>LR812519.1:32801399-33401399 GCA_903798195.1 Danio kyathit
AGGAGAGGAAAAGTTACCACATGCCAGCTGGTCAAAAGTCGAGAGAGAGAGACAGAAAAACTGTAAAGATTTCTCCATAGCAGGGGCTTCTGCTGTAACTTCAGTGTCAGTGAAAGACTTCTGGTTTTTAAGTAGTTGGAGTGTTTTAATTACTCTCGCTCGCCTCCCTCGCCATAGTAAGCTATCGCAATATAGCGCATATGAAATAAATGACGTCAGTGCAAAATAACCGGTTATGATCTATTACTGAACCGATACTAAATTGTCTGCATCTGCATCGGGGTGCACAGAAGAATCAATTAATTTTGACATCCCTACTACTTTAGGTCATTCATTCAAACCTGACGAGCAGTCACATCATCAAGAGCGCACCAACTATTTGCAGCTCTGAGAGCATTAAAAAAAAGCTCTGAAATCATTAATATGCACGCCGCAGGATGCGTTTGATAAGCCAAACGTTTTCTTGTGATCCAACGGTGATAATTTGCCTCCCTTAGTCATTTTAAGTGTATATTTCATTTCGAATCAATTTATGACTTTTATTTTGAAAACGCAAGCCCCAATTTGTTTACTATGAGTTCCTGGTCAACGACAGCATGATGCATTTTCAAAATTGCTTCACATGTATTCATCTCCACTCAGAAGAGCCATAAGGTATGTTTAGTTACATCTTTTGGTAATTGACTGTGTTTATTGTGAAATGTGATGTGATGTATGTTTTAACAAACACATGTATACTGCTGAATCATGTCAAATCACTCGGCTTAACTGTCATATTTTCATGCAGAGGCTGATACTAGGTCCTGGCTGTTTTCTTTGAAAATATAGCTTCAAAATACAACGCAATACACCTTTATCAATCTCTTTTGTCAAGTTTAATTATATTTTAGACTTTATCCACAACAGATTGGGTTGTACTCTGATTGGGTTTATATTTGTCCGTGCTCTCTCTGTGTGTGTTTGTGTGTGTTTGTAAGAGCACCACGTCAGAGCGGAGCTCATTAATATTGACAACACAAAACATATATGGTCAATCATGGAACTTCTGATTCTAGAAGTATTTTATGTAGTAATACAGGAGCTTCTTAAACCATTTCTGGATATATTTTTTTTAACTTACTGAAGCCATTAATGTATATGTATATATCAGAGAACAATTAAACTTATTAAACCAATGCAGTATATGACACCTTTAATTAGGTAAGTTAGGGTAAATAGGCAAGTCATTGTATAACAATGGTTTGTTCTGTAAACAATCGAAAAAAAAAATGCTTGGGGGGCTAATAGTATTGACCTTAAAATGGTTTAAAAATGAAAACTACTTTTATTCTAGCTGAAATAAAACAAATAAGACTTTTTCCAGAAAAAAATATTATAGGAAATACTGTGAAAAATTCCTTGCTCTGTTAAACATCAGAAATATTTGAAAACAATCATAAAAATTCATAGGGGGGCTAATAATTCAGACTTCAACTGGAGATATATATTAGGCTATTTCACATATTTTATACATCAGCGCTGCCTGATATCAGATATCAACAATCAACATGCTTATAAATAGTGTTGTAGTCTATTTCATTTAGTAACAAAACAGTACTGTGTTGCTCGGAAAGGTTCAACATTTCTGCCATGTATTACAACTATGTATACTATTTTTGTAATCATAATACAACACAAACTTTCAAATTATGTCTATAACTTTTAAAGCCACTTAATACTATCTTGCTCATTGAATATATACATAATTAGTTTTTTTATTAGAATTGAAGTATAATCCCAATCCTTTTAGTATAAGACTAATACAAATGTGCTCGATATGAATGCAAATCTGAGATCTTCAAAAAAGGGTCATATTAATTTTAGTTTAACGGTGGAAATCATCAGGACTCATTCTATAATCGCACAGGTTAATTAGTAAGTTAATACTCCACATGTTAGTCTGTATTAACCCAAAGTGACCATGCTTTGAAAAGTAAAACAAAGACATGCCAAGTAAACACAGAGAATCCACACACGTGTCTGCCACAACCGTTAAGCAGCTGTTGAACTAGATAAAGCGTAATAAATCACTGTACCTGTGCAGAGGTCAGAGCATGCTCACTCCAGACTGGTTGTGTGGTAAAAGCTGTAGATGAAAACCGTCCAGACGGCACTGGATACCAAGAAGTAGCTTCTAACGGCTCTGCTGATAGGATGGTTATCTCTGGCCGCCTGATATTAACAACAGATTTCTTATGAACATCAAGGAACGGACTTCAGTATAGCAATACAACAATCCTGCACAAATATTTGGTCACCGTAAATCATTCAGCCACTTTCAATTACATATTTATGAAAACGTATGTATAATGGAATATAAAAAAGACTTGTATTTAGTCACAAGACAAACAAGAAGTCAATTTTTTTCTGCCCTTAAAATTGTAAGTATTTAAATGGATTATATCGGGTTATATTGTCTGTTTTGGCAGCTGCATCCAACACAAAATTGAGCATATGAAATTGATTGTTTTGATTCACATCTGTTGGCATATTACTTTTTAAAATAACTAAGTGTTAAAATAGCCAAAACGATTCAAACACACTCACCTTCTTTCTCTGGAGCAGACTGGCTGAGGGAGAGCTTTTGCAGAGGCTAGAAGATTTGACAGCATTCAGTGTTTCATAACACATTTGGCTGCATATAAAATGTAAAAACAAAACAATCATTTATAAGAGTTCATTTCTTACTTCTCTTTATGGCTGCTTTGATTGAAGAAAGGGGTCCTTGACTAAAAATGTAAACAGAACAAAACAACATGACACACAAAATGACACACACAGTACAAATGATCAGTTAACAATAAAACTACTGGGCTGAAATTAATGCTATCTAAAAATTACTAATTATAAATACACAAAGTGACAGAAAAGACTGGTGATAAAAATGGTGATATTTAATTGTTCTACTCAAAAAATGAACAAAAAAATGTGAGTGAAAAAATGTGATATATATGCAGTTAAAGTCAGAATTATTAGTCCCCCCTTTGATTTCTTTTCTTTTTTTAAATATTTCCCAAATGATGTTTAACAGAGCAAAGAAATTTTCACAGTATGTCTGATAATATTTTTTCTTCTGGTGAAAGTCTTATTTGTTTTATTTCAGCTAGAATAAAAGCGGTTTTTAATTAAAAAAAAAATAAATAAAAAATTTATGGTCAAAATTATTAGCCCCTTTAAGCTATATATTTTTCTCCATAGTCTACAGAACAAACCATTGTTATAAAATAACTTAAAATAACATAACATAAATAACTTAATATTATAATATATAAAATAATATATATATATACATATATATATATACACACACACACACACACACACACACACACACACACAGTTGAAGTCAGAATTATTAGCCCCCCTGAATTATTAGCCCCCCTGTTTATTATTTTTTCCCCAATTTCTGTTTAACGAAGAGAAGATTTTTTCAACACATTTCTAAACATAATAGTTTTAATAACTCATTTCTAATAACTGATTTATTTTATCTTTGCCATGATGAAAGTAAATAATATTTGACTAGATATTTTTCTAGACACTTCTATACAGCTTAAAGTGACATTTAAAGGCTTAACTAGGTTAATTATGTTAACTAGGCAGGTTAGGGTAATTAGGCAAGTTATTGTATAATGATGGTTTGTTCTGTAGACTATTGAAAAAATATATAGCTTAAAGGTGCTAATAATTTTGACCTTAAAATAGTGTTAAAAAATTAAAAACTACTTTTATTCTAGCCGAAATAAAACGAATAAGACTTTCTCCAGAAGAAATAAATATTATCAGACATACTGTGAAAATTTCCTTTCTCTGTTAAACATAATTTGGGAAATATTTAAAAAAGAAAAAAAAAAAAATCAAAGGGCGGCTAATAATTCTGATTTCAACTGTATACACACACACACACACACACACACCACACACACACACACACACACACACACACACACACACACACACACACACACACACACACACACACACACACACACACACACACACACACACAATAGGTCTTTTCAATATTGGTAACAAAAATTAACGTTTTTGAGCACCAATCAACACATCAGAAGGATTTCAAAAGGTACATTTTCGCATTGAAAACGTAAAACAAAAAAAAATCTACTTAGCATTACAGGAATAAAAAGCATTTAATTTTCTTTTTTTTTTATTATAATCATATTTCATATAACTGTTGTTCCTAATAATGCAGCCCTGGTGAGCTGAGAAGATATTTCATAAAACCCCTAAACTTTTGAAAGATGTTTAATACATATCGTCACCAGGTTCTATCTACTGATCTATGGGTAACTGGTTCTCTCACATTTTTCTCAAAATGTATTCACAATTTCTTATTCTGTGAAAACACATGATTTTTTTGTTGTTGTGTAGATATTGGGGCTTTTATTTTTTATTATACAAATTCGTGCAAAAGCTCAATATCTTAAAATTCTTATAAAATTCCTAAAAATCTCAGAATTAGCGCTGCACAGTATATCGTTTCAGCATCGAAATCGCAATGTGCACATTTGCAATAGTCACATTGCAAGATATGCAATGTTAACTCTTAATTATATTTGACCAGGAGCTACAGAATTATCTTTAATTACTGTATTTATCAGGAATTTATACAATTTATGCAAAAAAGTTTTTACTTACTAAGAATTGTCATCTTGTTTCTAGTCCAAATATCTACATTTCAAAGTGAAAACAAGATTATTTTACTCCACTGGAGGACAATTTGCTTGTTTTAAGGAAAAAACTCTTCATTTTGACTTATTTCTTCTAAAGATGAAAACAAAAAATATTTTTACTTCCTCTAACAAGTTTTGAATATTTGGACTAGCAACAAGACAAAGCAAAGTAAGAAAATCTTTTTTTTTATTGTGATTATTCAATTTCTGGTAGAAGGTGGAGATACAGTATACTGGATACCATGTTATGTTACTTATGACTAACTATGATTTTTATTACTACAAAGTCTTCAACAAATAATGGTGACAGTTAACGTTTGTTGTGTTTTCACAAAACTTTCCTTGAATTATTCTACTACATCTCTCATTCTTTAAAACTTATTGCTTATTTCCACCGTGTCCTCCATGTCAAGCATAATACGGCACAATGAAACAGAACAATAACACTATATTAGAGAAACTACAGTGTCGAGAAGACCGAACAAACAAAAGACTGACAAAAAGAGCCTTAGCTATGTATGTAAAATGAAGAGACATCAAAGATACAGTTCATACCTTACATTAGCAGATATATGAAGTGTTAAAGGAATCAATTTAACCAAATTAGGCTAGTAATAAAATATCTGTGATCATTCATGCTCAAGACTTTCCTTCACTTCCTGACTATGTGGACGTTTTGAAGCTTTTTGCTTTCTGCATAGCTGAAGTGATGTGTCATAAGAGCAGAGTATGCGTGTATGTGTGTGTGTGTGTGTTTGTGAGAGAGAGAGAGAGAGAGAGAGAGAGAGAGAGAGAGAGAGAGAGAGAGAGAGAGAGAGAGAGAGAGAGAGAGAGAGAGAGAGAGAGAGAGAGAGAGAGAGAGAGAGAGAGAGAGAGAGAGAGAGAGAGAGAGAGAGAGAGAGAGAGAGAGAGAGAGAGAGAGAGCGTCCAGACCAGCAGGCACACAGCTTTAGCTTTGCTTTAAATGAGAACCAGCTGGCATGTTTAGATTCACACCCCTGATGTCTCCCACTGTACAGGCATCATTAGCTCAGCAAGAAAAAGGAACAACTATTCATCAGTTCTGTCAACGGTTGATTTATGTAATGGATCTTCTATTGCTGTGCTGACATTAAACAGTGATTTAAAAAAATAAAAACATCAAACAAGTAAAAAGATTATTTATTTATTAAGGCTGTTGTCATAAAAAAAAATAATAAACGAAGAATAGACTAGGGTCAATTGGTGTGTGTGCGCACCATTGCATGCAAGGTTTCTGTATTTATAACCACCTCAGAGGATATTGGGGGTCGCGAGTAACTGGCATAGTTATTTTGGGGGTCGCGGGCTGAAAAGTTTGGGAACCCCTGCTCTAGGTGACTGTAAAATGAGTCTCACCCAGGCAAAAAAAAAAAATTTGAGATTCAATTTGTGATGTGTAATTAACACATTCTAAGTAACATAAAGTTAGGTAAAAATGTATGTAATTTCCAATTAAGCAAACATGTAGATTTTTAACTGCATATATGATACATTAAATGCTTTAAACAGAACAAAGTACACAACCTGACAAAAATCTTGTCGCCTATCCAAAGTTTAGGAACACCAAATAATAACTTGACTTCTAGTTGATCATTTGGTATCAGAAGTGGCTTATATAAAAGGCAAAGGCCTCTAGATTATGCTTATTTTACCTAAATAAAATATGATCATGCCTCAATTTTTATTTAACTAGGACAGTAAGGTCTGACTTTGCTTAGACAAAAGTCTTGTCACTTAACAGAAATAATGTACAGTATAGAATATAAAGTCATGGTGCTGTGGAAAAACAACTAATATTGTGTATGACTCCCATGAGCTTGGAGGACTGCATACATATATCTCTGCAATGACTTAAATAACTTATTAATAAAGTCATCTGTAATGACAAAGAAAGCGTTCTTGCAGGATTCCCAGAGTTCATCAAGATTCTTTGGATTCATCTTCAATGCCTCCTCCTTCATCTCCTCCATCTCCATGCACAGCAATGTTCATGACTGGTGACTGGACTGGCCAATCCTGGAGCATCTTGAAGTTCTTTGCTTTCAGGAACTTTGATGTGAAGGCTGAAGTATGAGGAGCGCTATCCTGCTGAAGAAATTGCCCATCTCCTGTGGTTTGTAATGTAATGGGCAGCACAAATGTCCTGATACATCAGGCTGTTGACGATGCTATCCACTCAGCAGGTCTCTTGCACGCCCGCATACTGAATGTAACCCCAAACCACGAATTTTCCTTTACCAAACTGGACCCAAGATTCTCACAGAAATCTTGGGTCGAGTTTGGTGAAGGAAAAATCATGTGGGTTCCAGTAGGTCTTCTGCAGTATTTGTGATACTTACAACTAGGATCAACTATGACTTTTGTCAGGTAATGTAGAAGAAAGCCAATTTATTCCAAAAATGTTAAATATGTAATTTCCACCACAGAATGTTATAGAATATAAAGCGAAAATAAAAAAAGGAAGCATCCATTCTTGTTCTTGTGATTCTTGAGCATCATTTACACTTTTTAGGATCTAATATTCAAACAGGTAAAATGTTGCATCTTTGGACTGGTTTTTAATACCTAATAATAAACTAATACAGAAATTTTGTATGAAGTTTGCAAGAAAATACAATATCTGAAATTATTTTGGAGTATTGTCCTGTTGTGTTTTCATAAACACATTGGCCACAATAAAGGCTATGCTATTTATAATATGTAATTTGCCACGTTCTTTGATTAACCTCAGTTTTATCTGTCTTCTCGTCTCCACTCATTACAAACCTATGCTGAGTATTTAGTTTGAAGTCAGAAGTCTTAGACTCTTTATTCATTTGTGAATAATATCAGCTTTGTATTGTACTAGTTACATATTCAAAATATTATTCACAATATTATTCAAAATAAGTCTACTGAGTTCCCATGTTTTGGTACTATTTTTTTTTTTTTTTGTCTTAAAAAGGAACACCACTTTTTTGGAAAATGTATTACTTGGACTTATTTTACAAGTCCCCTAGAGTAAAACAGTTAACCACCTGTTTTCCCATTTTAAAATCTATTCAGCCGATTTCTGAGTCTGGCGGGATCACTTTTAGCTTAGCTTAGCTTAGCATATATCAGTGAATCAGATTAGACCATTAGCGCATTAAGGGTGATTGCTTTAATACTTACAGTATGAAGCAAAACAAAAGATGCTTTGTTAATCGTTTAAGAATCGCATCACAACTCTGTGAATCGTAATCTAATCAAATCGTGAGGTGCCTCAAGTTTCCCACCCGTAACACTGATGATGAGAATTCGGTGTAGCACCAAACTAGACCAGATCTTAAATATGCTGAATCAGTGTTTCTTTGTGACAGCAACAAACTCCTAAATACTTTCTCTATTTCTTCGTCTATATCAGTGCACATAATTCAAACACAATGTTCAAATTCAAAATACAAAGACTATTACAGGCTCAGCAACTAAATTCTATCTGTGAATAATATAAGAGTCTTGTTTATGTTTACATCTCATTCGAAGGTCTCAGAGGGTGTGAAAATGGCTTCCATATTTACAGTAGCAGAGATCTTACCTTATATGCAAGCGCTCTGGTTTACTTCTTTCTGAGCGGTCTGTAAACACAAAAAAAAGTATCAAGCGTGAGCTATTTTAACTCAGTCTACATTAAAGTGACTGAATTCTTAGGCACAGCTGACACTAGTGGCAATGTCTGTTTTGCTGGTTAAACTGTGTAGTAGATTCCTGATAAACCAGTTTTAAAGAGCTGAGAGAACTGCAGGCTATTGTACAACAACACAGTTTTTCCTGAAACCATACTCAGCATTCACATAGCTCCAGTCAAAAAGCTCACACAACAGGTTCCTGCATACATTTGGTACATTTAGGTCTTCATTTTTTACTTCTGAAGCCATTTTGAGCATTTTATTTAACTTTACCACCTAACTTCAAATCCTGTACAACAACACCAGCATGTTTCACTACACTACTTGCTTCTCCCAACAGCGTTAAGCACTTATAGAGAATGTTTAACTTTGCCCAGATAATGAAGGTGAACTCATAAAACGTAACGAGCGCTTTGGCAATGGGGTCTTTGTGTATCTTTGTTGAAGTTATCAACTGTTGAATTACTATCCCCAGACACACCTACTGGCTCCAGTTTCTGTTCTCTCTCTGTGTGTGTGTGTAAGCCAGTGAAAAAAGCCTAGCTCATCTTAGTTTGTTAAATTACATTACTTCAATCACTGTATTATTTGTAAGTTAAGTATAAAAATTTAAATAGCAAGACATTATTAGAAAGATGTAATCTAAAATATATAGTCCTACCTGAATATTGCTGACAACTCTATGCAAGTTGTTTCTATCATTCTCATTCAAATAAGTGAGAGAGGTATAGCACAAGTCACGCTAAAAGTGACGTCTTTTTTTTCATCAGGTATGTTGACACAGCTAGCGTGTCATGCAGGAATGCAGCCAATCAGGAAGCATCTGTCTTTTATCAATAGTGAACCAAAACATTAGGAAAGCACACTATTACTATGACTTGCATTATGTATTGATGATCCTCCTTGTACAGTAATAGCTTACCTGTACAGAATAATATAGTTAGCTTAAGGCCTTAATTGTGTCAGCAGTCTTCAGAACTGCATCTTGATGTAAGAATTTATCAGCTTTATCATGGTTACTACTCCAGGAAGAGTTTGTGTGATTTTGTGCTGATCTAGGACCAGCTTTCACTTTTCAAAGAGTTCTGATATCAAGTTTAAAAAAAAAAAAAATCTCAGATCAGTCGAAAGAGACAGAGTTTTCCAGTGGAATTTCAACATTAACAAAAATTAACTTGATATAGGCAAATGTTGAAAACTGATTGGTGATGCTAATGCACACTGCAACAAACAAATATAAATGACATATTCAATTTATTATTTCAAGTTATATTATACCGGTCTTAAGTGAAACAACTGAAATAGACATCCTTTATGGAAAAATGACAGCTATCTATCTATTGCATTTAAAATATCTTTCTATTTATATTTTTAATAATTGTTTACAGATCAGTAACTAAATTAAATTCCATGGATTACAATAGTGACCATCACGATTCTCATTGATGATGAAACTCAAAATGTCACTATCGGATTTTAAGATGCATTTCCTGCAAAAATGGAAAGTTTTTAATTCTCAAATAACATGTTTAGAGTCACATGGTTGGTGCAATGTGTCACATGACAGTTTAATTTTTGTTTACACCATAATAAGATGATGCCTGCATGCATCAAAGCTCAAAACAAAAGGCAAGTAAAGCATGTTAACAAAATTGGATAAACATATAGAGGTAAAATAAACATAACACACTGCAGCACTAAAAGTTTGCGATGTGGTATGGTCTTGAATCTATATTTTGTAGATTTCTGTTGTAGTTTTTTTTTTTTTACCTTTGCTCCCTGTGTTTAGTCCTCCTTGCTGTGTTCCTTGTGTGTCTCCAATGTAACACTTAGCCTATTAGTTGCCATAGGCACTCATTGTACCACAACAACCTGCCTGTTAGTTGCCTTAGCAATTCATTAACTCCTCCTTCTTGTTAGCCTGTTAGCATGTGCATTTATACCCTTGGGTTTAACTTGTTAAGCTCTGTCTCCTAGATGATTGGCAAGTTGTGTGTTGGAGGAAACCTAGAACTGCACAATAAGCTAGCAGCCAGCTAAATATGAGCGTTTACATTTAGCCAACTACTAGCGGCGTGGTTCAACTGCTAGTTATAGTACAGTGTAATGGACAGCCATACAGATGGTTCAATCTTGGACTATTTTATGTTTTTCTCAAATTTTCCTAAAGAGAAAAAATGTATTGTATGTAAATGGGGAAAAAAACAGTTCAAATTCTGTTGTTTCTACCATCAAAGAGTTTAGTTCTCAGCTAGAAAGGTGATTTGTGTGGATACAGACCTGTTTAAATGAGTTGGAAGGCATTATGAACAGGCTATGGGATTCATTTGTGCTGACAAAGTGTCTCTGTGTGTAAAGCCTGTCTATGCAGGCCAACACTATCACTCATTGTATTAAGACAAAACCTTTTCGGACTGACCTGAAATCAGTCTTCCAGACTGTGCCAAACAGATCATCATAACTTTTAACTGCGTTGATAAACATACGTCACACCCAGCAGAATGCATGCATAGACACATGTCATGGATTGATCCACTCCTGCTTTAATCGTGTGTAAAGTTATCTTTCAGTCCCATTGAAGTGACCCTTAGACAGTGATAGAGAAGGCTGTGCAATATACTGTATGTGCATACAGCAGTGATTTGCAATAAATGAGCTATTTAAAACTCTTATCTTTTTGTGCCTGTCATTCGCACACCCTCTGAAAGAGTTTTCAGCACATCAGACAATGTAGTCACATGACGACAACAATCCCTCACTGTCCTTCAGCTTATTCCCTGCTTTATCAGGTGTCACCACAGTGGAATATATATATTTTTACTGTTAAATGCCTTGTATGTTATTTGTTTTATGCAATAGTAAAACATGGTTTTTCATTTTAGAAGTTGTGGAGATGTTTCTTTTACCAAAGCTATCTATTTCAAGTAACTGCTTCAAAGTAAAAAAGTAGACAATGGTAGTTATTTTAAAAGGTAATATTGGAATAATAACATAAATCAGCATATTAGAATAAAGGTGTGACACTGGAAATTGGAATAATGACTGTTAAGACCGATTTGGCATCACAGGAATAAAATGTTAAATTGAAAAGAAATATACTTTCAATTGCAAAAATATTTCATAATATTGCTTTTGGTGTATTTATGAACAATAGATAACTGTGTTAAAATGTATATATTATATATTTTATATATATAATATATATATATATATATATATATATATATATATATATATATATATATATATATATATATATATATATATATTGCATTATTTAGCATGCTATACTATATTGCATTTTTCTTCAATATAACACAGCCCTAGATAGTGATTTAAACTGAGGGGGAAGGGATTTTCATTGTATGATCAACAATACCTTCAATTCAGAACAATAACACTGAATTACTTTTGTATAGAAAGTTGTGTAGTGTATTCATAAGTTTACATCTGTTTTATAAGTTTATTATATGTCTAATGTGGTAAATGTCATTTTGGTTATTTGAACAACAAAAATATTTATATAAACTACTGGTCAAAAGTTTAGGGTCAGTAAGATTTGTAAATGTTTTACAGTTTTTCTCTATTGGTTTGGCTCAGTTCTTGAAACAGGAATTACATTCTCAATACTCTAAGATTGTTTTGCAAAACAGTCTTACAGTTCAGCACAACACTATAGCTCACTCGCAAAAGCTCATATCCTTCCCAAAACTGTTCGTTCATGTGTCAAAACTAAATTTCCTTCTCATTTAAACAGTCAGTGCCCCCAAAATGCTTTGTCCCTTTGGCATTGCATAAGCACTGCAAGTCAAAATGTTTAGATGTTTTGTCACTATGACAGAGGACCACTGAAATATCCCTCATGTCCACCTTTCAGTCTTAGTCCAGTTTTTGAAAATTGTTACTGAACTGTCTTTTGACAGAATGCAACTGTGTAAAAAACTAAATAAAATAAATTGATGAGATTTAAAAAAATTGAGAAATAAGGATTTTCAGTCTGATCTCACGAGGAAATGTAACTATTTTACGATTTGTCAGTTCAGTGGCTAATTTGTATGTGTTCAGTCGTACGAAAATGTACGATTTTACTGTAAAAAGGAGACGTGGCAGCCAACCCCACCCCTAAACCCAACCATCATTGGAGTAAGCAAATCATACTAAATTGTACGAATGAGATCGTACAAATTCATCTGAATTACCCACTAAATCAAAAAGTTACGAATTGCCGTGATATAGTGTTGGAATTTTAGGTTAAGAGTAGCCTCCAAGGATTGACATCATATATTGCACTCATACTGCCAATGAAATTGTAACTATTATCAATCAAACACATAAAGTAATTAACATACATCAGAATAAAAAATGTACTGTATACAGCATAATATACTGTAATATGAACACAAACAAAAAACAATGAAAATTATATGCAGCCTACAGTGCTTGATTAGTCATCTGAGATGTGTGAAATTCCTTCTTTGTTAGTCAAGTTCTAGTTTCTATATTAAGTTCTAGATTCATGTTTGATATTCATGGTATTATGTTCTTGACTAATTTTGAAAAATAAACAGACTATTGTGCATGTCATAACTTATACAATGAAATGACGCTGACACATTTTGGAGCGAACAACCATTGAACTGAGAATCAACAATCAGTTTAGATCAACTAGATCTATTCACTTGGAAATTGTGCTAAATATAGGCTATCTGTACTTAATCATTTGCAAAGATGCACTTAGACATTTGCAATTTGAAATGAATGAGAAAAATCAATTCTGTTGTGAACAATTGCCAAGTGGTTTGGAGGTTTGTCCATTTATTACAGTTTTTCTTAGTGGCTTTGGTGCATTTCTCACAACACTATTTACATTTGCACAACAGTTAATGCATTTCTCAAAACTATTAGTACAAACTGCAAAACCTAGCTGATAACCTGCAAAAGCGCGTCACTTGCTCAAAATGGATAGCTCATTCCTCAAAAGCAAGTATTCATGTCAGTGAAAGTGTCAGGGTGATCAAGATGAAAAGTCCTGCCACCATTGTCTATGAACAAGATAGTCAAATGGCTTTGTCATGTTTATGACAGTTTACTCTGTACATTTATTTCAATGCAAAAAAGTCAGACTATTTACACAGCCATTTGAAAACTACAGTAAAGTTAGACATTACTGCATTTAGTGAGGTATCTGAGTACAAGACACTGAATATGTATGTTTCACTTTTTTACTGCATTTGCTCTTTGCAATTCTAATTTATTCACAGCATTGTGCAAAAGGATAAATAGACCTTTATTTACAACAAACATAAACTTCCTTTGGGTAGAGCTGTGCACAACTGTAAACAATATTGCAGTACATATTGGAACTGAACCTACAACATACACAGGTCTGTAAATCATTCATGAAATTGTTCAACTTAGAAGACATTTACAGGAAAAAAAAGATTAACATTTTTTTTAATAAAATTAGCTTGACAGATTTTGACAACTAGTTCAAAATATTTGTATGTAATGACTCAAGTAATGAAATGAGGACTATTAGTTTTATATGGAATGACTATTCAGCATTCACAAGTTTAGTTAATTTTGACTGACATGACATAAGCAAATGATAATGTTATAAAACAGCAGAGAGTTGTATGAAAGCAATTAATGCATGTCCAAAAGCATTTCAATTTGTTGGAAGGAATGAGAAACTGCTACTATGATGTGCACAAATGACTAATTGTTTTGAGAAATGCATTAACTGTTATGTTAAACATATAAATGTAATAGAAAGAATATTTTATGCTGCTATATAAAACCCGGAGAGAAGCCAGTAGGCAAAAACAAAGATCTTAGTCCTCTAAATGTGAAATTGCATTGACAGCAGCCACCTCTGCAAATAAAAGCCACTCATTTACTAGGTAATGTGAGAGGTTATTTGTATGCTTTAAAGACAGTGAGTTCACATCTAAATTAATCACTGTTCAATTAATTACTTGAATAGGTTGTGTGAATTGATAAAAAATTCCCTCTGATTGTTACTTATCTAATAATGCAACATTGAGATAGGTTAAATTAAAAATCCCTATCACAACATTAAGACTGACAGTCTGCCTAGAGCAATGCATTTATCAGCACTCTTGAAACAATACTTAACCAACCAAATCTGAGGACCAGAACTACAATTGAGTAATGAAATATTGTAAAGTCTGAACATGTTTATGAACACGGGACTTTCCTGGTCGAACTGTTTATTCATCTAACATGTTGAAACTGGAGCATTTCTTCATGACTTCATGAGTGAAGTATATGAGGATATGTCACGATCACCAGCGATCTTAACTCTTTAGATTATTGGTAAACACACAGTTCTCTAACGGATTACAAATCCACCATGTTATGGACTACATAGTCAGTCATGCAGCACACAGACACACACCTGCTCTAAGTCTCCTCTGATTAGACTTTCACAGCTGAAGCTGCTCTAGTACTGATTTATGGACTATAAGTACTGCTCAAACACAAACACTGTTGCCGAGTCTTGTCTACTGTTAGTGACACTACAACGCGTTTCCTGGTACGTTTTCTTGTGTTTTGATCCTCGCCTCATTTATCTGTGTATTCCCGTCTGCTGCCTGCCTTCTGATCATCTGCCTGTTATCTGACTACGACTCTGGATTGCCCTTATACATCTGTTTGCTCCTGTGTTGACCATGGCTTGCCTGACCATTCTAATAAACCTGCATTTGGATCCTCAACCCTGCTGTCAGTGTCACATCCCTGGTTACAGGATACGAGTTGGTGAAAAGGGTTTTGGGTATACCTACATGTACACAACTATACCCACATATGTCTAATGTGTTAAATGTCCTTTTTTTATTTGAACAACTAAAATATTTATATAAACTACTGGTCACATTTGGGGTCAGTAGGATTTGGAAAAGTTTTAAATAAGCTTTTCCTGCTCACCAAAGCTGCATTTATTTCATTAACTATTCAGTAAAAAAAGTGTAAAATTGTGAAATGTTATTGCACTATAAAATAACTGTTCAAAAGTAGTTTATCATTTTATTTAATATTTATTAATGTAATTGTAATAAAAGCAATAATGACTGGAGTAATAATTTAATTTGAAACTACATACAATAAGAAAGCAGTTTAATTTAATAAATGCCGCCTTGATGAACAGAATATATATATGTATTTTTTTGTATCTTGAAACAACACTTAACCAACCAAATCTGAGGACCAGAACTAAAATTGAGTAATGAAAGTTTGTAAAGTCTGAACATGTTTATGAACACGGGACTTTCCTGGTCGAACAGTTTATTCAGCTAACATGTTGAAACTGGAGCATTACTTCATGAGTGAAGTATATGAGGATATGAGTAGGTGAAAAGGATTTTGCGTACACCTACATGTATCAATAACCACTGAATCCAATTTTATATTTTCCTCTATGACCAAACATTACAACTAAGCCCACATTTTCAAGGCTACAGACATATGTGAGAAAGTTTAAAATGTTGAGTATGCTGACTTGTCCAGACACACACATGACGCTGCACAGGTGCTATACTTTCAGACAGGCTGCGACAAGCACAACTGCTGCCTCATGTTTCCTCAGTCAGAGTCATGTCACCTGTTCAGTGTCAATAGAGGAAAGCTTCAACCTGCTGTTTTTTCTCCCACTCACAGCTGACTCAGCCATACATCTAGAGACTAATGCTGAGGGAGCAAGAGGAACTTTACACTCTAATTCACTTTTTTACAGTTTGATAATGTTGTTTAACCAATTGCAAGTGTTAAATGTTTAAAAAATATAATAAAACATTAAATATCAAAAATTGACTTTTTGTTAACTCACTGAATCTTGAGATACTGATAAATGATAACTGATGCATCAAGCCATTATTTACCACTTTCTTTGACAGGTTTCTACTTATTCTTGGAGGCATCATAATTTTCTTGGAGATTGTATTTTCCTTTGTCTATTACTAAATATGGGTCTGCAACATCAGATAAAAAATGGATTTAAGTTATGTTTTAAACTTATTTCCTTTTTAAAAATATTTACTTATTTTTTAATTTCAGACATGCAGGAGCCCAAATGTCTGTATTTTATTGTTTATCACAGGCTTATATGTGGATGAAGGATAAGAGATGCAGATTGCTGTCATAACGTTTATAAAAATTTGTGGTACTACTCACAAAAACAAAAAGTCACTCTATACATTTTTTTTTGTTAAAAATGAAGTGATCAAGTCTAATTTTTTGTACTATTTAAAAATGATGAATAATAATTGCACTCCAGAAAGTTAAAAAGGGCAGGCTAATTACTGTTTTAGGCAGTGTTGGGTCAGTTCCTTAAAAAAGTAATTAATTTCTAACTGCATCATTAAAATTATACTTCTAATTTCTGTGTCTGAAAAGTAGCTTAATTACTCAATTAGAAATTTATTTACTTGACTCAATACTTAGAATATCTAGGAATCTCTACAGACAATAGAAATTAAACTCTCAAGTCTTTGGATTTGAGTCACAACATGGTCTTTAGCTTTATAAAAATTTTAAGCATTTTAATAAAAGACATAACATTTGTTATTTAATTTACTCTGCAAATAAATGAAAGTTATAATATATATGTATGTGTATATTGAATAACAAAAATAAATCAATTATTAGTTTCTCTGAACTTATTTACAGAAAAGTGCAGAATTTATTTGAAGTAGAATAACTGAGGCGAGTACATTACACTGTGGTTAAATTGCATACAATTATACCAGTTATCTCTTTATTTAACGTTCAGCGGACAAGTTATTTAATTACAGTAACTACACAACACTATAATACAATCCGTTACCGTATCAACTTTTCCTTAGTAATTGCAACAATGACCATTGTCCTACCTGTTGAATCTCTTCTCCTCGTAACAGAAACATTTGAAAAATCTTCACTTCCATCACCAACACAGGCTTCAGCCATGAGGTATAACCGCACGTCTTTCTAATAATATTTAGACTTATTAACTTGCGGAAAAAGCTATTTGAAAGTTCTTGAAACAAACTCTGGCGGTGTGCTTTGTTTCAGCAAAAAGTCACGAAGACTGTTAAACAGTCAGACACTGATGAACGAAACCCTGCGGTTGGCGCGAGCATTCATCACAACATAAGAAAGATGAGAGAGAGAGAGAGAGAGAGAGGAGACTAGGGCGACAGAGAGAGAGATGAGAGAGAGAAGGAGGAGGAGAGAGATTTTGAGAGAGAGAGAGAGAGGAGAGAGAGTAGAGAGAGAGAGAGAATTCTGGGCCACGCGCGCCTCTCTTACTGCTCAGCAGAGGGCGGAGAGTACTAGATTGATTTTAAACCATAGCATTTCTGTGAAACATTAGGCTACTCAAAGAAATATATAAAAAAAAGAAATATAAAGAAAAAAAAAAAAAATCAAGTTTTAAAAAGTTGTTATCCTAGCTATTCAGAAGTGCCATTAAACGAAGTGAGTCCCCGCCTGGATAATCAAAGTGAAATAAACAACAGCTAACATTTTTTTATTAGCCATATTATTTATGCAAACAAGTTATTTCAATAAAAAAAAAATGTCAATTTTGATGTCAACCCCAATTGTATGAAATGTATTCAAAATATCAATTTAATCAATTCTCTGTTTCTGTCATTTACATTCTATTAGTTTTAACGGTAATTTAGTTTAAATCAATTAGAATATACATCTATGTTATTAAATTCATTATAAAACAGAATTTACATTCAATTATAGGTCACTGATTTGGCTAGAATAGGCGCTAAAATAATAAATGTAGTACCGCTCTTAATATATCATTCTTGTTCACAATGCTGTAAAATATAAGTAAGGTCAGTGTTTTTTTGGGATGCGTGTTTATTGTTTATCTTCTTTATGTAACTGCATTTTAACAAAATAGTTTTTACATTTTTTTTTGGCTCACAAAAGTGTTCATTTTGAACACTGCTGTTGAACACCTGAAGTCAGTATAGGAATGTTCTGACAATCTTTTTAATATTCTGGACTCTGAACGTCACTTGACCATATAGTCATGTACTGTATTGTGAGGGATGCTCTCAGATTTCATCAAAAATAGCTAAAATAATTATTTTGTTTTCTAAAGATGAACAAAGGTCTCAGGGGAGTGGAATGATATGAGGGTGAGTAATTAATAACATCATTTTCATTTTTGGTGAACTAGTCCTTAAATGGCACCTTGTGGGTAAAGGGACAGTCACTTGGGCTACAAAGAGGTGTTTGAATTTTTTTTCTATGCACATAACAACTCCATGAATGTCCATTCTCTTGCATTCTATCACAGTCACTCAATATCAGCGTGAGGTTAAAAGCAGCAGTTACATCTTATGCAATACAATATGTGCAAAGTCTAGGCCACTACAATATTCATTAACAAATTCAGTTATTAAGTCAGTTATTTTTATCTTTTGCAGTAGTTAGTCAGAAGTAAATAGCAGTTTACATTTCAAATAAATCCTATTCATTTTAATAATCGAGTGAGATTTTTGTTTGCTGATTTCAGCCAATGCTCCACACAAATATGTGATCTGTATCATCATCCAGTCCACCTAAAGACATGAAGAAACAGAAAGAATTGAGACTGACTAAATCCAGAAGACCTGTGGCAACAACGTCAAGAAACCTGCCTGTTTATCATGTTAAACTACATCAGTGTTAAAGTGCACATCTTTAAGCTAATGTTAGAGCTTAACTTAGCATAGCCTACCCACATTGTATATCATAATGCAGTTTACTCATTCTTTGCAATCTGCTAATTAGGACTTCACTGTTATGACAATAAAATTAAAATTTGCATATCAGAAAAAGTACATTGTATATTATATATAGTCTACACTGTAAAAATTAAAGGTTCCTGGAGGCACCTTTTGGGGTTCTTCACATTGCCACACCGGCGGAACCCTCTAAAAAGCTATTTGAAAGTTCTTGAAACAAACTCTGGCGGTGTGCTTTGTTTCAGCAAAAAGTCACGAAGACTGTTAAACAGTCAGACACTGATGAACGAAACCCTGCGGTTGGCGCGAGCATCATGACAAACATAAGAAAGAGAGAGAGAGAGAGAGAGAGAGAGAGAGAGAGAGAGAGAGAGAGATCTGGGCACGCGCCTCTCTTACTGCTCAGCAGAGGGCGGAGAGTACTAGATTGATTTTAAACCATAGCATTTCTGTGAAACATTAGGCTACTCAAAGAAATATATAAAAAAAAGAAATATAAAGAAAAAAAAAAAAATCAAGTTTTAAAAAGTTGTTATCCTAGCTATTCAGAAGTGCCATTAAATGGCTAGGCACCTCTAGGCACCCTTTCAAAAGGGGCAGTTCTCTGAGGAACTTCAAGGGTTCCTGGAGGAACCCTCTTATTAAGAATGACCAGGAACCACCTTGAGTGCTTTGAAGCACCATTTAATTTTTTTAATGCTTGTTTTTCCCATCCCTCTTAATTTATTGTTTATGCAAGCATGTTTAATCATAAATTTTATATCTATCTATCTATCTATCTATCTATCTATCTATCTATCTATCTATCTATCTATCTAGATAAAAAATACATCACATTTTCAATAAATAATCACTTTTATTAATCAATATACATCACAATTACATTCACATAATATGATTAATAACGTAATATAAATTTTAATGCAAACAATCAAATTTAAATAATGTCTAGCAACAACAGCCAGCAACATCTTCAGCTGTCCACTGCTTCACATTGGAGGTGTCCCTATAAAAGTAAATTAAAAAGTAGTTAACCTGAGAAGTTATGAAAACAAAGAAAATTCACAACATTCCCAGAGCAATTTTTTTTTTTTACTTATCAAGACATATTCACAAAAGATATGCAGAACATTTCTGAATAACAAAAGGAAACATGAATAAAGTCATAAATTGTCTCAATTTATATAAAATGGATTTTTACACTGCTTGCAGAGTGCCCATATACTTCAATAAAGGCAAAATACAAATAATGTAAACCTCTAAAATATCTGAGTACAAGCAGAAATAAGACAACACAATAGCTGTGTCTGAAACCACTCCCTCCTTGGTGCACCCCACATATTTTCCCACTCATTCACACAGATAATGCACTATAATTTTGAGTATACTGCATATGCGATATATTATTATTATATTCAGGTTGTAGTTATTAGCTTTTTTAAATTAACCATTAGTTTATTAAAAACACATTAAATAAAGAGAAAATTATATGAGTTAAAAATTTAAATAAATTATGCATAAAGGTCAAATATTGTTTTTGGACTCAATTTAAGTGGCCTCTGAAATACAGAAATTAATAATAGATGTAATTACATGCAGATAATTAAAAAAGTACAATGTAAAACATGTATATACAGTACTTAAGTGCATTGTACCATATTATTAATTTAACTTTAAGTACTATAGTTAAGGTGCCTTAATATAAAGTGGGTCTTGTTTTTTAAAGCATAAAAGTAAAAGTAAAGCAGTCAGTCAAGTTTACATTATTTTGTGAATTGATTTCTACTTTAACGAAAATATATATTACAAACTCGATTAATGTAACCATTTTGAAAGAAATGGCATGTTTTACTGTAGTTTTTAGAGCTAGGGTAGAGCAAGTTAGCATTTTAGCAGTTAAATGTTGTTCTGTGTCCATGATGAAACTTGCAGGCATTTGATAGACTTGTCCCTCACGCCTCATTTCTGTCATCTGTAACTAAGGTAAGCGGGCTGTGTGCAAGCGAGCGATACACTTATTTAAATGTGTCTTATGATAATACTGTGTGCGCACATTTATACATACAGTTTTAAAACTTTACAACAACCGTAAAAGCAAAACAAAATCCATTTCCCACGTAAAGACTATCCGAAAGACATGGAGGTCTATGTGTTTTTGCGTATTTATTTGTTTATAATATATAGCGTGGATTGTAAACCCAGAGAGTAAATCTTTGTCATGGATCATATTTCTAAAAATAAAAAGCTTGAAAAGTTGTCGTTAGCAGGGTGGTGCTGACGTCACAGGCAAGCGCCCCAGGCACTGTAGTCCGTTTATAGCCTAATGTTAGCTTTTCAGTTCTTGGGTTTGCATTTAGAACAGATACAGTGGAAGTAAAGGACTGAACACAGAGTCTGGAAAGCCTAATTTAACACAATGCGTGAAGTTGTAGAAGTGCGTCGCAGAGCTGGTGCAAATACAAGGAACAAACTTGTGTCTAATATTCATTCATTCATTTATTTTCTTTTCGGCTTAGTCCCTTTATTAATCTGGGGTCGCCACAGCGGAATGAACCGCCAACTTATCCAGCATATGTTTTACGCAGCGGATGCCCTTCCAGCTGCAACCAATCACTGGGAAACCCATACACACTCATTTCACACTCATACACTACGGCCAATTTAGCTTACTCAATTCACCTGTACCGCATGCCTTTGGTCTTTTGGGAGAAATAGGAGCACCCGGAGGAAACCCACACAAACACGGGGAGTACATGCAAACTCCACACAGAAATGCCAAATGACCCAGCCGAGGCTCAAACCAGCGACCTTCTTACTGTGAGGCGACAGCACTACCTACTGCGGCACCAAGTTTTTTTATTTTTATTTTTTTAAATACTGTTTGTTTGATGTGCTTTGGTCCACTCTTTCACACTGGTGCAGCACTGCCTGACATGGTAATTTACATTCAGACTAATGCAACGATTAAAATGATCTCTCAACATTGAAAAACCTGTGATGTGAAAAACTGCACCGATCTTAGTTTGGTTTAAACATGAACAGAAGTGACGGGCTGTATAGTGAAAAGTGAAAGTACCCGCCTCCATTACGTCAGATACCTGATCTTGTTAAAGACATTGAGGGCAGTGAGGCATCGTAATATGGAGAGTGGACCAAAGCACATCAAACGATCTGTAATAAAAGAAAAATATCAAATGTATAAATGTATTTTTATGTTTCATACATAAATGTAATGCTTGTATTTGCATCAGCTCTGTGATGCACATCCAATACTTCTCGCATTGTGTTAACTTAGGCTTTCCAGTCTTCGTGTTCAGTCCATTACTTCCACTGTATCTGTTCAGCTAAGGGAACGAAACCAACCCCGTGACGTCAGACACAGCGATATTTCAAAATAGCTGCACCCTAGCTGTAAAAATATAAACTATAGTAAAACATGCTCTTTTCTTCAATAATGGTTACATTAATCGAGTTTATTTAATATATTTTCACTGAAGTGGAAATCAATTTACAAATTAATGTAAACTGAGTGCTTCACTTCCCCTTTAAAGAGACAGTTCACCCAAAAAATTTAATTCTGTCATCATTTACTCAACCTTCACTTGTTCCAATCCTGTTTGTGTTTCTTTCATCTGTTGAACTGAAAACAGAAAACCTATAACCACTGTCTTCCATAATTTTGTTATACACTATAATGGTTATAATTTATGATAATGGTTAAAGATTTTCAGCTTTAATCAAAATATAATGTTTTGCGCTGAACTAAATAAAGAAAATCAAACAGGTTTGGAACATATCAGGGGTGGGTAAATGATGATAAAATTAAAATTTACTTTAAACCATGCTTATTTGTGAGGTGGTATTAACTAACTCACTACTCTGTAAAAAACTATAAATGTGAATTTTCACTTACTAGTCAAACAGAACGTAGCATCCTAGAGATGTTGTCCGACAGGAATTCAGCTCCAGCACTGCTGTGCAGCTGTGGTCCAGCCCATCAGCATGGGAAAGCCTAGGACGATCCCAGAAAAGATTCCAGTTGTTAATAAAGATCGTCTTTTGTTCTTCACACCATGTTAATAGCCATTCATTAAGAGCAAAAAGTCTACTGAACCTTTCATGTCCACAGCAGTAAGTAGAAAGCGGTCCAGAAATGATGATCTGCATTGCAAGTGAAGTGCGTCAGACCGTTTCAATCAGGCTCCTAAAGTCCCTCTGCTACCTGGATTTGATACAGCAAACTTTAAATTTCTAGTCCATATCTGTCACAATGATTTACACCTAATATTGATACATCAGAAATAGGCAAATGAGAAAATAAGTTAGTGATTTTAGACACTTAAAAAGATAAAAGTTTATAATTATCAGTCTAGTGTTACCCAGCTGGATAATGATTTTTAAATAATATTGTTTGTTAAATTAAGTATGTATTTCTTAAATTTATTTCCAATTCAGTAACTTAAAAATACTTACATTTGAGGTAACTCAAACGGCTGTTTGAGACAGAATACTGAACAATTTCAGGGTTTATGTGGATGTTCTGAGAAGGGGGAAAAAGGCTATGTACGTTATTTGTGTGAATGAATAAAAAATTTATTGAAGCACATAACTTAGACACAATTTGTCACACAGGTAACTGTTTCAGAAACGCAAATAATAACAAACGCGTAATATTACTTACAAACAATATGAGGAAAGAATATTAGCATCGCGGCTAAAACAATCATATAAGCAACCCTGCTCAAGACACTTTTCACACACTATATATGTAAGGCAAGAAAAAATAAATAAAATAATATATTTGTGGAAAAAAGCCGTCTAATAAGCAGTATGAATGTATAACGTTATCTGTTTAAATTGAAATTAACGGTCGCTTGCAATGGCTTTCAGGGAAGCTTCGTGTTCAGTGACAATAAAATATTTCGACATAAATCAATATTTTACATCAAATTATTTATATTTGTGTGAGGTAGACGTGTAATTTGAGTGATTATGTATATCCAGCCGATTGCTATTATCGCAAAATAATACCCTTATCTTATACAACAGCAATAGTTTCGCGAGACGTTCATAAAACAGCTTACACGACATAATGCGTGTAAGTGTGGATATTTGTGTGCAAATCGTATCTAATTTGTATATTTATTTTGCCAACTTACTCACCTTTCGTGTGTTAGAGATGACAGCCGTCATGAAATGGAGGAAGAAGCCGTTACAAAGCGCTATTTGAAAACGCTCCTCCGGCCTGCACCTGCGCGTGCACAACGACTGGAGAGATCCAAGTGCGTGCGTCATGTTTTTAATATTTTAGTTCCGGTTATTTATTTATTCATTTATTTATTTATTTTTGACAACACAATTAATTCCATTCCATTGTTCCAAGAAACAGATGAAGAAACATTTAATTCAGAAAATTAAAAATATACAAAATGCGGTGTTCATTAGCAAGTTATCCTTGTTGGTTTATCAAAACAAACTGGAGAAATACTTTTTATTAATAAACCAGAGCTCATAGCCTATATATTTAAGTTTAGTAATATCTTAATTATTTTTCATGAGGGGATTTTTGAAGGACTGTGTTATATAGTTTTATTTTATAATAATAATAATAATAATAGTAGCAATTGTTATTATTATTATTATTGCAGCTGTTGTTGTTATTATTATTGTTTTAAATGTCAAAATTTAAGGGTCTAATGAGGTTAAGTGACAGAAAATTTAATTAGTCCCCTATAATAATTATCATTTTCATAATTGTACATGCCTGTGCAAGTTTTTGTCTCTTTTTTTCCTCTGTTGTGGCTCATTTGTATTTTACCCTCCAAAATTACTTTTACATTTTCATATTTTTTCACAATTTCCTAGTCAGTCTCCTAACTGCAATCAAGTTAACATGTAGACTCATCAATGATATACTTATGTTTTCACAGTGAGTGCCACACAAAAAGGAAAAACACATACCAAATTTCATATCATTCTAAAAGCACAAATAACTAAGTAAATATTAAGTAAATGAACATGCATCTCATTTTCTGGCCTTCATAATTGTCCTATTTAATTATCACAAAAAAATCTCTTGGTTTCTTTAAGTGCTAGCTTTTAGAAGCTAGATCCACCAGGAACCATTATATAAGTTTACAGATCTTACAGTAACTCTTTTTTGGAATTTGAGTTCCTCTAATAACTTTCAAAGTGCTTCAAGGTCTTAGTGTAAGGAAACAGTGACTCCAGAACCTCAGTATTGACAAAAAGTGCTTGAAAGGTCCCAATTACTGCATAAGGGTCCAGCAAGTACTGCAAAGACTGTCAGTGGTTCCTCAAGGAACCCCTTTTTGAGAGAAAGAGCTTTGAGGTACTTAAAATACATTTTGAAGTTCCTTGAGTACTCAACAAGGTATTTGAAGCACCTTTACTTTTTACAGTGTACATCATGCATGTATTTATAGTTTTTTTCATTTATTCATTTATTAATTTTTTTTTCGACTTAGTCCATTTATTAATCTGGGGTCGCCACAGCGGAATGAACCGCCAACTTATCCAGCACATGTTTTACGCAGCGGATGCCCTTCCAGCTGCAACCCATCTCTGGGAAACATCCATACACACTCATTCACACACATACACTACGGAAAATTTTAGCCTACCCAATTTACCAACTCAATCTCACTGCAATTCGTAATTTTTTGATTTAGTGGCTAATTCATATGAATTCCTACTATCTAATTCGTACAATTAGTATGATTTGCTTATCACCCAATGATGGTTGGGGTTAGGGGTGGGGTTAGGTGCCACGCCTCCTTTTTTAAAATCGTACATTTTCGTACGACTGAACTCGTACGAATTCGTACGAATTAGCCACTAAACTGACAAAATGTAAAATACTTACGTTTCCTCGTGAGATCAGACTGCAATTTACCTATACCGCATGTCTTTGGACTGTGGGGGAAACCAGAGCACCCGGAGGAAACCCACGCAAACTCGGGGAGAACATGCAAACTCCACACAGAAACGCCTACTAACACAGCCGAGGCTCGAACCAGCGACCTTCTTGCTGTGAGGCGACAGCACTGGTTTTTCGTTTAAATTATTTCATTTTATTTTATTCTTGAAATCACTTTATTATTAGACTGGTGTCACATACTCCTCTTCTGTCTTCAGATGCACTGCTGAGGTTTTTCAGTCCTTGCAAATCCTTCTTTCTAGTATTTTGAATGTGCAATTGCTTTATTTAAATTAAAGAATATGTACACTAGCAGTGGAAGTTACTGCGATGTGACGGGGTGCCACCTGAAATCTTGCCTAGGACACCAAATTGGTTAGGGCCAGGCCTGTGCAAATGAAAAAGAAAAAAAAACGATGGACTGACTGTACTGTCCAGTGCAGAGTATATCAACCAAAATGTTATAATCAAGTTATATGAAATATTGAATACTCATTAATTCTTCGTTTAAAAGAAATGCTGATTTATATATAGTTCTTGTTAGGCTACCTATTTTTTATCATGGATTAAAAATAGTCTGGCTTAATACAATATATATTTGAAGTTGAAAATAAATTTAGATTTTTTTTTTATATTAAAATGTATTTTATGTATATCCAGTTTTTGAAAAAGAAAAAGTATTCTAGGAAATATATCCTCTTGTCTTTTTTTGTACCTTTTGAAATGTGTTTTTTCCTACATGGGATATTCCAACATGACCTTCACATTTTTAAAAGTTAAATTAAGAAAATGCAAAAAATAAAAAAGGAAGGATAATGACGTTCCTAACATTTTTCCAACCTTAACTGTACCCACAGTCTAAACAATGTTACATGGCTAAATGGCTATCATGTGGTTTAGAAATATGGTTTAGTTATTATTTTCTTTGCACTATTTATGTTATGACTCAAAAGCCCCTCAAAAATTCTGGAGCTGCCCCCTGTCATATTTGTCCCACTCAGAGGCTGTCATTACGCAGCAGGCATACACTCCTCAAAAACACACATCTAGGTGCTATATTACAGTAAATGCGTGTGAACACCCCTGTCTTCTATTGTCCTCTAAGAGAGACTTGCTGTACAGCAACACTTAAGAAATAGACCAAAAAAGTAATATAAAAATTGATTATTAAATTAATTAACTGTAAATATGCACATTTAAAGCAATTACTGCATGACTGCATTTTGAATTATTTATGCCTTTACTAAAAGAGCTGTGCACACAATTTGCCACAGGCTAGGTCTTATTTTTCTTATAAAATTCCATGTTAGTAGAAGAATTATACTGAATTTGATCAGCAAGTATTTAAAGACCGCCAAGAGGAGGACAAACTCATTTGTGAAACTCTTATTTGTGAAGTATTCTCTTATATATTACAAAATCAGTCCACATGCACATTCATATTGATTCAGAATCCAGAAATGTGTTAGTTCAACCCGATCATTGTCTCAGCAAATGAAAAACATAAAACAAAAACTTCAACTTATTCACCTTCTTCACCAACAGCCTTTCTCTTCTGATGCTGTTTATGTCTATTTTTAGCAAAAAAGGGAAAAACACAACACTTTTCACAAAAACTGGTTCAACTGGATTTTGTAAATCACCTGTTATAGGGAAAATGATCATGCTGGCAGTGCACAGAGATCGATTTCACTGGAGGCCTCTAGTTGAGAAGTTTTTTTTAGCTTTTCATTCATCAGACTGTGCTTGTTGATTGTGCACACTCAACACAATGAATATTACAGACTATAGAAGAACATTATGATAAAACTAATCATTTTCCATTTAAGCGAGTTTGAAAGTACCACAAAAAGTAAAGGAACTCAAGGCAGTCACACTCAACAATCCACGCAATCAAACTTGAACCACCAGATTTCTGAGCCAGTCACCTGGTAATGTGGTTCACTTCAAATCAACTGGTTGTGTAACAGGTATTATCTGAGGGGAACCATTTGAAAATATTTTCATCCACTCTCTCTCTCTCTCTCTCTCTCTCTCTCTCTAGACCACAGGCGTCAAATCCAGTTCCTCGAGAGCCACAGCTCTGTTAAACACACCTGATCAAACTAATTGAGTCTTTCAGTTTTGTTTGAAAGCAACAGGTAATGGCGCGGTCACATTAGAGTTTGTGGTTGCAAAATTTTGTTGTACGGCGCTACGAAAAGGGGCGGGATTAAACAAGATCATTAGACATTTAAAAAAGCGAGCGATTGGTCCATGTTTTAAATTTCTATCCAGAGAGGTCATGTTTTGATCTTTGATTGGTCTCACGAAATCACGTGATGCAATTTCATAGGTCAGAGTTCACCAAGCTTGAACTTTCCAAAGCAGCAAACTGCGAAACTTGTCGCACGAGCTTGCGTTTTTGGTCTGATGCATTCGCGTGCGTATGAATTGAAGTCTATGGGGAGAAAAGTCCAGTGTGACCACGGCTTTAGTTAGTTGAAGCAAGGTTGGAACTAAACAGTGTAGAGCTGCGGCCCTCCAGGTACTGGATTTGACACCTGTGCTCTAGACGTAGAGGAGACTGGGGATAGTTGTAACATTTTTTACATTTCTCCTTATATCTTTAAGATCTTTTAAGCCAGTGCATTCAAAATTTGATTGAAACTAGTTATGGGTGTCTGCTATTAAATTGCATAATTGTTATCTTTGCATCACAAATACAAAACCCACAGTTTAGTTTCTAACAGGAGTAAAATGTTACAATTCACCCCCACAGTCTGGGTTAGTTGTAACACACCCTGGGATAAGATTATGATTTCTACCTTACGGCTAACAGCTAAAACATTATCATCAACAACATGTATTAAAATATCTACCCACACACACAACTGACATTATTTAACTTTGATGGATTTAACTACAAATGAGGCATTGCTATCCCAAAAATAATTTAAGTAAAAATATTACATTCTTAGCTCAAGTAGTTTTTCCCCCTCTAACAACTGTTGTGTTTGCCAAAGGCCTCTTGTTTTCCATATGTGGAATTAGGACTAATCTGAGTATGCGTGAAGTGAATCAG
Organism: Danio kyathit; assembly: GCA_903798195.1. NCBI lineage: Eukaryota > Metazoa > Chordata > Actinopteri > Cypriniformes > Danionidae > Danio > Danio kyathit. The sequence goes on from LR812519.1 coordinate 32,830,556, forward strand.
CTGATTTGTAACTATAGTTCATGATTGTATTAGAATTGTTACATGACCCGACACTGTCTGATGAAGAGCCGTGTGGCTCGAAACGTTACACGCTTTGTGTCAGCTTTTTTAATTCAATAAATTTGCATTTTTGGAGGCTCTCCACTATAACAAAAACCTATTCCATTCCTTTTCTTTAATTACTTCAATAAACCTTCATTCTTATGGCCTATTTTTGTTGCATCTTGTATTTTGTTTCTCATAAGGGTTGTAATTTAATGACAGCTTGTCTAACTTTGAAAAATGTATGTTTCAGAGGGGTATTCAAAGGTCATTTAAATGCATCATGTGTCATATTCATACATTTTTAGACCCCTTTGATGGATGTGAACTATAACAATGGTCCTATTGCATTTCCTGTTTTACATGTTTAATTTCCATAGCTTCGAGAATCCAAAAAATGTCCACATATTGAAAAATAATATTAATATTAATAATATTAATAATATTATGGCAGCTGTTTTAATGTCAAGTTTTGATTGAATTACCTCTAAAAAATAGTTTAACAATGCAGGAAATGTAAATGGACCAATGACATCATCACACTGAAATAGTCTTCTTGTACACTAATTATATTTTATTTATTGATTGTTATAATGTAGATATATTTGTGTGAAAAAATAAAAATAACCTTTTTAAATTATCATGTTTTGTTGTTTGCTTAACTGATTGTGGATCGTGCATTTGAATAAAACATGTAACAAAAAGGAGTTGACATTATATTTCTATATTTATATTTAATAGTATTTCATGGTTTGCTGATTACATTCAGACATAATATTCCTATTAGGCTGTTTAGCCCATTGAAAACTTTTTAATAAACATTAGTAATGTGGTGTCATATGTGTGAGAGATTGCGTTCAATATATAAAATATATAAAGAAAAACTATCCCAAAACACTTTTTTGTTTGTAAAATGTATTCATAGACGCTGTGTACTTGTTCCATTACACTTATATTTATAATCATTTTTATATTGATCTATGTTCTTGTTCCATTTACGTTTAATCAGCAGGTGTCACCAGAGAGTCGCGTTTCTGCCTTGTTCTTATTCTTGTGAGGACGTGTTTGGTGTTCTTTACCGCCACTAAATGGACAGGAGTTTGAAGGAAAAACTCGGCTACATAAGAAATAGGAAATACGAACTAATAAAATGTTCTTGTATTTACATTCTAGGAAAGTATAAACCTGCACTGCGAACTTAATAATGTTGCATATTTCTTTAGCTTACATTTTTAAACGTTTTGTTTATGTATTTTATTTCTGTAGGCTACAGTAAATAAGCGCGTGTCCATGTGCAACTGAAGTAAATAAGCTGTCCTGATTTACGTTTCTTAATAGTGATAGTAATAAAAAGTGTCCTATAATAATAGTATGCCTTTTTCTTTTTGCTATTATCACTGATTCTCCAGTCATATTTTATGTGAAAATAAGAGTTTTGTACTTAGGCTACAGAAATTTCATATTCACAAAATAAAAAATGCATACATGAAACAATCTTTCAGAATACTATATAATTTGAAATATGATATCTGTTATGTGTAGTGAAAGATAACTTTATTGTTAGCATGTATGTCTACCCCATATCATGTAGTCCTCTATGTTTTCATAAAAATAATCAAAAAATGTCAAAAACAAAATGTCAGTTTAATATTTTACACTAATGTTTATTTTCATTATGTAAAAATGTTATTTTTTATAGTTTATTAGGCCTAAATATTGTGTTAATATAACTACTAAATTTCAATAGTGTATAATTGTGTTGTTTTATAAAAAACTGGTTGAGAAACAGTCGCATAAGACTGTTTAAGAACGTTTTAAAAATGTGTCCACACACAATTTTGTTTTGTGGCGTTGAAGAGACACGCACTAAATAAATACTACTAAAATAAATTATTCAAAGAGGAATGAGCTAGAGCCCAGGCAGCAGCAAATCACGAATCTGATCTGGAGCTTGTGGGCGGGGCTTGTTCTCGAGCTCACCTTTCTAATGCACGCTCAGGTGACTGAGCGAGCGCAGCGCGGTGTCGTCAGAAATCTCTGGATCTTTAAAGTCTCTTCTGACAGAGTCAACAAACCTACGACGAGAACTGCATTTGGACCCCGGTAATGAGAGAAATAATAACGCGGGGTTATGATCGGTTTAACTCCAGTCGAAGAATATTATGACAGAGGAGGACAGAGAGCTGCTGAACTGAAGTTTTGTCAGGTGTCGAAGAGAAAAACGTTTGGATACTAAAGGCAAAGTATGTATTGTTTCACATAGCTTACTATCTATGCTCTTGCTGTTTTGTTTGTGTATGTTTTATTATTATTTAGCCTATTCTAACGGGTTGTTTTCCTGCTCGAAAGAAGAGTTGTGTACATTGTTTTTATTTTAGTGCGAACATGAACAGGTTGATCTAGGTTGTCTGGAAAAACACGCGTGGACTTTTGCTGGAAGCATGACTGCTACAACCAAATTCTAGTTATTTACATTCTGTAACTATGTTAGTAAGGTGCCAATAGTTATCACATGCTTAGAAGTCTAAAGATCTTCCCCCTGCAGTGTTTCTTTGTTGACATGACATGAAAAACAGATGTTTTGTTAAAAAGAAATAGATGTTGTCTTTAAATCCAGTCATTTAATTAACCAACAATATGAATCAGTAGTTAAGTGTTTTTTTCAGTGTTAAGAAGTGTTTTATATAGTTACTTTTTGAAAAAAAAATCACAAGGATTCTGTATTTTAAACACGAATATTATGTTTGTTTAAAGTGTAATATTTGTTGGCACTTTGAGATTGAGGTAAAGTTGGTTTTATATTCGCACATTCGTTCATTTAGGAGTCTCTATATTGTTTACCATGTTACTTTGAATATTCGATCGGAGTTAGCATTCAAGTATGACTTCAAAACAACATTAACACTGTAATTGACTGTGAACAATGTTGTACTTTGATAAGCATTGGCTGCTAATATGATTTCCCTATTTAGAATTTGCTAATAATAGGAGAATATAGGAGCAAATAAGGAGAATGTCTGAATATCCGAATATAAAATCAACTTTACCCCTATCACTTTAAGCAAGTTATGTAACAATGGTTGGCTGTAAATTTAAAATGACAATCAAAAGATATTTACAAGTCTGAGAATAGAAAATAAAAGAGAGCTAAGTAGAAGTGTGAGATAAGGATGTAATTTGATTCACATAGTAATTATTGATCAATTTCAAGTGAACCCAAGAGTGCTCTAAGGACAGTGCTCTGTAGGGAGTGCAGATAGTAAACACATGAGAAGGTCCCTCAGCGTGATGTTATTCTTTTTTGTAACAGGTGAAGAAGTCGCACACATGAAGCTTTGTTTATGAATGCAGCTGTAATGTGACCACGTGACTGTTTTTTTTAAATATGTTTTACACATAAATTGTTGGGCGACACAGTGGTTAGCACTGTCATCTTACAGCAAGAAGATCACTGGTTCGAGTCCCAGCTGGGTCAGTTGGCATTACTGTGTGGAGTTTGCATGTTCTCCCCATGTTCACGTGAGTTTCCTCCGGGTGCTCTGGTTTCCCCCACAGTCAAAAAACATGCCGTTTAGGTTAATTGAATAAACTAAATTGGCTGTAGTGTATGTGTGTGACTAAGTGTGTATGGATGTTTCCCAGTACTGGTTTGCAGCTGAAAGGGCATCCGCTGTGTTAAACATACAGTATGCTGGATAAGTTGGCGGTTCATTCCACTTTGGTGACCCCTGATGAATAAATGGACTAAGCTGAAGGAAAATGAATATAATTTGTTTTTGTAATGTTTTTTTAGCAAGTGAAGATTTTCCAAGTAATTTTATAAAATAAATAAATAAATGCATTTATTTGTGCTTATATCAAGAAAAAAAAAAGTTAAGCTGTCGCTATGTCATCATCCCAGCTGTTGTGACGTATATCCTTCATAACATTATTCCAAAGCCTGTCCGTGACACATTGAGCAGCTGTCAAGCAGAATACAGTGGATTGTCTGTTTTTTTTTTTGAAAACGCTTCAGGTTGATATTGTACTACATTAATGTGGATTTGCAGTAGAAAACAGATTAACTTTTACATTTAAATTGTCTATTCCAGCCTTAGCTCGTCCCCTTGGCATGCCTTAGCTTGGTTCAGCCTTGTCTTGTGCTGAGGATTAAAACACACACCACACACACACACACACACACACACACACACACACACACACACACACACACACACACACACACACACACACACACACACACACACACACACACACACACACACACACACACACATTGGCGTAATGTATTTTATACTCTGAGAACTGGTTATGTTATCACCCCTAAAACCAACCCTCACAAAAAAAAAAAATATTTAATTTGAAAAGACCCTGTTAAGTATGATTTGTTTTACATGGTCACAGTTAGGCATGAGCCGGTATAAGATTCTGACAGTGTGATAACATTGGATAAAAATAACATGCTATCACTGTATTTGTGATTACTGCTCTAAAATAAGTTCTTTTTAAATGTCTGGGGAAAAAACAACAACTTTTTTTCCCCATTGAACACAATATATTTCATTTTAAGAAACAATTAAACTATTTTGGACAAGTAGCTTTTGATGTAGAGGTTCCTTTTCTGCTAGAGATACTGTTGCCCTAAAAAAACTAAATAAAATAGTTCTGAAAAACATGTAAACAAAACAAAACAAAAAAACTTACACATACCTTAGAGACAGTATAACAGAAAACTTTGGCGTTTTCCAAACCGCTGTATTCCTTGAAACCAGTTATCGTCCCATACCTAGTCACAGTGCAAGTCCTCATAAGCCACCTCAACATTGTAATACATAGGTCATAACAATGTCATTAAGCAAAGTGTCCTTGTAAACCACCAAAACCAGCACACACACACACACACACACACACACACACTAGGGGTGTCAAAATTAATCGTTTCTTCGGTGCACCGGGATGCAGATGGGGACAATTCGATATCAGTTCAGTAATAGATCATCACCGGTTATTACGCACTGACGTCATTTATCCCCCATGCGCGATGTCGCGGTAGAATACTATGGCGAAGGAGGCAAGGGTGAGTAAATAAAACACTCTTACTACTTAAAAAGCAGATCTTTCACTGACACTGGGGAATGGTAAAGCACGAGCCGTTATTTCACTACTAGGGAGAAATGCTGTAAAACTCAAAATGCTGTAAAACCCTTTCTGTTGAGCGGGTGAAGATAATGACCAATCATAGGGGTGTAAGAACTTGACAGCACTCAAAAAGCGAGCGGGATAATATTTACATTAGTTTATTTGTTATGAAACTGTTATGAATTGCTCGTGCTGTCTTCTGAGCATGTATTGGAGTTTTCATTCACAAAGAGTGTTTTTTTTTGAGCAGGTAAAATTAAAGGTAGAGTTCATATATCTGACTGCTTGTATTAAAGGAGAAAATTGTATTACAAGTAATATATAAATATAAACATATTTATAGATTTTAATACAATTTTTTTTCTTGTGTTGTAAAGAAAAAAGTCTAAGTATGTATGGAAAGCATCGTCAATGCACCGTGATGCACCGAGACATCGAATTCAACCGAATCGATGGCATGATAATCGTAACCCAACCGAACCGTGAGACCAGTATAGGTACACACACACACACACACACACACACACACACACACACACACACACACACACACACACACACACACACACACACACACACACACACACACACACACACACACACACACACACACACACACACACACACACACACACACACACACACACACACACACACTAACCTTCAAGACTGCATAGCTGAGACATTAACACTCTAGGCCAGGGAATGCTACAGGAATAGTGACTGATTATTACATTGCTTGAATTATGAATGTCGCAATGTTGGGTAAACATTTTCTTAAATCCCTGCCTCAAGTAATTTCACTCATTTTCTGGTTTATTTTATTCTATTCATAAATCTTGTTTACTCAGACTGAATGATTGGAGACTACTGGTGATAGAGGGGCACTGAACGCTTACAGGGTAAAAAAAATGTCTCAATGGGACTGAAAAGAGCATTCAGACTTCAAAAAGCGTTCTGTGTCTCTCTCATCTCAGCGTTTGATCTGACTCATGTAATTGCAGCAAGTGTGTGTCTCCTGCTTTGTGAGACAAACCACGTCATGAGGGCTTTCTGTGTGCAAACAGTCTCTCTCTTTCTATCACTCTTTGCATCTCTTTCTCATTTTGTTTGTCCTTCCCCTTTGAAACCAGCTTTTGCTCATTTGGTGCATGTAAACAACTCCCTCTCATGATAAATGCTAGCAAGCCATCAGGGATGAACGTAGCATGTCTGTTATTTCAGGATTTCAGCAGTTTTTTATGTTTTCAGGAGATGTTTTCAGCAGGGTGTTTTCACACCTCTAGTTTGAAAAAAATCATGAAAGTGGGTTAGTCCAGCTTTGTTTACGTGGGAGTTTTGAGTGGTGAAAGAGGGAAGGGTTTGTATGAAAAGGGGAGTTTCAGTACAAACAGCACAGCACAAACACAGACACAGGGGAGAAAGACAGTGATTCGGAGAGCAGCATTTACATCGGAATAGTAGGTGATTCATTCCGCTGTGGTGCCAAAGAAAAATTGAATGAGTGAATGAATGAATGATATGACTCATGATGATATTGCATACGTAGCTTGGCAGTGAACTATGGCTCTGTATAGTAAACAATGTTCCATCTGAGTACACATTCTGGATATTTACAGCTGATTACAGAGCCGGTGTCCTGAGATTTTATCCTACCCATCAGATTATGCTACCATGTATTTGAATAAATCTGAGATTGGGGTTAGGGATTTGGTATGTTTGGGGCGATATTACAGCTTCGTATTACACTACTGCACATTGAAATTTACACTGGTAGCAAAATCTGATGCGTGGCATATTGCGTCATCAAAATGTGCTACTGTACCTACTTTTTGAATGGGAAGTAGGACAATCTGACAAGTTTGGACAAATTGACAGAACACCGGCTTTACTGACAAATGCGCACGACTAGCGCTTGTCATTTAATGCAAAGAACAGGCTAATAATAGTTTTACATTTACATTCATTCATTCATTCATTCATTCATTTTCTTTTTGGTTTAGTCCCTTTATTAATCTGGGGTCGCCAAAGTGGAATGAACCGCCAACTTATCCAGCATATGTTTTACGCAGCGGATGCCCTTCCAGCTGCAACCCATCACTGGGAAACATCTATACACACTCATTCACACACACTACGGACAATTTAGCCAACCCAATTCACCTATAGCGCATGTCTTTGGACTGTGGGGAAAACCGGAGCACCCGGAGGAAACCCATGCAATCAAGGGGAGAACATGCAAACTTTACACAGAAATGTCAACTGACCCAGCCGAGGCTCGAACCCGTGACCTTCTTGCTGGGAGGCGATCGTGCCACCCGCTGCGCCACCGTGAAGCCCCATTTCCATTCAGTATGCCTAAATTTAGATAGTGCTCTCGCTTCTTCATCATATGAAGTTGTTTTCTTTCCCATTTAAGCAGTTTTTCTCTGTCTCATAAATGATTTTAATTTTATTATTATATATATTTGGTTTCAGTTGTGTCTGATTTTATTTTCCCCCGTCTTGAGGATCACACATCATCCCCTGCTTTTCACAAAAGCTACATCTTAACTCTAAGTATTAGTCGACCCCGAAAGATATTGACAGATTTGAGTGAATTGCTCTTAATGTAGTATTGTTTATAGTTTTGCAGGATATTAATCTATGAATAGCATAGGTGTAGTCACTAACAGTTAACTGGGTTATGAGAATTTATTCTGACTAATAAAACTGTTCATACTTCACCTTTGACATGGTAACTCCCATAAGACTCGGCCCACTTCATGTAGAAAAAACAACAACTTATAGGGCGTACTCACACTATGCTATCCGAACCGTGCCCAGGCCCGTTTCCCGGATCTTTTGAGAAGTGTGAGTGCTCTGAACGGGGCTCAAGCACGGTTCACTTGGCCGGCCCTGGCCCGGTTGGAAGAGGTGGGCCTGAGCGCGGTTCACTTGGGCTGAGGCGCGGTACGCTTGTAGTGTGAGTGCAAGCGTGCCTAAGCCCGAAACTGAAATCGAGACGTGACTTTTAAGGGACTGTATCATATGGATTAATTAATCATTTGTGCTGTTCAATGAACGCAAACTGTCGTAGTTTATTAAAGACGCAAACCCCTCACTGCACGACAGCTGCACCTTCAGCAAACTTCCTAATTCCTGCAGCACGAGGACTTTATGAGCGTCAAAAGTGGCTGATCTGTTCGGCGAAATATTTGACTGCGTGTCACCGCATATCAAACGACTTAAACGATATAACTAAAGAAATGTCCACTGTGCTGAGCGAGAGAGCTTCTCTTCCTAAACTGAACAGCGCATCATCGATGACGTAAGCGTGCCCAGACCCGAATGTAATGTGAGTGCGGGCCGTCGGGGGAGACAGGAGGGGGGATAAGCATGCTTTGGCCTGGTTCAACGCAACTGTACGTAGTGTGAGTACACCCATAGTTGCAGCGTTTGAAAATAGCAAGTGTACCTTTAAGCCTCCAGTGTTTCTCACACAATAGTGTGCATTATCAGAACAGGAGAGCACCTGACTGCTGTTCCTTTGTTTGACTTAATGGGGCCACCATGTTTGTTTTATCTCAGTGTAACAGGCAGCTCAATAAAATCCTTTCTTTTTGTAAAGTGGGAAGTATGGCCTTGCTTGCAATCATATAATTGTGAGTTTCTCAGGATTGTAGTGTAGGACTTTCTTGCTTGTTAGTGTGGAAACACAGTCACACTCTTTAAACATACGATGAACACAAACATGCAATTTGCATAGCTTCTTGCATTATGTAAAGTTGTTGTCTCCCCAAACCACTTCCCTGTTTTTCAGTTCCGCTCAGGTTGCGAATGTCTCCATAGTTACTGGTCCCAAGTCACCTTTTGGCCTGTGCAGTTTCCACCAATCAGACGATGGAGACAGGTGGTGTGTTAATATTTATGCAGATCAGGGGCTTTGAACTCTGGGTAGGAAGCCGATTGTATTGTAAACACACAGCACATGTTTGCATCTAACGTGCGTACAGTAAAACCTTCAGCATTACTGGAGAGGCACTTATAATGTCACGGGCAATAAATTTGTGATAAGGGTTTTGGTTATCTGCAGGTTTTGACAGCCTTTGGACATTGGTATCAAAAGAGTTCTTTTAAAGTTCTCAACGCATTGCTGGCCTTCATAATACCACAAGCAGTTATTGCTGTTGAAAAGGTTTTCATGTGAGTGTGTACTGTCAGGTCAGAATTCGTGACCTCAACCGGGACCTGCTAGTCGTCTCCTCTTTGTGTCTGTTGTAAATATTTCAGTAGACTCTCACTGTAATTGCCCTCACGTCATCTGGTCTCCATGGGCACCAGGACTCCTGGTAAATTCCCCTTATGTGTCTTTTGAAGGTGCTTGATCTTGACGAACATGTCTGCTTTGATTTGTTTTGGCATCCTTCATGTGTAGATTACGTGATACCCTGCCTGTGGGTGTGTGTGTGTGTGTGCATGAAAGAGAAGCCAGGTGTTCTCATCATGAAAGTCATATGCTAGGAGATCAAAAACAATGCTTTGCTCTTTATTGGTAATGTGCTGCGCATTCATAACATTTATTAATATATTACTTTGATTTGATTTAAGTGTTTTACCTTATTTGTTTCTGTAACTTTTATAAATTTGGTTTAATTGAATGATTTTCATGATATGCTAAATCAATTTATTATTCGCTGTTAAAAATTTTAAGTGACTTTTAACAACTTTTAAGTGACATGTACTTCTGTGTGTTGGCCATATTTGTAAGCATATTTTACAGAAACAATTGTACAGAAGTAGGGTTAATGTGACAAATTCTTTTATTAGTGTCGCTCTTATTAGAAAAATACATATTCAAACATTTTCTTTTTTTGGTTTTAGTGGTTAGGGCATGGGTAGGCAAGTTCAGTCCTGGAGAGCTGCAGTCCTGAAGCGTTTTGCTCCAACCCTAATCAAACACACATGAACAAGCAAGGTCTGAATGTTCCTAGGCTACAGGCAGGTGAGTTTATATCAAGGCCAAATCAAAGTTCCTGAGCCGAACTTGCCTATCCCTGGGTTAGGGTATGGTGTTTATATAGCACTCTCTAAAAATCTGTGTTGTCTGTGTGTGACTTGACTTGACAAATGCATATGTATAAAATAAACGTGGTGTATATGCGTGTACACTTGAGCTTTAATATAATATATTCTGAAGAGACAAATTTGCATAATGGCATGGGTGTATCAGTGTAAACATGGTTTATGTGAACACTTCCTGTGTCACTCAGGTGTAAATGATTTAAAAACATAACAAACAGCATTTTTTAAATTCAAAATTTGATATGAGGTTTCTGTGTAGGGTTAGGGGATAGTATATTGTATAAAAATCATGTCTATGGAGATTCCCTGTAAACAGCATATTCATAAAAGTGAAAGTGTGTGTGTGTGTGTGTGTGTGTGTGTGTGTGTGTGTGTGTGTGTGTGTGTGTGTGTGTGTGTGTGTGTGTGTGTGTGTGTGTGTGTGTGTGTGTGTGTGTGTGTGTGTGTGTGTGTGTGTGTGTGTGTGTGTGTGTGTGTGTGTGTGTGTGTTGAATACTGTTTTGGCTTTATCTACTGGGCATTCAAAACATGTCCATACCACATTGGTTATTGGCTAACAGTACATTCATTGTTTTTAAAAGTACCATATCAGAAAATTTCTGTATTTATACTTGTTCATTTGTCTGTTATTTATTTAATATGTAAATACCAGTGTTGCGTAAGTTACTTTGAAAGTGTAATAGATTACAAATGACTGACTACTACTGGAAATTTGCAATTTGATTACCTTTCTAATTACTTAATGTAAAAGTAATCAGATTACTGATTACTTTAATGCATATTACTAATTACTTTACTTTGAAGGTACCTTTAAAACATATAAAATAAATTTAAAAAATACAAACTGCAGCTCTTTCAGTAATTTAATATTCACTAAAAACATTACAATAGGTTTAGCACAGCAGCTTGACAAATTCATAAAATTTAAAGAGATAATTCACCCAAAACTTAAAATTCTCTCATCATTTACTCAAACTTCACTTGTTTCAAACTCGTTTGTCTTTTTTTGATTTAAGAAAAATGGATACCTGTAACCACTGACATCCATAGTGCATACTATGAACATACTATGTCTGCGGTTGTGGAGACAAACTATAAACACTGAAATGTTGAATATCGGACTTGTGCGTGCAAAAGACATGATATGTGAATGGCCCCATAAACAGCTATGTTTCTCTTCACATTTTCAAAAGTTACCTTCACTCCCTATCCTATACAAAAATCCAATTTAGCCTGTTTAGGCTGAGTTGGTCCGCTGTTTTTTTGGGCGTTGGTGTTCTACTTGACAAGGAGTATTGTCGTAGAATGCTTTCAAATGCTTGAACAAGTTGCTGGTCAAGTAAGCAGTTGAAAGTTGTTTAGAGGCTGGACAAAGACTGCGTTTCAGCTCATGTTCTTCAGCAATTTAAAAGTGAATGCCCATAAACTGACGCAGCAGAAAACGTGATTTTATAAAAGCTTTTCCCCCTAAATTCTATTGACCTTATTCTTCAATGCAGAAGTATGCTCGTTTTTGCGATTTGTTTTAGAACTTTCCGATTCAGCTGCCTATGGGAGAAATGATTAGGAATATTAAACAGCAGAAAACGGTCAAACTACTTGCTCTACAAACAAGTGTTTGCATGGCTATACAGACAAAATAGAATAATATATTAATAAAATATCAGTTTGCAACATCAAGCAGCAGAACGAGCTGTTTTTAATGTCTTAAAATGAATGGAAGTGAATGAGACTGGAAGTCTCGAGCCAAAATGATTCAAATGGCTGCGCCCGCTCGCACACGGAGATTAAGGTGAATATTTGTAACATAAGTAACGCAATTACACTGACTTTGGTAACTGTAATCAAATCACACACATTTAAAATGTAATTTGTTTCATTACTGCGTTCCCCAAAAATGTAATTAGAATACAGTAACACATTACTGTGGAATATGTTACACCTAACTCTGGTAAATACAGTAGCCATCTTCACTTGTAACACTTAAAATTATTCATTGATTTTAATTTTGTAATATATTACATATTCTATAACATAATTGTGTACAGAATTTTATCCAGCATGTTTCATTATTTAACCCCGAAGTTACAAATGTAGCAACTTTCAAGAGTCTTTAATGAGTTCTTGTGTGAAAAATGCTGCTGTTAATTAAACTGACCTCTTTTCAACCTAGTTTTAAATGAGTAAGCTTCTGATCTGACACATGGCAGTCAGACATATGGTGTGGAATGTGTTGGACATGTGCTAGTAGATGACTGCACACTGAACAATCTTCAACACAAGTTACAACAGCCATGCGATAGGGTGGTGCTGGCTTTCTAGTTGTGTCTCTTACTCAACCTCTCGCTTCAGCATGAAAAGCTCCAAGGACACTCCCTTTGGCTTGCAGGGCATGAAACCCAACCCATTCTCAAAGGACAGTCAGTCACAAAGGGACTCTAAACAAATAGCTCTGGGCCTGACCAGTATCACATTACTTTTTAAAGTGTTGACCTTGTGAAAAACAAAATTACAAAACAAAAAAGAGTGCGAAAACCATTTTAGACTTAAACTGTTCAAAGTTTTTTTTAATCTTGTATGGGAACAGGTTCTTTGAAAATGTCCTGTGAGTTTTGGTGTGACTACAAACACATGGAACCTGTTTTTCAGTGGTGTGGCACGACAATCAGAACGTCTGATATGACATTCAAAGGTCTGATATGACATTCAAAAGGTAATGTCATATCAGACCTGCTTTTATATGATGTGACAAGCCATGGTTCTCTGATAAAAATCAGTTTCTTAGTACTAAACAGACAAAACAATGGTGATAGATTGCGTTTTTTTTATATTATACTGTACCTTCTAAATATTCTTTTCTGCAGTCTCAGGAAGTGGGAAGTATGGATTTAACATAATTAACTAAATGACCCTAATTGGATAAGTGTGGTTAATCTGAGCTAAACAGGGATCCAGTGTGCTCATGGGTGACTTCATTCTCATACTCCCCCACGTTAGACCACTAAGATAAGACGTCTGTGCTGCTACTGCAAGTCTTTTTCTAATATCTGTTGAAAGCCACTGTCCCAGTTTTGTCCCAGTATATCTTCTGATCTCTTTGAAGAAGCAGATCTAGATCAAGAATGCAGTGGTGTTCTTTCCTCTCTAGAGGTTTTCTGTGCCCCCCTTATGCTGATTAAGGACTGTATGTGCAATTTGGGTCACTTTTCTTTTTCTTTTTGATAAGACAATGCTTACGCTGGTCATTTCCGGTAAGTGTATTACATCTGGACCTCCTCAGATGGGTTTTAAGCCCAGTGATTAACTTGCTGGGAGGCTGCCTTTATTGAAATACATAAGCGATGTTTAACACTAGCTTTATTTGAAGCTCATTTTACTCACAGCCTTCAGGCAAAAATCACTGAATGTGATTACTATCCAGGTTCATATACCAGCATTAGATGCACTTGTCCACCAGCCATGAACACAAACTGGTACATTGTTTCTGCATTGACACACAGCTGCACTGTTCAAAGTTGAAGCCGACTGCATTGCTACCAGTGCCGGGTGTATTTAGTTACAAGGAAAATAGTTGCTATAATTAAATTTACTATTCCACTGAAAAGTAAAGTAAGGCATTACTTTTCATTTTTAGGTAATTGAGTTGGTTACTTACAATGTACTTGCCTTAAATACTGTACATAAATTCAACAGGTCTATATAAACTGAGTATTTTGCAGAATAATTCTATTTTTCAATTAAAAAAACACATAATTTATTAACTGCATGTTCTTAAAAAATAATTGAGTTAATAATTATTAAATGATTGAGTTATTATTAATTAATTAACATGCTTAAACTATAAAATGTTTTAGAAGTTTTTCTCAGGATATGGGCTGTATGAAATATGGTGTAATTCATTTGCAATGTTTTGTTTTGATACACATATTTTTTTAATTGAAGTCAAAGTCTCTTTAAGATAAGTCATTTTTGAAACACCTCTCGGGCAGAATGCTCAGGCATTTTGTTTAAAACATCAAATTCTCCAAAATTGCTTGCCAAGCTTATGATTAAATTTCATATTAGGAATAATCAATAAATTAATCAACAACTGTCTCTTTAGTTTCATTTCTAAGCGTTCGAATCACACAAAATCTGCAGAAATCCGAGCCCTCGCCTGGAGAATCCTCAGTCTATATCGATCGATGATTGGCTCCTGTACTAGTAGGCGGGGCTTCATTTGCCATATCGACCACTACACTTTTCCACATTCAAAACTATATGAGTGACATGTCTTGTGTATTCTTTAGTCTTTGTTAAAGTGTTATTATATTTTTAAACAATATTAAATGTCTCGTTTAAATTTAAATAATTAAGAGTTTAATTTATGTTGTCTATACAGAAATAAAGAAATCCATGATCATTTTAGAACCGAATGTTCTTCATTTAGTGAACTAAAATCAGGAACTGCAGAAGCTGCTGCTTCGAGTCTGGGAAAATATTGACGTTCAGGCTTGCATGAAACTGGTTGACAGCAGAGTCTACAAGCTGCCATTCAGGATAAATGTGAACCAACCATGTATTGATAGTCTTGTAAATATTGTCATACTGACAGTTTGTCTGAATTGTTTTTGGTTTATTGCACCTTCTGAGTTATTTGACATTATCAAGATAATTTTGTTGACACAGCTTAAATCTGATTTCTTGTCATATCATTTCCTAACATACGGGGAAAAACTTTGATAATATGTGCAATTGAACTTCAGTGTTTTCCCAGAGTTGCAGTATCAGTTTCTTCAGTTCCTATTGGTTTTTAGTCCACTTTATGAAGAATTGGTACATAACAACTTATGAAAATATACCAAAAGTTATATCTGGTTTTATATATTATTTTGTTTTAGAGTGTATTTGATAAACTATGTTCTGGTTTATTTCTTAATTCTTTGTAACTTTTATTTATCATAAATATCAAAAATATCCATTCATGTTGCAATGCTAAGTGATTTAGTGTCTCTATTTGCAATGGCTCATGAAATCAGTATGTTCGTGCTATGTTTGTGTGGACCTGTCCAGTTACAGTACATTTCAGATTTTATGCAGTTGGTTTTTCACACACACAAATTCTCTCTTTTTTTCATCAATTCTCACCTCCTCTTCTCTTGTGTTCCTCATTCTCTTTCCCGCACTTCCATTCTAAAGCTCTTTGTCATGCTCTGATCCATCTAGTCATTTCCTGGCCCGGCTCGTCTCACTCACACTGCTCTTACTAGCACATCTAAGCTGTTCTTCTCATTTTTCATCTCTTCAGGACCCCCTTTGAATAGTTCTCAATCAACATGCCTCAGATGAGCTCCGGAAGGCTCTGAAGATGCGAATGTTTCCTGCCTTGTGGAGTACTGCATTCCCAGCAGCAGCTTTCAGCAGTGGTCTGACTGAGGTAGGTGGAAATTCAAAATCCATTGTGACTGTCTTCCCTCTTGGTTTCTGTGCATTTGTGAGACTTGATGGCTCATGTGTACACCGAAACATATCTATGCCTATTTTTGGCACATTTCAGATTGCACTTTCTGCAGCGATTGGCTTTAAATTCAGGCTGTCTCTACTGATTGGTTGGTTGAGATTGTGTCGCTCACATGGCAAAATCACAGATGTGGTATTTGGTACATTCAAAAATGTTAGAAACTGAATATCTAATTGAAAATGAAGTACCCATTTTAAAACATATATGTATGTATTAGGGTTTGTAAAAGTATTGCGTACACACGGAAACATACTGTACAGAGACCAGACTGAGGGCTCCACAATATTGAAAATATCCAGTATTGCGATATTTATTTTATTCTGCGATTTATATGTTGCGATTATAAATGCAATTTCACTAAATGTGTTGAATAACCATTTGGAAAGAATTAAAAATATTAGATTGTTTGGGATGATTCAGTATAGGAGTGCATAAAATATAATAAACAATCTACAAGCATCAATAAGTTCAGTAAAGAAAAAGATACAAATTAAATAAACATCGTTTTATTTTCCGAGGAGTCAAACTCTATTCAGGTATACAGTAATTGAATACTCAAAAGTAAAATAATACCACATGGTCCTCGTTTTATAAACAATTCAATAAAATTTATCGTTATTAATTTGTCAGAGTTACAAATGGTATAATTTCATAGGCCTCAATGCTTTTAAAATCCTCACACAGTCACAGGCCTCAAATAACACTTGCAAAATGATAAATTATAATCCAGACTCAACATTGCATTTACATGCGATGTGACTATTGCGAATGATCACATTGCTATATTGATGTTAAAACAATATATTGCGCAGCCCTAGTCCAGACATAAGGTTTTTATGTTCTTCTGGTATAATCATTTTATATATCAGCTTTATTATTAAAAATTAAATACATTATACATTTGTATTATTGCAAATTTTAATACAGCTTTATTCTTAAGTCTGACACATTTACAGACATACAGTATGTGACCCTGGACCACCGAACTTATGAAAGTCTTATGTTGCTCTGGTGTATCTACAGTATGGTAGTAGCCAAAAATACATTGTATGGGTCAAATTATAGATTTTTCTTTTATGCTAAAAACCATTTGAATATTATGTAATGATCATTTTCCATGAAGATATTTTGTACATTTCCTACTTTGTATGTCAAAACTCAATTTTGATTATTAATGTGCATTGCTAAGCAAATAATTTCAACAACTTTTAAATTAGACAAATAATAGTATCCTTGCAACATATTGTCCTATCCTAACAAATTATATAGCTTATTTATTTAGCTTTCAGGTGGTTTATAAATCTCAATTTTGAAAAATGTACACTGCCTGACAAAAGTCTTGTCGTCGATCCCAGTTGTAAGAGCAACAAATAATAACTTGATTTCTAGTTGATCATTTGGAAAAGTGGCAGAAGGTAGATTTTTCTGATGAATCATCGGTTGAACTGCATCCCAATCATGACAAATACTTTAGAAGACCTACTGGGACCGGTATGGACCCAAGATACTCAGAGAAATCAGTCAAGTTTGGTGAAGGAAAAATCATGGTTTGGGGTTCCATTCAGTATGAGACATGTGAGAGATCTGCAGAGTGGATGGCAACATCAACAGCCTGAGGTATCAAGACATTTGTGCTGCTCATTACATTACAAATCACAGAAGAGGGCAAAGTCTTCAGCAGGATAGCGAATATACTTCTCATACTTCAGCGTCCACATCAAAGTTCCTGAAAGCAAAGAAGGTCAAGGTGCTGCAGGATTGGCCAGCCAAGTCACCAAACATGAACATTATTGAGCATGTCTTAGGTAAGATGGAGGAGGCATTGAAGATGAATCCAAAGAATCTTGATGAACTCTGGGAGTTCTGCAAGAACGCTTTCATTGCCATTCCAGATGACTTTTTACTAAAAAGTTATTTGAGTCATTGCAGAGATGTATGGATTCAGTCCTCCAAGCTCATGGGAGTCATACACAATATTAGTTCTTTTTCCACTGCACCATGACTTTATATTCTATACTGTACATTATTTCTGTTAAGTGACAAGACTTTTGTCTAAGCAAAGTCAGACCTTACTGTCCTAATAAATAATTAAATAATTAAGGCATGATCATATTTTATTTTGGTAAAATAAGCATAATCTAGAGGCCTTTGTCTTTCATATCAGCCACTTCTGGTTTTAAATGATCAACTAGAAATCATGTTATTATTTGTTATTCTTAAAACTTGGATAGGAGACAAGACTTTTGTCAGGTAGTGTACACCAATGACTGGTATTGTAATCCTTTACAGAGGGCTAAAAAGAACCCTTACTGGTGCATCCAGGTCAAACTTAATCACCATTCCATGTAGTGTAATTCAGCTGCCCTCATATTACATTCCTCATGCAGGAATGTAATCTGAAGATTGTACAAAGACAGTGATCTTTAGTAACACTGTAAAAATGAACAGCATTGGAAAGCACATACTGGTGTATGCGAGAAGATCTGATGGTGTAATATGTCACATGATACGAGTAATTGCTTTGAATACATCTGTCAACACAGGAAAAAGTCTCAGTGTGGCTAAAATGCCAAAATGTGAATAAAATTGCGTTTTCAAATGTATCCAGATTAGTATGTTGTAGATGTAGTTTTTGGATTGTGTTTATAGAGGTGTGCACATTCTAAGGATAAAGTTGAGAACACCTTTTTGATCTTGCTTAACAAAAGTTGATTACTTTTTACCAAAGAGGTCAATTTGACACCATTCAATGTTTGACGTCTGTAAATACATGGTTAATTTAAAGGAATATTTAAGTTGTCAACAAAAGGCATGAATTTCTTTACACAAACCGTTAATAAAACTATATTCTGAAAGTGTTGAGGTCAAATTGACCCCAATTATTAGATGTTAGGTTAATAATAGGGATACAGAGAATGATCAATCTGAACACTGTGAATAAAAATAAATATTAGGATTAAACATCTATACTATGTGTTACATTGTAGTGTTTTATTTAGTGTAGCATTCAAAAATTGAGGTATTGAGACGAGGAACCATATAAGTTCATGTTTTCAAATTTTGAGTAATAAGATTTTTTTCATTTGGAATTGGAACATTATGTGGAGTTTAGTCATAAACTAATTTCGAGAGGAGCACGTGATTATGATTGAACACGGCTGGTTACACGTTACCCCTCATGATTATCCAATCAGACAATCCCTGACTCACTATAAAGAGCCAGGGTTTCTTACCACAGTCATCTTCGTTTTGAAGAACGCATTGCTCAGCGAACAACAGTCACTGCATCTCGCTACTGTTACCCGCTAAAGCTACCAATGCTCCTCTGCTACAACAGACACGCTCAGCCGAGCTTTCTCCTCTCCACACCAATGCCACAGCAATGACGCTTAGCCAAACCACACATACTTCCTCCATTCACTTATAATCTATACAATTACCAGCACTGCCAAAACAGTGAAACATCCCAAGGAGACGTACTCTCCCTTCTATACCGTACTCTGCTACAGCAGTTTCGCTCAACCGAGCTCACATTCACTCCCACTCAGTCATTTCCCTCTACACCTCGGCCACAGCTACAACGCTCAGCCGGGTTCATATACAAAATCATTCAGTCTTTATGACTGATACACCTTCAGCATTACCAAGCAGCGAAACGCTCTGCTGAAGTGTTATTTTTCCTTATCATCGACTACCACCGCATCTCTGCTAAACAGAGACGCTCTACCGTACCATATCCAACCCTACACCTCCTAGTACTACTTCGTAGCACTTTATACCCTGCAGCCGGATATCCTATACCAGCAGCCGGATATTGCTCTTCCTTACTGCTTTTTGGGGGGTTCTTCAAATACGCGGCTGCTGTCCCGAGTAAAAGCATTTTTTGGGGAGTTCTCGAGATCTACCTGAGCTCAGCGCTCCCCTCTCGCCCTGCAACGGGAGGGAGCCCGGGGCTCAAGGACCTTTTGAGCTCAGGGCTCTCTCCCGGGACAGCATGCCAAACTTGCTTATAATCAATCATCAGCTAAGTGTGAACTCTTGAAGTGGAGTTTAGTCATAAACTAATTTCGAGAGGAGCACGTGATTATGATTGAACACGGCTGGTTACACGTTAACCACTCATGATTATCCAATCAGACAATCCCTGACTCACTATAAAGAGCCAGGGTTTCTTACCATAGTCATCTTCGTTTTGAAGAACCCCCCCCTCCTTCCACCCCTACTCCTCCTCCTTCCTAGATGGGTGACACGGTGGCCCAGTGCCTAGCATTGTGGCCTCACAGCAAGAATGTCCACGGTTCAGGCTTTACCGAACTTGCAGGCATTTCTGTGAGGAGTTTTGCCAGTTCTCCCCGTGCTCACGTGGGTTTCCCCCGGGTTCTCCGGTTTCCTCCCACAGATCAAAAACATGCAACCAAATCATTGTCTAAAAACTAATTATAGACCTGTTCAATACTTAGTACCATCTCAAGAGAAGCACTATCTGATATTCAATTACCACGGCAGGGGAGTTCTCGAGATCTACCTGAGCTCAGCGCTCCCCTCTCGCCCTGCAACGGGAGGGAGCCCGGGGCTCAAGGACCTTTTGAGCTCAGGGCTCTCTCCCGGGACAGCATGCCAAACTTGCTTATAATCAATCATCAGCTAAGTGTGAACTCTTGAAATTTTATATTTCTATTTTACTTGAAGATAGACAACAAAAGCTTCTCAATTGTAAGGAGATAACATTTTTCAGTGTCAGTATTTATACAGTATGTCTCAAATGTGGAAGAATGTCCAGTTAGTGTGGAATAACACTATATCATCATGTCACTTTAAACCACTAAACATCTGATTCCTTTAGCTTAGTTTTAATACAGTAACAGAAACTTCAGGTTAATATTAAGCATTTCTTTCAAGTTTATTATTATGATGATGATGATGATGATTATTATTACTATTTTTTTTCCAGCTTAGTCCCTTTATTAATCAGTGTCACCACAGCGGAACGAACCGGCAACTTATCCACCATATGTTTTACACAGCGGATTCCAGCCGCAACCCAACACTGGGAAACACCCATACACACTCTTTCACACACACACTCATTCACTATGGTCAGTTTAGCATATTCAATTCATCTATAGGAAACCGGAGCACCCAGAGGAAACCCACGCGAACACGGGGAGAACATGCAAACTCCACACAGAAATGTCAACTGGCCCAGCCGGGACTCCAACCAGCGACCTTCTTGCTGTGAGGCGATTGTGCTACCAACTGCGCCTCTATAATGCCATTATTATTATTATTATTATTATTATTATTATTATTATTATTATTATTATTATTATTATTATTTAAAAACAGAAAATACAGTATGAACAATGTACATACAGTACAGGCGATAACAATCAATTATTAACAATAAACAATAAATAAATAAGTAAATGCAACAATAAATACATAAAATGCAGACATACATCATAGCTAAATATTGTCGTTCTTTTAGAAATATGCACAGCTGTGTATGTGCTACTTCAAACTGTTCACGTGCTCCGTCAACTCATGATATAAATAAATATATAAACAAATAAACTCTGCTTGCCGTAGTTTACACAGGACTGGTGGGACATATGCATTTATACAGCTTTATATTATATGGTATGTGGTTTATTTTGATAGGTTAACTGTTTTTGTGCTGTTTAGTGCTCCTCATTACGTTTAGAGAGAGTGAGCAATCACATCACATATACGGTTCTTCCACTCACCTTTTCGGTGGATTTTTCCCTGGTTTTTGTTGTCCGCTTTGATTTAATTATGGTTTCCCAGCATCCCTCAAAACCTTCCTTACTCTGTCCTTCCATTTGTTCATGGCCCCTTTACTTTTTTTTCTGAGGATTTGTCTTTCAATGACCGAAGCGGACATGACTGCAAGCGGCATCTCTATTCTTCTTAGTGGACATAAACGTTTTTTCAGCGTGATTTTAATGTTTAAAATGCACACTCTTGGTCGCGCGAAAGTATCCCCAAACTGTTTCTGTATACAAAGTTCACACATACAATTAATGTCACATGGTTATTTCATTTTACAATTTTTTGGACTTTACGGTTGTTCATCACACAAACTCAATTAGTATTTTTATTTAAAATTTCTGTTTATATTATTTATTTTAAATTAATGAAAATATTCTGTTTTGGCTCTTATGAAACAGTATATTAATAGAGTTTGTGCATAAGAAATACATTATAAAACCAATTTTACAATTTTTAAATTGACGATTATGTCTCACAATTAAGGGAAAAAAAGACTGGCCAACCTACATGGGGGCTTGAGTACGGTTTACACAACTTTCCAGCATGCATCCCATAAATTTTTTTGGTTTACCATTTTTTTTTTACGATTTTCACTATGCATTCTAGAAATGTGAACTTTCTTTAGATAGAGATCGACTCCAGATGACATGGATTGCAAAGAATGCCATGTTTTTGCCTTTGCTTCACTTTTAGACAGCACACACACACTCACACACACATACCATTGAAACTATAGATAATACTCCCCACACATGCATTTTTTGACTGGAGACAGAATGTATCTCTGTATCCGCGTATAATCACTGCTGCTTGCACACACATTTGGTTTAAAGCCAATAGCTGTTATCTAAATGCTTAAGGCTGTGGGTTTGTTTATTGATTTGGTAAAAATAGCTTGGCATATACAGTATAGTGAGCAAGCTTTGCAGTCCTGCTACGTTTCTTTTTTAGGAAGCATTATATAAGACTTAACATGTATGATATTACATAACTCACAAAGCTTGCGTCCACATGCTGTTAATTAGCATGTTTAAGTGATGGCAGCTGAGTTCATTCATTCAATGTCATAAAGAAATCTCCTATGTTTCAGGAGCCGCTTTATCCAGCAAATCCCGTTTTGAAAGCTTTGATTTTGTGGAGATGACACAATGCTGTTGCCAAGACAGCCACTGAAACAGTGATGCACATTTAAAATAGACTGTTCTCTGATGTTACTACTAGTGTTTGGTTTGTGCTGTTCTAGTACTACTCACAGTAACTCAGAATTTTGTTTTATTTTGTCTCATTTTACTTTATTTTTCAAGTCAGATGCTGATAGTATTTAAACATTTTGTTTATTCATCTGCATGTTCTCATTCTCAGTGTCTTATGTGACCATCCAGATAACAATTCTGGGTTGAAACTGGCTTCGACTCCATCATTCAACGTGATGGTTTAATATTGCTGTGAGGGCGCAACGATGACATCCATGGTTGCCAATGGGAACCGCGGTGGCCAGACACTGGTCCTGACAGGAGTGGATCCTGAAACATGCATGATCGTGTTCAAAAACCACTGGGCACAGGTATGTAATGCTTATTACCTTCTTTACTCTGTGCTGCTCTTGCACATATTGATATTCTCCTCAACAGCCATTTCTCTGCCATTGCTTATCATGCTACTATTGGCAACCTATAATAACTGACACTGTAATAGGAAAAACAAATACTATGTAAGTCAATGGTTACACGTTTTCAGCATTTTTCAAAATATCTTCTTTTGTGTTAAACAGAAGAAAGAAACTTAAAGTTTTTTGATAAGCAAAGGAATAGTAAATTTTGGCAGAATTTTCTTTTTTTAATGAACTACTCTTATATATGGGTTTACATTCTTTCCCTGGAAAATCCTGCTTCAGTTTGGAAAACTAACATGTTCTTCTAACATATTGTTTTTCTTTCTTCTGCTTGATTTATAATAACTTTTGCCATGTTTTGTCCCTGTCTGACCAATTAATATAGGCTAAAACTTGACAATAATTTATCATTTTTAGCAATAAGTTTTGTTCCAGTTACATTCTGTGCCATTCTGAGTCAATCTAGGGCCATATATACTTGCAAAATAAAAGAAAGTTTTGTAAACAAAAAATAAAGTATTGAGCAAAAAAAATTAATGAATACAAATCTCCAAAAATTGCAATGCGAAAATAAATTTTTGAGAAATAAAAATTCATTTTGCTAACAAAAATAAAGAACTGCAGAGGGTAAATTAAGTTTTGAGAAATAAAAATGAAATTTGCAAGCCAAAAAAAAAAAAAAAAAAAACTGCAAACAAAAATTAAGCAGTGCAAAAAATGTTTCTGCATGTTTCACTTTGTGGCTCTGATTTGACAAGGAGGCAGAGTCAAGGGAACTTGGGCGTTTATGGCAGGCACGAAGTGCAAAGTGAAAACAGCATTAGGGGTGTCAAAATTAATTGTTTCCTCGGTGCACCGCGATGCAGATGCGGACAATTTAATATCAGTTCAGTAATAAATCATAACCAGTTATTACGTACTGACGTCATTTATCTTCTACGAGTGATGTCGCTGGAGAATACTATGCTGAAGGAGGCAAGGGCGAGTAAATAAAACGCTCCTACTAATTTAAAAAAAAAGTTCATTTTGCTCAATTTACTGCTTGTGAGTTTGCTGGACAGGCTTTTACTGACACTGAAGAAGGTATACAGCACAAGCCGCTATTCCACTACTATGGAGAAATGCTGTAAAACTCTTCCTCTCTTGCTTTCACTTTGGACATTTGACCCACTGGCGTGTTCGTGAAGTAACTTTTCCTCTCCTCTTGGCTGATCCAGACACGAGCATGACTGAGGTGCGTCTATTACGGATTACCCGTGATAATCGCGCATTATGCACATATAGACTGTAGCCGTGGCTGTTCTTCCCGTGTCACTCATGGGTGAACAGCACTTTCATTTTTAAAGCCTATCACAGCCCTTTCTGTTGAGGAGGTGAAGACAATGACCAATCATAGGGGTTTAAGAACTTGCTTGACAGTGCTCAAAAAGCAAGCAGGATAATATTTACATTAGTTTATTTGTTATAAATGCGGTAACACTTTATTTTGATGGTCCATTTGAGAATTAGTAGACTCTCAGCTTAATATCTGTTGATACTGACATTTAACAATCCTTCAACAGACATTTAACTGACTATAAGAACTTTGCAAGTACACGTCAACTTACACTAACCCCAACCTAACAACCTACTTATAATCTACTGAGAATTAGTTGCAATGTATCTTAAATTCAACAAACGGACCGTCAAAATAAAGTGTGACCATAAATGCTCATGTTGTCTTTTGTGGATGTATTTGAGTTTTGTTTAAAACATTCTAAAAGAGTGTTTTCTTTGAGCAGGTAAAATAAACTGTAAAAAAAACATACAGTTCATATATCTCACTGCTTGTATTAAAGGACAAAATTGTGTTACAATTAATATATAAATATTAATATATTTATAGATTTTAATAATTTTTTTTGTTGTGTTGTGAAGAAAAAATCTAATTATGTATGGAAAGCATAGTCAATGCACAGTGATGCACCGAGATATCTAATTTAATCGAATTGATGGCATGATAATCGTAATCGAACAGAACCGTGAAACCAGTGTAGGTTCACATCCCTAAACAGCATCATAAACTCACGGTTGACTAAAAAGCAAATGAAAATGAGCATTACAAGTGACAGGATGGGTTTTATAAAGGCAATGCTATAAAATGTTTTGCAGTATATATATATATATATATATATATATATATATATATATATATATATATATATATATATATGTATATATATATATATATGTATATATATATATATATATGTATATATATATATATATATATATATATATATATATATATACATATATATATATATATATATATATATATATATATATATATATATATATATATATATATATATATATATATATATATATATATATATATATACACACACAGTTGAAGTCAGAATTATTAGCCCCTCTTTGAATTTTTTTTTCTTTTTTAAATATTTCCCAAATGGTGTTTAACAGAGCAAGGAAATTTTCACAGTATGTCTGATAATATTTTTTCTTCTGGAGAAAGTCTTATTTGTTTTATTTCGACTAGAATAAAAGCAGTTTTTAATTTTTTAAACACCATTTTAAGGACAAAATTATTAGCCCCTTTAAGCTATATTTTTTTCTGATAGTCTACAGAACAAACCATCATTATACAATAACTTGCCTGATTACCCTAACCTGTCTAGTTAACCTAATAAACCTAGTTAAGCCTTTAAATGTCACTTTAAGCTGTATAGAAGTGTCTTGAAAAATATCTAGTAAAATATTATTTACTGTCATCATGGCAAAGATAAAATAAATCAGTTATTAGAGATAAGTTATTAAAACTATTATGTTTAGAAATGTGTTGAAAAAAATCTTCTCTTCGTTAAACAGAAATTGGGGAAAAAAATTAAAAGGGAGGCTAATAATTCTGACTTCAACTGTATATATATGAAGTTTTTTTTTTTTTAATTGCATATGTTTTAGTTGTATTTGCACTGCTTGATTTTTATTTGCAAATTTCATTTTTATTTCTCAAAACTTAATTTTCCCTTTGCAGTTCTATATTTTTGTTAGCAAAATGAATTTTTATTTCTTAATTATTTATTTTCGCTTTGTGATTTTTGAAGATTTACATTTTTTTTTTTTTTTGCAAAACTTTATTCTATTTTGCAAGTATATATGGCCCTAGATTGACTCCATAGTGCCTCCAATATTGCCTATAATCTGTTTATATTATATGAGGTTTGTAGCTTTATGAGCAATTAAAATAATAAAAGATACACATATTTGTATTGTTTTGTTTATAATATAAATCAATTCCTGATTTAAAACAAGCGCATTAAAATGGAATGCTTTGCAAGTTCTTACAATCCTGAATTGGCTCTAGAACAGACAATCCTGTTGTAATGGTACATTGTGAATAAGGCTCCTGACCTCTCCTGTTGATTCAGCAGAATGCTCCAGAACATAGGAGGCATTGTTTGGGTACAGAAGACAAGTTCACCCCATTAGAGAAACTCTAAAGACAGAAATTATAGTCATTTTATTTTTTCTTCTTCTTCTGAAAGCATGATTGTTAACATCATATCAGATCATTTTAATATTTTGCATGAATCTTTTACTTTTTCCTACTTACTTTGCATTGCATTGATGAATGGTACATTTTGTTTAAAACAATATGCCATTTGGCCCTGCTTGTATTTCCTCTTCCTGAAGCCTCCAGGTTATGCCTTTACTCTGTTTATTACCCTGCTCTCAATAAGGTGTGTCAGACTGAGATTTTGTCACCATGGTAATATATCAGCACCAGGACAGAGGACTCATTGTTTCAGCTGATCTGGATTAGCAGCTCTTCTACTTTTGAATTAATTTACATAATATCAAAGAGTTATTTTTCTACTTTATTTTATTTTATTTTATTTTATTTTATTTTATTTTATTTTATTTTATTTTATTTTATTTTATTTTATTTTATTTTATTTTATTAAATTTAATTTAATTTAATTTAATTTAATTTAATTTAATTTTATTTAATTTTTCATACACAG
The DNA here is from genome assembly GCA_903798195.1 of Danio kyathit. Lineage (NCBI taxonomy): Eukaryota > Metazoa > Chordata > Actinopteri > Cypriniformes > Danionidae > Danio > Danio kyathit. The sequence goes on from LR812519.1 coordinate 32,857,734, forward strand.
TAAATTTAAACATAGTCTCTTCATGGTGCAACTTCATACTGAAAATAGAACAATTTCTTTATAGCTTTTCATAGTCTAAAAGCTGTCCAGTATAAACACCCTCTGATCTCTTGATATTTCCTCAGGTGGTGAAGATTCTAGAGAAGCATGACCCTTTGCGCAGTAATATTGGTGGTCTGGGTGGAGGTCATGGTCTGGGTGGAGGTGGAGGACTCGGCAGCTTTCGTTTCGGCCCAATCCCGGGCGATGAGGCCAGCGCTGTGCAGAACTATGTAGAACACATGCTCTTTCTCCTCATGGAGGAGGAATGTGGTCAAAATGGAGCCATGGGGCCCATCCTGGAGTTTGTGGTGATGGAGAACGTGTTGGAGAGACTATTCATCTGGAGCCTGAGACGAGAATTCACAGACGACATGAAATTAGAGCAGCTTAAGATGTATGAGATGCTGATCGGTCAAGCGAGGCAGCCGTTGCTTCATCATAAACCCGTGTTGAAGCCCTTGATGATGCTTCTGTCATCCTGCTCTGGCTCTCCGACAGGTCCGAGCTCATCCGCTGTGGAGACAGAACTCGTGCTGCTCCTGAACCAGCTGTGCTGTGTCCTGGCTAAAGATCCTTCAGTCCTGGAGCTGTTTTTCCATACCAGTGAGGACCAAGGAGCTGCTAACTTTCTGATCTTCTCCCTGCTCATCCCTTTTATACACAGGGAAGGGTCAGTCGGACAGCAGGCCAGAGATGCACTTCTACTTATTATGGCTCTTTCTGCTGAAAACCATGTTGTAGCCAAACACATTGCAGAGAACACCTACTTCTGTCCGGTATGAGTCTGTTATTATAAGCTTTCCTCTTTTATTTATTAGTTTTTAAGCTACTTGAATTTTTTCAAAAAGTGTTCACAGTTATTCAAGTTACTGATGTGGTGTTTTGTTTTATTTAATGCTGTGCATTGCCTAAAATACCATTCATTTAAATAGATTTTAGGGACCATGATGCTTTTACGTGTAAAAACTGTATTTAACTCCAGTGTAAAGAATGTAACGTATATTGGTATTATGTAAGAAAAATACTTATAGGTTCACATTAGTTATTTGAGTGTGTTTGTACCCCTTTCATATATATATATTATATATTTTTGCATTTTATATAAGCCATCTTGTGCACACATAAAGTACAAAAAAAGGAAAATCATTTTAAATGTATTTATGTTGATTCTCAAAATGAATGACATTTAAAATATTTTTTGTTAAACAAAATATTTTAAGTATTATAATGTAGATATCAGCTAATTATAGTTTATTACCCATATCACTTAAAAAAGTTGTCCCTAACCTTTTTATAACTGCGGACAATGCTTGACGATTTTACTACGAACCAGGGGTGGGGTGAAGTGGGTTGGTTCATGCAAGCTCGCAGCATTCTTTCAACTAGGTGCGTCTGGAAGGCACGAGCGCGTCACATTGCTTGAGTGTGCAAGTCGCGCATCTCCATTGGAAAAAACTAATTTGCGCTAACAATAGAAAAGCGATATGCGAACAGCCCCTAAAAGGCCGACAGACATGGTGGATTCACCTGATTTGCTGACAAATGGGCTGCGGATCCATTCCTTGGCAGATTGCGAGTCATTCACTGGGCCTTTTCCCCTTTAGTAAAGAAACTTTCAAAAGAAGATTGTTCAGACTCAAATAATAAATAAAACAGAAGTAATTAATGATTTCTGTGCAGCCCGGTACCAGTTGATCCACGGACCGATACCGGTCCACGACCCGGTGGTTGAGGACCACTGACTTAAAAGAAATACTTAAAATTTGGTATTTTCTGAAATGTTAAATTCGGTACACATACAGACAGATTGAAACTTATTTATTTAATTCTTTATCTGGTGATATTTACATTGATTACGCTATAATAAACTTTTTTTTGTAAAGTAACCTAAAGTAACCCTTTTGTCTTTCAGAATACTCCAGAAATTTTCCAGTAAGCAATTTATTGAGTAGGGCTCAAATAATTGCTCATTGTAAAAATCCTGGAATAAAGGGTTAAAGTGGACAGGACTATTGACAAACTGAATGTACACCCACTATACATGATAATCATTATATGAAACTACACCCAGAATAAATATGACTTTTATATGAGTTTTCATGAGCAAGAGCATGAATAAAACCTTTGATCATCTTATCTCACTGTTTATGAAATCACAATGAAATCCACAGTAAGTGAAACCAACAGGACATTTTAACTGGTTATATCTTCAGTGAATGTGCGGATTGTTTCTGAATACTATCAAATTTTCCTGCCACCGTGGGCACTCTCGAGGCTTCCAGGAGCACAGTGTGTTCTTATGTAAAGTCATTAGAGATAATTGCATAATCTGCTGCACCACGGATGAGTACCCCTCTTACTAAGATGACATCACCCTCAACTTCAACAGACTCTGGCAGCTGACGTGCACTCTCAGCCCTTTGTGACCTCACATGCTTCTGCCAGTGAAAAAACATGCAGCTAAAGATTTCTGTGCTATTCCACAATTCTTCTTCAAATGTACATTGTGAACTATTTGGGCATTAAATTAACTCATTATTCATGTATTTTAATCCTGATATTCACTGAAACGGTAGTGCTCATCATTTAATCCTCGTGTTTTCAGAGTAAGAAAATGTATTCAGATTGTTAGTCATGTTTTCCCAGTTGATTTTTAAAATTAATTAAACAGACTAACATATACATTTTTTCATTTTAGGTTTTGGCTACAGGTCTGAGTGGCCTTTATTCATCTTTGCCTACCAAGTTGGATGTACCCAGTGAAGAGTGGCACTGTCTGCACCGTGACGACTGGCAACAACTGCCTGCTCTTGTGCAGTTTCTTAACTCTCTGGAGTTTTGCAATGCCGTCATACAGGTTTGTGCTAGGAATGCTTAATTTGTACTGTAAAAGTGTGCCTGTATACATCAGAGGTGTCCAGTCTTGCTCCTGTGGGGCAAATTTAATGCAGAGTTTATTACATAGCTTAGAAGTTTTGTTTCGATTGATCCTTAAGACCGAATTGTGCACTTAAACTATGAGATATAAATAATTTCAGATCCTGTTTGACCCCCAAAATGCTGTTTGTATGATTAATCTGTACTGTGTGTAGTACACAAAACCTTTGCCCCCCATGGCATGGGATGCATACCCAGGTAGTAAAGAATTCTGGCCCAGATTTGGCATAAATCTGGCACAGCAGGCATTCATCTGGCACTGGCATACAGCATGTGGGCCAAACATGGTTCTGGTTTGGCAGAGGTGGCACCGTCTTTAAGGCTGCACACAATACTTGGGCCAGATGTAAAATTTAGTTTTTGGCCTAGATGTTAATAATTGATATGTGGGCCATGTAAGTTTAGCTTATCTTGACCCACATTTAAAATACATTTTTATTATATTTAAATAAAGAAAAAGGCAACGCAGTGGCGCAGTAGGTAGTGCTGTTGCCTCACAGCAAGAACGTCGCTGGGTCGTAGGTTCGAACCTCGGCTGGGCTGGGTCAGTTGGCGTTTCTGTGTGGAGTTTGCATGTTCTCCCTGCGTTCGCGTGGGTTTCCTCCGGGTGCTCCGGTTTCCCCCACAGTCCAAAGACATGCAGTACAGGTAAATTGGGTAAGCTAAATTGTCCATAGTGTATGAGTGTGAATGTGTGTGTGGAAGTTCCCAGAGATGGGTTGCGGCTGGAAGGGCATCCGCTGCGTAAAATCGTGCTGGATAAGTTGGCGGTTCATTCCGCTGTGGCGACCCCGCAAGGGACAAAGCCGACAAGAAAATGAATGAATGAATGAATAAATAAAGAAAAAAAATTAAACCAAAGAGGTCACTTGGAGAAAAAACATGCCCATAGCATGCCTAAAATGCAATGATTCATGGGTTTATCAATTGCATTGCAGTCATGACACACCAACATATCTGGCCCAGTTAAGGCTCAGTTATGTGTTATTCACTTTGCTGAGACTTGGCCCAGATGTGGTCCATGTTTGGCCCTGTCTGGAAGCCTGACTTGGTCCAGTCATGTACTGTAATTCACTGCGGCATGTGGGCCAAGCAAAAACTGATTGTGTGGGCCAGAGCTGGGCCAGAGATATTTTGCTACGTGGGTATGTATCACTACATTTTATGGAAGATGAAACTGCTTTTACTTGTATCAAGGTGTCCGTGGGGTCTTAAAAAGTCTTAGATTTTCAAAACAATATTTTAGGTCTTAAAAGTCTTAAATTCACTGAAATATTGTGTTGTAGGTCTTAAATAACTTTAAACAGTTCCTAAATTTCCTCTCTCCAAGTAAAGCTACCCAATAAGCAGAGATTCATCCAATCACCATCAATCCATCTCAATAAATCTTCTGTTTTTAAGTTTTTTATTGCAAAGAAAACAAAAAAATCTCCAAATTAAAATCCCTAAACTAAAAACAGTTACACAATTACTCATGATAATAACAGGGCAACATATCCCTTTACATGATCTTTCATTTGTACAAAAATGATTTACAAAAGTAAGGGGGAGTGAACATAATGTTTATAAATAGACATGAAACTTAAGGTTTTATAACAGAAACACATTGGGTTGAATAGGAGTTATACTCTATCCATTTCGACCAAAAGCCAACAAATACTGTATATATTTTTGATTTTTCATGTAATTTTTTCTGTAATAAAAATACTTTCAACAAGGTTAAACTTCTCATTAAAACACACACACACACACACACACACAAAGTCTTTAATTTGACTTGATGAAACCTGCAGAAATCCTGTGTATGTGTGTTTGTCCTCGTTTTGGTGGTTTACAAGGTGTTTTTTTGTGTAATGGCATGGGTATGATATAGTTGTACTCCATTACAGTGGTTTACGAGGACATGCCTGTTGCCTGTTTTTTTATTGGGATTTTACACCCACAGGATTTACATGAGAACACGGAATCAATCTTCGAGTCTTTGAGGCTCACTGTATGTCATGTCCTAAACTCTTATTATTCAGCTATGCCTAGTATATCCAGATTTTCCAATCAAGATGACACATTCCGAACACATTCCCTCTGAAGTGTTGCCGATTGTGTGTGCCATTTTCGTCAGACATTCAGCCAGTGATCTGTGGCATGAAATCTAAGGCCGAGACTATAGAAGTCAGAAATCTATTGGCCAATTTATTAGTGAATTGACTTTTCTTTCTGTTTTCTTCCAAAAAAAGTTTCATTGTAATGACAAAAGCAATCAAAGTGAGTGCAGACAAGCATGAGAGTGGGGAAGGGCAATCATGTTTGGGCACAGTATGGGCCAATTCAACAGGCTTAGTTTTGGTAATTAGTTCTACAGTGAAACTGGGCTTCTAGATGCACAACTGGGTGTGCATGGTCTATAGCAAAACAACCTGCAATCATTTTACAATCAGAAACTAGACATCAGGAAGAATGTGTGCAAGGTACTCAGAGGAGGTTTATGTCGGGTGACAAAGGTTGAGCTTTAAGTAAACATTATCGTAGGTTGCTTATCTATATATGCTCATATAAAAGAAAGTGAAATGCATATAAATAGTGGGAATGTATCTAATTTCAGCTTTGTCTGTGTGCAGGTGGCTCATCCTTCCATCAGAGACCAGCTGGTTGGCTACATACACAATGGTTTTCTGGTACCTGTTCTAGCACCAGCATTACATAAGGTTGGTAGGCAATGCAACCTTTTTGTTTTTGTAGATTTGACAGCTAATACAAATAATATTTAATTACATGAAACTTAATCTTCTATAGCTGACACTTGAAGAGGTGATGACCACAACCGCATACCTGGACCTGTTTATACGCAGTGTTTCTGAACCTGCCTTGCTGCACACCTTCCTCAGCTTCATCCTGCTCCATCGCCATGACAGTGTGCACATTTTGGACACACTAGTCAGCCGCATCAACACTCCTTTTCAGGTAACCCAAAATGTTATTTCTTTACATCAAACATCATTTATCAGTTCTCCACTATTTACCCATTATAAGTGAATGGGCCACTGAACTACTGTTAGTAACACAACTGTATCACAGAAATTCAAATAAAGGTTGAAGTTATGTTAAAGCAGGGTTAAAGGGATAATTCAGGCATAATTCAAATAATTATCAGAATCAGAATCAGTTTTATTGCCAAGTGTGCTTCACACACAAGGAATTTGTTTTGGTTACAGAAGCTTCCAGTGTACATAAAGTGACAAGTGGTGACAACACAAAATTAAATATGAGAAAAAAGGCGATAGACATTAAACATTAAACAGAGATGCAGTAAGTCAAAAAAGATCTGGATGTTGAATTGTATGTACAGATATGTTGTAAATATACAGGTTATAAGGTGCTGTGTACCAATTCGAATTGAGAAAGTATTGCATTGTATATTGTTATAAGGTGCTGTGTACAAGTGCGTATGAGAAAGTATTTCACGTTTATTGCCCAGAAGGGGAATATTTAGCTGTTCATGAGGTAGATGGCCTGAGGAAAGAAACTTTTCCTGTGTCTGGCTGTTTTTGTGCTTGGTGCTCTGTAGCGCCGACCAGACAGTAACAGTTCGAACAGGTAATGTGCTGGGTGCGAGGCGTCCAGAATGATTTTGCGAGCCCTTTTACTCACTCTTAAAAAAATACAAGGTTGGTCTTAAATGATCAAAATGGTCTTCAGAATTTCATTTAACTCTTTCCTCTCTGGTGCACAGATTTCAAAATAAATTCATGAATCTAGAGTTTCACAGCTTTCAAATGATGCCTTGTTTTTGATAGATGGTTGAATATTTTTAATAAACAAAGGGTAATAAAAGCTACAGACATGTCCAGATGGCCTGTGGGCAGGTCGTTGCAGTTTAAGAGGTTACATTATGCTTTTGATTGTAATTAAGCTATATTTGCAGGTAAACTACCTATAAGCAGTGGTGTAACATAACAAATTACAAATACTCAAACTACTTTGAGTAGTTTTTCTCAGGAATTGTAATTTACTAAGTTGTTTTAAAAATGTGTACTTTTACTTTCCCTTGGGGAGTACATTTTTAGTGCAGTATTGGTACTTTTACTCCACCACTTTCTTTCAACCTGTAGTCACTACTTTATTATTTCTTGTCTATGGGGATTAGAGGAATCAGTCCTGTGATTCCTGTCCAATCAAATCGCACATAGGAGATAAATTGCATCATAATGAACTACCTCAAGACATGGCGATTTATAATTGCAGCAAACAGTTTGGAAGCATTAAAAGTGTCCAAGAAGATGTCCAAAATCATCACACGCAATGACCCAGAGACTGCATGTCACTGATGAGAAAATGACCGATGTTTACTGTATGATAACCAAAATGGCCTCAAACACCCAGCAGGCACAAGACGTCAACATGACGTTAGATTGAAAATCGGGTTGACGTCAGAACTCAACGTCAGGCCGATGTCAATGTCCAACATCCAACCTAAAATGAACCAAATATCAACGTCTAATGATGTTACAGCTTGATGTTGTGTGGATGTTACCAATATGACGTCTATCAGATCTTGGCTTTTGATTGCCATACATGATGAATAAATGTCAGTATTTGACGTCAATATGACGTTGGTTTAAGATGTTGGCTCGACGTTGGATTTTGGTCACTTTCCAACACAACCTAAAATCAACCAAAAATCATTTGACGTCGTTATTGGACATCAAAATAACGTTGTCCTTAGATGCTGGCTAGACATTGAATTTTGGTCATCTGACATCGCAACATAAATTGAACCTAATATTAACGTCTTATGACTAATAAGTCTAAATTTAGTTAATAACTAAATGCACTACAGAATGTTACGTTTACACACATCCACAAATTAGATGTAAATGCAACAGCTTTTTATAGCATAATTCTCACTACTCGCTACTCTTGAGTACTTTTAAAAGGGCTACTTTTTACTCCTACTTTGAGTAATATTTACAACAGATACTTTTACTCGCACTAGATTTTTAGGCAAGTAAAGGTACTTTTACCTAAGTATGATTTTTCAGTACTCTTTCCACCACTGCCTATAAGTAAAATAAGCTTTACTAACTAAGAAAGGAAAAAAAGAAAAATAGTCTTAAAACAATCATAATAATTTTACACAATCTGATCTTGCATACTATTGTATTTTTAAAACAAGATCAATACATTTTTTTGGCTAGAAATAAGATTGTAACTATTGACTAGATAAGGAGTTTTGTAGTGCAAAGTCTTGATAAAGTTGATTGAGTATTGTGTTTTTAAAGATGATAGAGTGTTTTAAAAATGAAAATTTGGGTGTGTAAAGACACAAGGATGAGAAAATATTATAATTATTTTTGGGTGGAATTTTAAGAAGCGTTTTGTAAATTGGATAGAGCAGTAAAGATATCTCCAATAAGAATTTTCCAACTGCAGGCTTTTTCTAATTCATGATACTAATATTTGAAGTCAAATATTAGTTTTCACAGCATATGTACTCAAACAGAACACCCTACAGCACTGAGCCTCAAGGATCCTGTTAAACATGATAAAGTAAACACTGTTTTATCCACAATTAATAATAAATAATCTTTTAAATCAATTAGTTTAGTTGATTTTACAACATTTTCAGTTCTCTGTTTTTTTGTGGTAGTATACTTATATGATTTGTTCTGTTTCAGCTGGGCACTGTATCTCTGGCTCTGTTCCGCACTCTTATCGGCTTGTACTGTGAGGATGTCATGCTCCAGTTGATTTTTAAGTGAGTGTTTCTGCAGACCCTTAAGTTTATTTACTCTTTTGTTGTATTTCTGACAAGATGTGCATCATATGTGCTTTAAATATGCTTTCAATGTTGGTGTTCTGTGAACTGCAGTATCACTGAGTCAGTTTTCTTTGTGACAGGTTAATCACATTTCCTTTGGGTGTAGCTTTTCAATACCTTTCTTTCAGTACTATAATTGGTCTCTCTTCACTCCTGACAGGTACCTGATCCCCTGTAACCACATGATGTTGAGTCAGCGTAGAGTCCTGAATGAGAGAGACTGTTACTCCATGTCGGCCGCCAAGATTCTAGCCCTTACACCCTCTTGCTGTTCTCCCGAGATCATCCCCCCTCCTCTTAGACAGCTGGACTCAATCCTCTGGTCAAAAGGCACTGATGGCTCCCAAACTGGAACTATGGGTATGAATGTAGTTTACTTAATTTTTATTATTAAATTTAGAAAACAATTAGGTTTTGGTTTTGTTACTTATTGTGGAAGACTGTGGCTATGTTTCCATCCAAAGATGCAAATTAGATTTATGCGCAAACCTGGAATATTACATAAAACATTTGCGAATAAAGCAATGTTTCTAGCCAATGAGTCAAGCCTGATTTATAATTTTGCCTGGTGCTGCATCACGCACCTCCACTGACTGTGTGCACATCACGAAATGGATAAGGCTTTTATACTTGACACGTTCGCCGTTGTGATCTTCTTTAAAGCGACAGGGGGCGGTCAAAAGAAACCTACTGTAAAATCAGGTGAATAAACATAGAAGTAGGAAGTTTCTGGAACTAGGTCATACCATTAATATCACTTTTATTCAAATCTTGATGGATCACTTCCTTTTGTTCATATATTGGATAGTTCTACCTATTAAAGTTCTTAAAATGTTAATGACAACTGAACATGGGTTGCTCTACAATTATATTTTTTTATTATGGAAAGAATGAACCCTTATTACTAATAAAGCCTAGAAAAACAGAGCATCAGTATATTGTAAACCAATAGGTTCAAATATTCTTTTGCAGTTATCAAAGAAATAATTTTGTTTCTTCATTTTAGTTTTGTAACTATTAAAGTGTTTTAAATTCAAAATTGTCATATATACATCAGTGTAAAACCTATGAATAAAGGGAAAACATTCTGTAATATTAAAACTACCTGGGTCTCCACTTTTGCCATGGCCTCACTTTTTGGCTTTAACAAACTTATCCCTCAAGGTTTTCTAAACTTTTTAACAAAAACTTTCCTCCTTTCCCATGGCCGTTGCAATTTCTAGCCAAGAATTATTGACCATCTGGTTATCCCTATGACCATGCATGGGTGGATCATAAAGATGTCTGTACAGGCGTACCTGTTTCAGAAAAAATCTCTTCAAAGTGATTCATATTCAACTCAAATAAAATGCGGCACCGTGCAAACTGTTTGCTTGAGTCTCAAAAAAATGTTGTGCGCTCCGCCAGCCGAAATCATGCAATCACACTCAAGCAAACTAGCGAACGCATCGAGTATAAACCAGGCTTCAAAGAGAACAAAATCGATCCCTGATAAACTGGCGCCAAATAAAAAAAAAAGGAATTTGCTGCATTAGGAAAAGCTACTGTGGCCCTTTTTTCTTATATATTAAATAAATAAAACACAAAGATAAAACCCAATGAACGTGTAGTGGCTTTTGGAGGCGTAAGATTGCTTATTGGGATTACAGCAACTCAAGACAGAAGATAATAATACCATACCACTTTGATGACAGACTTTGGCTAAGGGATTTTAGAATGACCAAAACATAATTTCAGATCTTTTGCAATGTGGTTGGTCCACTTGCCAGTCCACTGTCCCATTGCACCCACTTTTGTTATCACATGGTCTGTTAAAACAAAATCACTCAACATGTTTTATGCACTTGCTGGAATTTATTCAGTATTCCATAGTTTATGCTCATTTCTTCTTATAGGATAAAATGTTTATCTGATTCATTTGTGCCAATAAGTTGCATATTTTCCAAATTTACGCACATCTTGGTGTTTCCATTAGGTGTTTTTATGTGGTATTCCAAAATGCACATAAAATAGGTGGATTGCAACATAGCTAGTGGTGTTTCATGTCATTTGAGGTTGCAGTGTTCATGATGTGTAATTTAATTAACATAATACATTTAAAACTTTTAATTTAAGACATTTAAAATTTTGACCTACATCAAAATTAAAGTATTTTAAGGATCTAGATCAGAAATGTTCAGTCTTGCTCCCAGAGGCCAGCTGTCCTGCAAACTTTAAGTCAAACCTCAAAATTCTGTCATCATTTATTCACCCTCCACTTGTTACAAACCTGTTTGAGTTTCCATAGTATATTCTCCATAGTATTTTTCTTCCATAGTATGGCTACTGGTTTACAAAATTCGTCAGAATATCTTGTTTGTGTTCAACAGAAGAAAGAAATTCATAAAATGTTAGAACCAAGTGTGAGTAATTGGTGAGAAAATGTCCATCCCCATGAACTATCCATTTAGGGTCAATTTTAAGATCTTAAGAATAATTAGAATCCTATAGACCTGAGTGTTGGGACAAGCTGAAGCTATACTTTCCCAGACACTGGGCCTCAAAGAGCAAGAAATGGAGACCTCTGACCTAGATTATGCAAAGCCTTTGAAGAAGTAATAGCTAGGTAATGATGTTTTTCAAAGGATTTTAGGGTTTTAATGTCAAAAGTGAGTGTTTTTGTGCTGCACTGTTTAAAACAAATTCGGATTACTAGAGTCCAGTTGGTTTGTGAGCTGTTTGAAGACTGAAATGCCTTTCATTTCTCAATGACTTCCATGTTCTTAATTAATCTGCAACACACTTAAGTTGTGCCTGCACAAAGTCCATTTCCTCTTTCAAGACTCAATCTGCTTATGTCTGTGCCTGTTATTAAAATGTTTACAAATTCAAACTAATTCCTGAGCACGGATTGTGTTAGGACTGTTTGACAACTGTTTTAAATCTTCCTCTAGAAACAAAGGAGAGCCTTTCAGCAGAGGATGACTGTGTAATTGGCTCAGAGGTCTACCTGGATGTCAGTTACCTTCACTACTTGTATGATGCACGGAACAGCATTAGTCACTGTATGCGAGCATGCAGTGTGTGGTCTGCCCCATACAATGGTGAGAACCCTCCTCCAGAGGAATACCAGCGCAGCACATTGGATGAAGCAAATAGAACTAGGTCATCAATTGCCAGCAGGAAAAAAACAAATCCAATGCATAACTCTGGTCCACCTCTCAAAGACCTCTCTGCTACTCCTGGATTGCTGGATCTGGAGTGGGATGATAGTTATGATGCTTGTCCTACACAAGTGCAAACAGAAGAAGATCAGGAGACTCGCCACATCCCGGACGAGCCCCCAGAGCACATTCAAGAACTGAGGAGAACTGCTATTATGTTTGTGAAGGGCTCTTACATTGAAGAGTCGGAGTTTCAGAATGATGTTATGGTCTATAACCTTGTAGCTCAGAAGGACGCCAATGACTCTGGCAATAATTATCGTGATCCATCCAAACCTACTGAACCAGAAAAACATGAGGTCTTAGATGGACGAACAACTGATCAAAAGGCTAAAAATTCTGAATCCTCATTAAGCAATGGGTTGAACTCCCCAGTTAATGAAATGGACAGTAAAAAGAGAGGGTCACAATCAGACCACAAGCCACAAGGCCCAGAAGGGGAGGATCTTATGGCCCAGTATGAGGAACTGATTAGAACTTTAGGTGCACAGCCTAATAGTCCAACAAAAGCAGATAATGAGCTCAAGAGTCGTGTTGACCTCATAGATGACGAGGAGGAGGAAATGGACTTTAATTCATTCTCGCCAGAGACACCAGAAGCAGAAAAGTTGCCTTTTGGAACCAAACCTCGCAGTGGGAGTAAGGGTCATGCTGTGCCTTTTACAGGTCAGAAAACATATTTAACTTGTTACTTGAAATGATTTTACCTTTCTGTTCTTTTTCTGTCTAACATTTCCTCAATGGACCCTTTTCACTAGGGATGCACCAATATGGATTTTTTGTCTGATATTGATAACCGATAACTCTTAAAATTTGGAGGCCGATAACTGCTATACTATAGCCGATAAATACAAATATTTCAAAATTTTATATTTTTATACAGTGAACAACTGATTTTTTTTTAATCTTCATAAAAGTTTGAACTGATTTTATGTTCAGACAGTTCAGAGCCACCGTACAATTGAAAAGCTAAATACAGATTGTATGATTTACTTCAGAAAATGCAGCATAAATCTGTCCCATTGGTGTTTTAAATTCTTTTGAACACATGTAGGCTCTGCTTGTCAATCAGACAATGCTTCTATATGCGTTCTTGCTTTCAATTGCGGGAAAAATTATCAATGAAAGGTTTATGATAAACTGCTGTGAAACTTGTGCGTACATGTCAGATTTGTCCTCGGAGCATACCTTCCAACATTCCCGTTTTTTTCAGGAGTCTCCCGTATTTCAGACCCATCTCCCGTATTGTTTTGTCTCCTGGAAAACTCCCGTAATTTCCCCCCCCACCCCACCCCCCCACTCCTCAGCTTTTAGGTACAGTACGGCCTGAAACCTGGTACATGTGCGCGTGCTCTTCAGTCCGTGCGCACCCCTCCCCGCTCTACAGTTCTCGCGCACCTCTCCAAATCGCCTTCCCTTTCCTCTTCAGTTCGCACGCACCTCTGCTGCCCAAGCCCCCCCTCCCCTCTTCCCTCTCCCCTACTGCTGTGAAGGCTCTGGCGGCTCACTAGTCACTATGCGTGTGGTAATAGCCATCACATCCGCTCGTTATTATCATTATAAATATGCCGATCAAACTGTATACAATCTTACATAAGATAACGACACATAAGCAACGCGTTGATAAGAACAAATAAGCATATTAGATTACAAATAACCCAAAGAGTTGTTTGGCATGTGTGCATTAGTGCTATTATGTTTACACACATAATATTTGTCCTGAGGCGATTTAAACCAAAATACACAATGACACTCTATCAAACATATCTACAATGATAAGCAATATGGTTACTTACTGAGATGTTAACGCACATCAATACCACACAAAGAAAGGAAGGACTTTGAAGGAACAAACAATGTGAGGAGAGCTCCATTATAGTGCACTGGAAAGGTCTGAACAAGTTTGACCCACACATGCGCAAGGCAGGCAGTGCTATACAATTACGTAATCTATCGATAACGATAACATTAAAAATAGCATTTATCGGCTGATAACGATATGGCCGCCGATATATCGTGCATCCCTACTTTTCACAAGACTGTTATGACGCTTTTAACGCTCATCAGCATCTAAAATCCTTTGAAAGTTTTTAATATTTTAATATTTAAACAACGTATGAACATTTATACAGTTGAAGTCAGAATTATTAGCCCCCCAGAGTTATTAACCCCCTGTTTATTTTTTCCCCCAATTTCTGTTTTACGGAGAACAGATTTTTTCAGCACATTTCTAAACATAATAATTTTAATAACTCATTTCTAATAACTGATTTATTTTATCTTTGCCATGATGACAGTAAATAATATTTTACTAGGTATTTTTTAAGACACTTCTATACAGCTTAAAGTGACATTTAAGGCTTAACTAGGTTAATAGGCAGGTTAGGGTAATTAGGCAAGTTATTGTATAACAGTGGTTTGTTCTATAGATTATCGAAAAAAATATATAGTTTAAAGGGGCTAAAGAAAAGGGGTTTAAAAAATTAAAACTGCCTTATTCTAGCCGAAATAAAACAAATAAGACTTTCTCCAGAAGAAAAAACATTATCAGACATACTGTGAAAATTTCCTTGCTCTGTTAAACATCATTTAGAAAATATTTAAAGAAGAAAAAAAGTTCAAACGGGGGCTAATAATTCTGGCTAATAATTCTTCAACTGGATGCATTTATGTATGTATTATAACATCTTTGTGTCAAATTACAAAAAAAAAAATTATTGATTGTGGCAGATGTTTAAAAGTGTGTATGGGCAGTACAGTAAATTTGATGTTGTTTTCTCTTCTGGCTGTTGTCATCAGTCTCACACAATTTTTTCCTTTTTCTGAAAATCTTGATAACACCATTGTGGAGTTTTTATTTTATTATTTAAGCAAATAGAATTGTAAAAAAAAAAATATTTGTTGTATTCTCCCATTCACTATGCTCTAAGTTTACCCAACCATTGTGACTTCAGCTACCGAGAAACCCGGAAATGTAAAAAGGGTCCGTTCCCGTATGTGCACCATTCGCAGTGGTGTCATTAATTATAGGGGACATTACCAAATGCATTATTTACAGTAAATCTCACAATGCACCTCAATAACAACTATGTACACTCAAAAATTCTATGGAATATGAGTTTATGTTGCTATGAATTATTTATATTATTTTTGCTCTAATTATTGTGATTGATGTATTTAGTTTCGTTCCTCTTGTCTCTCTTAGGGCCGTTTGTGAGTGTACTGTTGTCTCGACTAGAAAACATGCCCAGTAACACTCTCCATGTGAACTTGCTTCTGACCGGCATCCTGGCTCAGTTAGCCGCTTACCCTCAGCCCCTGCTGCGATCTTTTCTTCTCAACACAAACTTGGTGTTCCAGCCTAGTGTCCGCTCACTTTACCAGGTATTGAACACTAACTAACCTACATATACGAATCTCCATTCATGAATTTTAAAAGAAATTAATCCATCAGAGTGTGGCTCAAATCTATTTTCCCAAATCACATTTTTAAAGGGATAGTTCACCCAAAATGTAAACATTTCTGTTAATTTACTTACCCTCACGTCATACAAGATGTAGGTGACTTTTAATTTCCTTTAGTAGGACAATAAAGAAGATTTTTAGCTGAATTTGTGGTTTAGAAATCTTGATAACACTTTATTTTGATGGTCCATTTGAGTATTAGCAGACTGTCTGCTTAATATGTGTTAATACTGCTCCTTCAACAGACATTTAACTGACTAAAAGAAACTGCAAGTACATGTCAACTGACACTAACCCTAACCCCAACCCTAAATTCAACCTAACAGTCTACTTATAATCTAATCAGAATTAGTTGCAATGTAACTTAAATTCAACAAACGGACCATCAAAATTAAGTGTGACCAAAATCTTTATTGATTTATATAATGGCAGTCATTGGTTACCATTTTTTTTAAGATTATCAATAATTACCTACAAACAAGTCCAAATCAATAGTCAAAGCTCCTGGCGACACACTGATGTCTTTTGAAGTGGAACATTTGGTCTGTGTTGGAACCTGAACATTATTTACAATATTATTAGCTTTAATCCACATTCTCAGCAAACAGTTCTCAGGATGCAAACAAGCTAATAATATTGTAAATAACGTTCAATGAATGTTCAATAATTGTTTCACTTCATAAGATCTCAGTGTCATCAGGAGGCATGAGGATTGATTTGGATTTGTTCAGATGTGTTTATTTTTAATCTCAAAAACAGGTGACCATTGACTTATATTTTTTATTATAATTGTGATTATATGAAACACCAAGGATAACAGATTCAGCTAAAAATCTTCAATGTTCTATTGGAAAAAAAAGTCACATACATCGCCAGTGGCATGAGGAGGGAGTATATTACTTGTAAATCTTTATTTTTGGGGTGAACTATCCCTTTTTATTTAGTTATAATAAGAAAAATTACTCTGTTTAATTCAAATGTCCAAATTTTAGCATTTTATTTAAAGATATCTGCTCTCACTTAATTGATAAGCAATGTTGGCTTTTGCTAAACATCAGATTCAATACAATAGCTATCATTTTTTAAAATTCCAGATATTTTTGATCTTTTCAGGTCAGTATGTAGGTCAGTTTAGAAAAATCACCTGTTAATATGGGGCACATTTGAGGGCTTGTGAACATTGTCTTTGGATTTGGGATAAAAAAGAAAAATAGTATTTGGGCCACGCTGAGATGTGGTGTGAAAGGAACCTTTGTGTCTGCAACTACAGTTGAAGTCAGAATTATTAGTCCCCCTGAATTATTATCTCCCCTGTTTATTTTTCCCCAATTTCTGTTTAACGGAGAGAAGACTTTTTTCAACACATTTCTAAACATAATAGTTTTAATAACTCATTTCTAATAACTGATTTATTTTATCTTTGCCATGATGACAGTAAATAATATTTTACTAGATATTTTTCAAGACACTTCTTAAAGTGACATTTAAAGGCTTAACTAGGTTAATTAGGTTAACTAGGCAGGTTAGGGTAATTAGACAAGTTTTGGTATAACGATGGTTTGTTCTGAAGACTATCGAAAAAAATAGCTTAAAAAAGCTAATAATTTTGACCTTTAAATTGTTTTAAAAGGTTTAAAACTGCTTTTATTCTAGCCAGAATAAAACAAATAAGACTTTCTCCAGAAGAAAAAATATTATTAGACATACTGTGAAAATGTCCTTGCTCTGTTAAACATCATTTGGGGAATATTAAAAAAAGAAAAAAATCCAAAGGGGGGCTAATAATTCTGACTTCAACTGTATATAACATTACAAATGCTGTAATTATCAAACCAGCTAAAACATCATCAGTGGCATCATACAAAGGCAGTGTTAAGGGTATGCACTCAATACTTAGAGTATTATTTAGATTTTCCATTTGTCAGGGCAATAGTAGAAACTTGTCTCTTAAATGGACTTGCAGTCCTCAAAATGTCTGTGAAACATCATCTTGCAGTCAATTCCTGTCACAACAGATATCTAACTCAATAAATTAACCCAATTAACCCGGTTTCATATCATTACAAGAGATTAAAGCAGGTACATTTAAATGCATAGGACAATAGTGAAAACCAATGCCTTCTGAAGCCATTTACAATTCTGTCAATCTGCATAACTTTGTGTCTTTTGATATAGAAATAAAGCAACAGATCTAACAAATGCGTCACAAAGATGTGCTTCCAAACAAATCTTTCACCTTTTTATAGAAATTTCTCCTAAAATTAAGAGATAAGCCCTAAGATGTGTTTACAGTGATACAGTGAATTTAGAACAGCCAAGAGATGTGTATGATCTTAGAGTCATTTACAACAGTTCAGAATGTGGCTCAACCAATCAGAATCAAGGATTGGAACTATGCCTTTTATAAATGAAAATTCTGTGTATATATTTTCTCTTTTTAAAGGTGATTGTAACCATTCATTTTCATAGAAGGGAAAATTCATTACAAACAAACAAACAATAAATATATAAAGCTATGGAGTTCGACAGTAATGCCCAACATGGTGTGTGAACAGACTTGTTTTGAGATTTTTACATGATACTGTCACTTGTCATTGGATTTCAGTTGATAAAGCATTACAAATTTAAAGAAGTGAACGTTTATATTAAATACACTACCAGTAAGATTTTTATGATTTTATAATGTAGTCTCTTCTGCTTATCAAGCCTGTAGAGTACAGCAAAAAAAAAAGCAGATTTTGAAGTATTTTCTTACTATTTAAAAGAGTAAAACAAACAAAAAAGTTTTCTAACATATCTTTTTAACAACTTTTCAAATGTAATTTATTCCTGTAATTTCAAAGCTGAATTTCTTGCATCATTACTCCATTCACATGATCCTTCAGAAATCATTTTAATAAGTTGGTTTGCTGTTCAAGAAATAGTTAGTATTGTTATCAATATGAGAATATTTATCTGTTAGAGTAGGACACTGGAAAATGGAGTTGAGGATCCATGTACAGGATTTATTAGGGATGGCTGACATGAAACTGATGTTTTGACAGAGTGTTGAGATCCCGAAGCGCAAGTGTTTCAAAACACTGCACCGAACCATGATCCGAAACACCCGTCACGTGACTAAGGTGATTAAAAACACCCAGGTCTTGTGACTAAAGTGTTTTAAAACACCAGGTCACGTTACTGAAGTGAATCAGAGCATCTGTCATGTCAGAAGCGTTTTGAGACCTGGCGAATCTGCGTTTGACTGACAGGGTCAGAAAAAAAAAATTCATGTAACCTAGTGGACCATGCGTGTGCATAGAGTATCTGGGCTGTTTGAATCCCGACTTGTACAAATACTTTTGAAAATTATGACTTGGATGTATTTTAATAATTAATTTTTTTTATGACCAAAACAAGACATTTATTCACCAAGTGTTCATTCGGATGTCAGACCAATGTTAAAACAAAACACATTACAAAAACAGAGCATTTAAAAACTAACATCTATAGCTGCATCACCCTAGATTCGAACCTAATATCTCTGCATGCTAGTCATGAACTCTCACTACTTCACTAAATCACTTGAAACCTCAACTTGCTTAACTGTTTCTCCGGTATTGCTTTCTTGTCCCAGAGCAATACATAAAAATGACCACTAGGTGTCACTGTAGAGACAGGTTTCAAAACATTTCGAAGCTTTGACACATTTGCTTCGACTGTTTCAGTGTTTCATGAAACACGAAATGTTTTTGCCCACCACAATTATTTATGAAACAGAGAATGGTCAGGCAGGCAAAGGTCAATCACAGGAGCAAATGGGTAAATACAGGTAATCCAAAAATACATGGTCAAAAACAGGCGAATGATCAGGACAGGCAGCAAAAACAATGAAAACAATAAAACAAGGCAAAGGGTCAAAAACACGCTAGACATGGCAACACAAGAAATCGCTTCGTGGCGTTACAATAACAGAAACAAGACTCAGCAATGATGTGTGCATGCGCTGTGTTTATAGTGCATCTGATTAGTCCTGAATAGCTTCAGCTGTGTGTGTTTGCAATCAAGGGGAATCTGGGACAGGTGTGTGAGTGAAGTGCATGAAGGGATTTGTAGCGCAGTTGAATGTGAGTGTTCTCCAGCAGTCTGCAAGATCAACACTGCTGGTAATCATAACTTTATTGATGGATAGGAAGATCCTAAGATCAGCGTTTATCTGTAATCAAAAGCTTTTGTAACATTATGTACAATATCATTCCATAGCTTGGAGTCTTTAATTATCTTTCTTTTTTTGGTTAATGAATACTTCAATTTAAAGCATCATTGTAAAATAAATCAAAAGTGAAAGACATTTAGAATGCCAAAAATATTTTGATTTCAGATAAATGCTTTTCTCTGGACCCTTTTATTAATCAAAGAAAGAAAGAATGAAAAAAATATTTAATTACTGAGCTGTTGTCAACATAATAGCCTGATTAAAAAAAAAAAACATATTTTTTGCCGCAAATCAGCATATTAGGATAATTTCTGAAGGATCATGTGATTGAAGTAATGATGCTAAAATTCAGCTTTGAAATCACAGGAATAAATGACATTAAAAAATATTCAAATAGATAACATTTAATTAAAATGGTAATTATGAACATGAAATTATGAACATTATGAATATGAAACAATTACTTTTATTCCTTCCTATTAAAAAAATATCTTACTGTTCTAAAACTTTTCAAAGGTAGTGTAGACTATACTAATATAATAATGTGTATTATTTCAAGCTTGAATTACACACTGTTTTGAATTAAGAACCAGTTTTACAGAACTTGAGCTTTACAAGATTGAATTCACATGATTGGAGTCACTGCATTCTAATAACAGACAAAATGAATATATTACATGAAGTGGTTTGAGTGATCCAATAATAGCCTTTTTTACCCATTGTATCTCTATATAGCACTGTCAGTGTGTGATGATCACTCACATGGCTTTAAATATTGTTATTGTTGCACTGCATCAAGAGGAACATGGAATCTGTTTATTCATTAATTTCCCTTGCCTTTCCATTTTGATTTTGTAGGTTCTGGCCTCAGTGAAGAACCAGATAGATGTATGGTCATCAAAAAATAAAGACTCCCCTGAGCTTCTCACAGCCGCTCAGCACTGCCTACTGGCCAGAGAGAGTTCACTAAGAGGTCAGAGTATGTTTACATCTCTTCAGTCATATTTCATAAAGACATGGTGTATTCACATGTAATATACACTTAACCTTTTTATTGCACGGCTTAATCAGTTGTTAACTATGAAAATATTAAAGTTTTAAATGTATTTATTTCATATACATACCCGTAGTGCTACATTCTTGCTTTCTGAAGAAATCTGTTGCACTTAACTGGTGTAGTTAGCTTGTTCACAGTGTACGTCTTGTACAAATCACAGTGTAAGTCTCGTACACAGTGTACGTCTTGAAAATAATCAAGAAACAAAATCCTAAAGGGAAGTTAATTCGGATGTACAAAGAGAATATGCGTAGGATTCCGCGTACGCAGTGTTTCATACATCAGATTTCTTTTCGGCTTAGTCCCTTTATTAATTCGGGGTCGCCACAGCGGAATGAACCGCCAACTTATCCTGCACGTTTTTACGCAGTGGATGTCCTTCCAGCTGCAACCCATCTCTGGGCAATACAGCTTTTTATATTTCATTATATTTAAAAATGGGGTCCATTGGAGAAAAAAAAGGCTTTTACTATTTTAATAAGTAGGCAAATATGCATGCATTAAAGTACAATAGACAAAACACAACAAGCAAAACAAATAATGTTTTCTACACTGTAAACCCAATAACCGTTTAAGGGAACTGATTGCAACAAACCATTTGAGTTTACAAATCTATACAAGTATTGTAAACTTACTCCATTTAAGCTGAAGTAATGAGGTATTTAATTAACGCATTACCTTCAACACTGAGTTCAAAACTATTTTCAAATAAGAATAATTAACTTTCAGTCAATTTTGAGTTAAGTAGACTCATTTCATTTGATAAAGTTGGCTGTTGGATTTTACAGTGTATAAACGTATTATTAAAGTTGAAAATACAAATATAAATTACATTATTATATAGTATCAATATAAATTTTCAACACCGATAACAATAAGGTATACTTCGTTACATGGGCAATGTTGCCAAGTAGTATTATGCAAAAAACAAACTAAAGCAAGTGCCCTTCACTCCCCAATAATAGGTTAAAATATTGTATTTTGCAAACAGGATTCAGAATAACTTACTTCAAACTTCATATTCCCACTTAGTTAAAGCCCAAATTACTTTATCAACACTGTCTTAGTATTAATTTACAATGTTTTTAAAGTATATGGTATTTCTGTTTTTAAAATGATGCACACCTGCTGCAAAAAATAAAATAAAATAAATACACCTTGTTACCAGACCTGCAAATGCTTTTTCTCTGGGTGGGAATTGCCATCCCGGTTGATTCACCCATGCTTCTTGCGCACCAAATCAGCATATTAGATTCTTTAGGAAAGATAAATAACAGATACTATGTTATTTACTGTCAGGGATGCATAGGTTTTGCCTTGTAGTGTAAAAGTAGCGTTTAATCTGCTTGATTTGACTGCGTTTTGTATATATTTGAATGAGAGGCATAATCCTTTCAATGAGTATGTTTAGAATTCACAAAGGATGTTTCTGACTTTCCCCCCCATTCATTTCAATCTAGATCCTCACAGTTCACAAGCTGAAGATGCTTCTGAGGCCGACCGAATCAAGAGGAACTCAGCTATTCAACCTAAAACTGTGGTTCCCCTAAGCAAAACTGAGGTATATGCCACAGTTCTGTTCACTGAGTTCTTGAAAGAACTGGCAGCCATTGCACAAGAACACTCCATTCTCTCTCATCTTCCCACAGAGCAGTAGCCTTCAATTCTACTTTTAAATTTATTGTTTAATGTTTCCAGGAAACTTCTGAACTTTTGACAGTTTGAATGAATTTTAGTTTTTATTGCAACCTCTAAATTAATTTGGGAATATTGTTGTAAATATTTTGGAGGGAGTAATCTTTCAGCATGTGTTTGTCTGCTGTGTGAACAGTCTTTAAATTTGGTCATTTTGATTATTACTAATTCCCACAAGCACTGCTGCAGCACAAATGATCACTCCTAAAATCAGGTGCCGTTTATACCGGTGTGTTTTCTTTTTAAAACAGCCATTTTTATTTAAAAAAAAATAATTTTATGTCCATTTTTATTGCGTTTCAGAAAAACGATCTCCGTGCACACTATACAGACTAAAATGCATGTTATCATTCACACTCACTGGGCATGCGCATATTTTGTCTACCAGTCCATTTACTGGCTGTATAATGGTAGGACTTAAACGATAGGTGATAATCCAGAAGTCTAGCCAGAGAGCGATTGTGAATAGCTGTGCCTCTTTTCAAGGGCCCCGGCACAATAAGGCGCAAGATGTGTTTTGCACGATTTGTTGTTACTTTTAGACCAGGTCAACGCAATTTTTTACATTTTGCGCCACTTTGTGGACTCATGGGCGTGCCAGTCTAGAAAGGAGGTGTGTTAAGGCGCATTGTTGGCACG
This sequence comes from Danio kyathit, assembly GCA_903798195.1. Taxonomy (NCBI): domain Eukaryota; kingdom Metazoa; phylum Chordata; class Actinopteri; order Cypriniformes; family Danionidae; genus Danio; species Danio kyathit. The sequence continues at coordinate 32,880,782 of LR812519.1, forward strand.
TTGCTATTTTGAGGAACTGAAATAGACTGTGCCATTGACCAAGTAAAAGCTGGTCTAAAGTCCAGCACAGAGTGCGTTAGTTATGGCCTATGCAAGTTCAAACGCTGAATATACACAGGATGTACAGCAATACACAAATATCTTTTACAAATGAATAAAATAAAGAAATAAAATGTTAAAAAAATTATCATTTTCTACATAAATATAAAAACCACTGCCTCCATGCCCCATCTCGGGGGGCTTTTTCAGTTTATTTATGACAATTTGCATTTGTTAAATGTTTTTATTATAAGCAGTAGTATTTATTATATGCATATTTATATTTGTTTGAATTAAAACAAGTTTAGATTTGTCTACCTGTCAGGTTTTGGAGACATGTGCATCACTGTATGGAGCATATGAATAGGAAGTGTTTGGATATAAGTCAGTTTTTTGACCACACTTCATTATTATTGTTCATTTATTAAATTGCTGGAAACTAAAACAAACAAAATTAAATATGTAGGCTTATGGATGTCTTCAGCGGAGTGCGTACAACACCATTTCCCTTATCCACGAATGTAAAGGAGTAAAGAGTAAGAGAAAGTAAAGTAATTTTCAAGCAGATGGTTTGTTTAACTGTTTTCTTGCCAGTGAAGTGTTTAAACCCACACAGGTGCATAACTAACGCTCTCTGCGCTGGACATTAGACCTGCTTTTAGATGGTGAATGATGTTGTTCATTTCAGTTCTTCAAAATAGCGACGCAGCAACAATGCACCTTAACAAACCTCTATTTTAGACCAGCACACCCATGAGTCCACAAAGTGACACAAATGGATTTGCTATTTAAACAACGTGGTGCAAAACGTGAAAATTAGGGTTGCGCTGGTCTGAAGATAGCAACAAATTGCACCAAACATGTCTTGTGCCTTACTGCACCGGGTGTATGATAGGACCCTTTTTAGGACTTTGAGTCTAGATCGTTAAAATAGAGCCCCAAATCTTAGCGCTAAAATCCACCTACAAAACAAACACCAGCATTTCCAAACAAAAACAGTATCTTCCGCATCTTTGACCCACAAAAACAGTGTGTTTGCTAGAGTGCTAGAGTAGTGTGCACATCAGGTTGAACTGTAACAAAAATAACAAAATAACAGATTTTAAAACAAAACCGCACTAGTGTAAACAGCTAAATCTAAATTCCCAGCAATCACTGCTGCAGCACAAATCATCACTCAAACATCCGGCGTCGTTTACACTAGTGCAGATTTGTTTTAGAATGTAGATCACTGATCATCAACTGGTGGCCCAAATCCGGCCCGTGACTGGATTCCAAAATTGTGAGGATCAAAAAGAAAATAGTGGTCCACACTATTAAAGCAACTAAAAATAGCAACAACTGAGTCTCTTGTCAGAATAACCACCATTTATGACTATAAGGCTACACTTCGAAATGAGGACCGACTCAGACAGACCTTGCGGCGTTAAGAATTTATTGTTTAAAACAGGTTTTAGCATAAGTGAAGACCGGGTGGGGTGTAGGCGGAGTGCGCAGGACGTGTGTGTTATGAAGAGCAAGGAGGGATGCGGTGGAGAGAGGTGTGCGAGGTATTTGAGAAGCCGGAGGAAGACGCGCGATTTCCAGGAGATTATCATTCGTTTGTCAGGGGGGACCCGATTTCTCATGATACCGGGAGTCTCTATGCATTTGCGGGAGACTCACAGAACTTCCGTAAGACTTGGGACGTCATGCCTTAGGACTAAAAAAGGAGTAAAAACAATCTGGCACAACTTAAAATAGCATGGTAAATAAATAACCTGGTACCAGAACAAAACAGGTCACAAATAATGTTCGCACATCAAATGAAACGTTAAGTGGGCTTGAATTCAAATCTCAGTGCTGAAACGGGCTACTCGCAGTGCTTAATCAATGGCTAAAGTTACATTTCCCTTTTGAGTGGAGGCAAAATATCTTATATCTATCACTCCTAGTGGTTGACTGTGGTATAGGTGATGGGAGCCTGAATCAAATGCCTTCAGTTTTGTAATGAAATTGAAAAAGTTCAAACATTAAACATAATGTTAAGCCAAAATGAGATTTTTATTTGATTTTTTTTCTTGGGGGTCCGGCCCCCAAGGAGACTGTCTAGTAAAACTCTGGCCCTCTGACAAATATAGTTGATGACCCTTGATGTAGATGCTCTTCACCAAGACGGGCGCTTTCATGGTGTTTCAGAAAACATAAAATATTTCGGTAACACTTTATAACTACACACTATGACTCAATTTTTAAGCATTCGCAAATAGTGAATTCATTATTTGTTAAGCATTAACTCTATATTAATAGACATTAGTAAACAGTTTATAAATACAGATATAAATGCTGTATTCTTGATTTATAAGCACATGTATAATGTGCCTTAATGATTGTGTTTTCATACTTCATCCAACAAAACTGGATGAAGTTGAGTTAATAAAGCATTTATTAACATACAAAGTAACTATTAATATATGTCTGAATAATAAGACATATAAATGTTGATTTGAATAGTTTATTAATCATTTACTTACACATTCTAAATGACAAAAAAAAACAACAACAACTATTCTTACATAAGTTATTTGTAAATAACGCAATACTTAATTTAGACATTATAAATTAATTATAAGCAAAGTATGAAAACACAATGATTAAGCACATTATACATGTGCTTATAAGTCAAGAATACCGCATTTGTAGCTGTATTTATGAACTGTTTACTGACATCTATTAATGTAGTTAATCAGAATCAGTTTTATTGCCAAGTGTGCTTCACACACACAAGGAATTTGTTTTGGCTACAGAAACTTCCAGTGTACATAAAGTGACAAGTGACAAAATAATAAATATGAAAACAGACGATAAACATTAAACAGAGATGCAGTTAGTCAAAGGATCTGAATGTTGAGTCGTATGTACATTATTTGTTAATGCTTAACAAATTATGAATTAACTATTTGCTAATGCTTAATGAAGGATTCATAGTGTGTAGTTATTGTAAAGTCTTACCACTATTTCTGTCCACACCATATAGCCTAAAACACACACAATAAAATGTGACCATTCATGCTCACTGGAAATGTGCATATTTTTCAATTTGTGTGTTTCGTATTTGAACTACTTGTTGCTCATGGTCATATGGCCATTTCAGCATAGACGGACTGAAATGGATTACCAGCATTCACATACTAAAACAATGTCTTTGGCATCTTCACCCACCAATTTTGAAAATGCCAGAGTATTGTGGACACCAGGCGTAAAAAGAACTAATCGTAAGCGTTTTAAAACGGAAAACGCACTAATGTAAACAGCACCGCAGTGTCACCTGCCATAAAACACCAGTTCAAGGTGACTAGTGGACACCAAGTGCTGGATAACAGCTAACTGAAACTAAAGGTAACTAACAAAGCATTAGATTGTGGAGATCAAATGGGATTGTTCAACCAAAAATCTGTCATCATTTACTCATTCTCCACTGTTTTTTTCCCTGTTGAACTCAAAGGAAGATATACTAAAGAATTTTTGAATATTTATGCCTGTCAATGGCTGCTTTGTTCCCCCAACATCTTCAGACTATCAACGTAGGAAATTTCACTCAGAAGTAAGAAAGTTTACACTAAATCAAAAAGACTTTTGCTGCTTGTTCAAACTAATTACTTTAAATGAGTTGAAACAACACAATTTTTAAGGTTTTTTTTTGGGACAACTTCAACGTTTTATGTTCAGTCTACTTAAATTTATAAAAATGAATAAGTTAACCTAATCAATTAGATACATAGAAGAGGTGGGACAACATGAAGGATTTATGTGGAACACAGCATGTTTGTTTTACAGTGTAGAGTTTGAATGGTGATGAAGTGTTCACTTTTGGCTGAAGTTTCCCTTTAATAAAAACCATGACGATGATTGTTTGCAGAATGTACAGTGACTGTGTCGTTTTGCTGTATTTTATTCCCATAATGGCCTTACTCTAAACAGTGCCTGTTCCTACCGTCCTTAATTTTCAACATTGCCTTAAGAGTTTTATATACAGTAAACATACTCTGTAAACCTGTACAACAGTCATTTTATACAGTACATTTGACCAACCTGTGGGACTTCTGGGCTGCTTTCCATGTTTATGCCCTTCCCTCCATCTAGTTGACTTGTATGTTGTTCCTTACATTAATTATAATGGAAGTGAATAGAATGCCCTACGCCATAGAGCTTTTGGAAACTACTATGCACTGCAAATGCAAACTGCTGTTGCGATGTAACAATCATATTGCATTATGGGCCATGTATGTGTCTGTACTGTACATTTAAAGTAGATTTGCTCTCTCTGTCAAAATCAAGGGTTCGTGGATTAGTCCATTGTCCAATTGAAAACTTGGAAAATTTGAAGTGTGTCTAAAAGTGGAGTGGAACGCAGCCCTGGAGTTTCTCTACAATTCTTAAACTTTCTGGTTCTTTGTAAGGCATCACTGATATTGTCTTGGTACTTTTCACAACTTTCTTTAGTGGGGTAAGTTTGTGGTCATTGTCAAACTGTTATTTTAAATTGTTTTTGAAAGGGATAATTCACCCAAAAATGAACATCTCCTCACATACAGGTGGTTCTAAACTTTCTTTCTTCTGTTGTAATCAAAACAAGATATTCTGAAAAATGTTGGGAAAAAGTAGCTGTTAACATACTATGGAAGTCAATGCCTGTTTTCCCCCCCCAACATTCTTCATTTTATTTTCCTTTGTGTTCAACAGAAGAAAGAAACTCAAACAGCTCTAGAACAATTTGAGGATGCATAAATAATGGCAGAATGATTACTTTTGGGTGAACTATCTATTTAATGAAGAGTTTATATTCCAGAAAATTGATGGAATGTTAAAAAAGGTCTTTGTTACAGAAATATAGCATCTGCTGGGGATGTTTTCATCCACTCTGGGGTAGGGATGTAACGATTCACCATGAGCCGGTTGAAAATCAATTTGAATATATGATGATTCAAAACAGTAGAAATGTTGAACGAATCGTGATATCTTTTTTTGAACAGAGGGGGGCGCTGTGTTTACAGGTGCAAACTCGCTTTACCTGCACATCAGCATCGAGCAAGAGGTGGGACGGCAGAGTAAAATCACAACAGTGAAGTGCGCCAGACAAACTGTGTGCAAATACCACAAAAGACGTTTAATTACACTAACAGAACAATGAATATGATGCACATAAACCGTCAGCACAGTGAAAAACAGTCCATATGCAAAAAAGCCAAACCACGCGGACCGGATGATTTGCAGTTTTGCTAGCTCGGACATCACACGGTGCATCAGTGTTTTCATAGCGAAAGTGTGAAGATGTTTTTCAGACTGAAAGAGAAAGTTGTTCTGTTACAGAACCAGGTATTCAATTATTTTTACCCTCTCCTTTTCAAATTAGTTAAAAAATAAAAGAAAAGGCTCTTTACCTTAAATTTGTTTCAAATAATTTTGTTAAAAAACCATGACGTATTGTATCATAAATCGTCTCATGGGATTAGTATCATGAATCGTATCGAATCTCGAGTCAGTTGAATCGTTACATCCCTACTTTAGAGTGATTCTGAGTCTTAATTTGGCCAAAACTTTCTCTGTGTTTCAGCAAATAGAATGATTTTGGTGACAAATCCTATTTTGACATATATATTGGGAAAACGCTTTGAAAATACTAAAGAAATTTAACCATACACAAATTTACTACCCTTTTGTTATGTTCGTCACTGTTTTTGCCCCATTGACTTCCATTATAATCACATTTTTTTATTGCAGTCATGATGACACCATATATGCGTTCTTGATTGTTGCTGGTTTTCTCTGTTGGGAAGAGGTATGTTTTTTATTTTATTTTTACTGTTGAGCATCAGTTGCAGTGCAAAAATACTCCATATTAAAGCCAGAAACTTTTTTGCACAGGCCTATCTAAAGGGTTAATGCTGCCAACTGATGATCAACAGTAAAATAACACATTTTCCCAACAGAGAAAACCCACCAACAATAAAGAATGCATGACTTTATGCTGTCATTGCTTTGCAATCAGAAATGTCATGAGGAAGTCAGGGGAAAAACAGCTACCAACATAACGAAAGTGTGGTAAGTTTGTACATTACACAAGGGTTAAATAGAGAAATGTATTTTAAATTATAATAACATTTTTACTGTATTGTTGATTGAATAAATGCAATGGTGAGCATAAGACACTTTTAAAATAATCATTAACCACACACCTTTGAATGTTAGTGTATTAAAATACATTTTTTCACAAAAACTATTTGAAGGTTTAGCTTTGTATTTTCAGAATGAATTACTTATGCATGAATAATATGCAGTGCATCAAAACACACCAAATGCATAAGAGGAAGTGTCCTTAGTATCAGAGAAATGCTGCCTTGATTTCACAGTAATTTAATGTCTCCAGTTGCAACGTTATACTGTATATCAAAAGATCAAGAGTTCACCTGATACCTTTGTTTTTAGTTCAAACTGATGTTACATGGAGCACCATAAACACTTGTTGTTTTCAACAGTTTTAGAATACCAGCAATAATTGAAATGAATACATTTGCTTCATTTCCTTAAATCTATTCAGGAGGCTTTGAATAATTTGAAGTCTTTTTTTGGAAGCCGAATGTCTTTGTTGAAGCCCCTGCCTGATTATGTCAATCAGAATGTTATTACCAAACAGGCCACAGATGTTCCTTGTTAATCCAAAGATGTTCATTATGCAGTTTTATGAATTGTAGGTTTTATTGGGGGAACAAGGGCTACTGTAGATTAGAAATGTTAGGTTCAATTGCCTTTGAGGGTTGTGAGCATTGCTTATATTATACATCTTTGTACAGTTCTGTATGTTTTGGTTGTAAAATAAGTTCTCAATCTGTAGAAATTTCACCAGCTCATCAGTTTATATTTAGACAGCAAGCTGTTAAGCATTTTATGTTTGTTAAATGGAAATGGTTTCTGTCTCACCAATATATTGAGGTACAGTATGAAATCTTGAATAAAGAACTTGAACCTGACATATGACTAAGTGAAGATTAATCTGTGCTGGAATGGAGGTGAACATCATTTTATCTATTGCTTGTTTACTTGGTGATTTTTATGTATCTATAATTAATCACAGAAGAGACACTCAAACAACTTTTGTTAAATTTTATAAATCCAAAATGTTGTTTCAAGTAACCCAAAGATGGAACTGTCAGTAGAAGAGCAAAAGGACGTTTAAAGTCATTGGTTTTAGCAAATGAAGAGTTTTTTACCATTAATTTACCAATAATTTTACCATTATTTACAAAAGACACTCATTCAGTCAGTTCAGTGTCAGTGTATACCAAAACATTTTCTCTTTTAATAATAATAATAATGTAATTTATTGTTAATTTAATAATAATAATTTTAATATATACATTTTTATGTATTTTTTAAATATACAATTTAATTTAGGTACAACTTTCAATTATGCTGTTTCTTTTTTATATTAATGGAAACATGAAAAAAAAAAATATATATATATATTTCTATGTACATTAATATATCTGATATAAATTAATATTATGTTAATAATCGAGCTGCGCATCGATGGATTTGCTCTTCAGTGTTTGGACTCTCAGTAGTGATTATTAACCCACACTGAACTGAGCTGAACTGAACTTAATCTCTGAAAATTGAACTGACACTGTTTCAATTCACTATAATCTTCCATGTGAAGCTGCTTTGACACAATCTACATTGTATAAGCGCTATACAAATAAAGATGAATTGAATTGAATTAATAAATAAAAAAAAACTATTTGACATTCAGTAAATTGATATAAAATATTAAAATAGACAGTTGCATTTAATATGTTTCACACACACAAAATGTGATATTTCAGTTTTTCTTTTTTAATAAATCTGCAAAAATGTCAACAATTCTGTCAAATGGCAGCAATATAACAGAGTGGAAAATTTTAAGGGTGTCTGAATACTTTCTTCTCCCCGTGTTCGTGTGGGTTTCCTCCTGGTACTCCGGTTTCCCCCACAGTCCAAAGACATGTGGTATAGGTGAATTGTGTAAGCTAAAAATTGTCTATAGTGTATGTGTGTGAATAAGTGTGTATGAGTGTTTCCCAGTGATGGGTTGCAGCTGGAAGAGCATCCACTGTGTAAAACATATGCTGGATAAGTTGGTGGTTCATTCCGCTGTGGCGACCTCATTAATAAAGGGACTAAGCCGAAAAGAAAATTAATGAATAAATACTTTCTACCCACTGTGTGTGTGTGTGTGTGTGTGTGTGTGTGTGTGTGTATATATATATATATATATAGTTAGTTCTATATAGATAGTTCTGTAGACTATCGAAAAAATATATAGCTTAAAGGGGCAAATAATTTTGACCTTAAAATGTTTTTTTTTTTAATTAAAAACTGCGTTTATTCTCGCCGAAATAAAACAAATAAGACTTTCTCCAGAAGAAAAAATAATATCAGACATACTGTCAAAATTTCCTGGCTCTGTTAAACATCATTTGGGAAATATTTAAAAAAGAAAAAAAAAAATCAAAGGGGGCTAATAATTCTGACTTCAACTGTATACATATGACCGCTGGTCTCTATAACAAAACCTTTTATTAAAGTGCTCAGATTTCGTTGTGTTTTTATTATATTTTCTCTAAAAGAGTGATATCACCACTGGTATCTTTTATGGCGTTTGTAAAACTCAGACTCCAGCAGATGGCGCCAGTTACTCATATTTCATGACCTTCATAAGCACCATCAGACAAATATTAAAAACCCATGTATTTTTTTTTGTGCAGTTTCACTTCAATACTTTGGTTCTGACTGAAAAGTCTCTGTAATATATTACATTTATTTTAATCCTCCTGTCAGAGCTCTCATGCAAGCTGACCTGAACTGCGCTGATACGGCTAATGGTGATTAAACACTCCAAAGTTTCAAGCAACCTTGATCCGACCTGCTAAATGTGAGGAATAATCCCACAAAATCCATTTCTGATGGAAAATCCATAAAGAGCTGAAAACAACTGAACACAGCACAAAAAGATTCTGTGCACACCCACAATTTCCTCACGAGGGCCCACTATTAAGAAATCGATGATCATTGAGTGATAAATGTCTCTCGGCCTGGAATTAAACAAACTGTGAAGAATTAAGTCCTGAAATCTTTAGAAATAAAACAAAACACCGGCATGCTGCATGAAACACATTTGTTTATTAGTATGCTATCTGCCCAGACGGCGCAGCTCTGCAACAGACATCTTTTAAAATGATCCAACAGAGACTTTTGATTGCTGCGTTAAGGTTCTAGTCCAGAAAACAGGTGTGAAGGGATAGTTCACCCAATAATTTAAAATGTGCTCACTTATGAGTTTCTTTTTTTTCCGATGAACACAAAAGAAGACATTTTGAAGAATGTTGGCAGCTATTGACTCATAGTTCTATGACTATGACATAATACTATGGAAGTCAATGGTTACCCATTTGCAACATTTTTCAAAATAACTTTTCTTCTTTTGTGTTCAATAGAAGAAAGAAAATTAAACTGGTTTGTGACAAGTGAAGGGTGAGTGAATACATTTTCAGTTTTGGCTGAACTATCCCGTTTATTAAGGAGAGGCACTGCGAGTACTTCAAAAGATCATTTCCTCCAGAATGGCTTTGACTTGGACCGGATTGGTTTTGCCTTTGGTTTCCTTCTGAATTTCCCCCATCAATTTGTTCAGAACTTTCTTATTACCTCCTCTGATAATCTGAACCTGCAATAACAACAATCATTTGCAAAAATTTGTGACACATAAAAGTCAGCATGGATCGATACATGGATAGATGTGCATTTGTGTAATGTTAATGCTAAATATTGAGCAATAACATATTTTTAGCACTAGCTCAAAATATTTATATTTTCAGTTTTTATTTTCTGAATCTGCAAAAATTAGTGCACGAGCAGTTTACATACTGTTAATTAGTAAATAAAAAATTATAAGAAAAGAATGATATAAAATATAAATATACAGTTGAAGTTAGAATTATTAGCCCCCCTGAATTATTAGCCCCGTTTATTTTTTTCCCCAATTTCTGTTTAACAAAGAGAAGATTTTTTCAACACATTTCTAAACATAATAGTTTTAATAACTCATCTCTAATAACTGATTTATTTTATCTGCCATGATGACAGTAAATAATATTTTACTAGATATTTTTCAAGACACTTCTATACAGCTAAAGTGACATTTAAAGGCTTAACTAGGTTAATTAGGTTAACTAGGCAGGTTAGGGTAATTAGGCAAGTTATTGTATAACGATGGTTTGTTCTGTAGACTATCGAAAAAAAATAGCTTAAAAGGGCTAATAATTTTGTCCTTAAAATGGCTTTTAAAAAATTAAAAACTGCTTTTATTCTAGCTGAAATAAAACAAATAAGACTTTCTCCAGAAGAAAAAATATTATCAGACATACTGTGAAAATTTCCTTGCTCTGTTAAACATCATTTGGGAAATATTTAAAAGAGAAAAGAAAATTCAAAAGGGGGCTAATAATTCTGACTTCAACTGTATACAGTTGAAGTCAGAATTATTAGCCCCCCTGTTTATTTTTTCCACCAATTTCTGTTTAACAGAGAGAAGATTTTTTTAACACATTTCTAAATATAATAGTTTTAATAACTCATTTCTAATAACTGATTTATTTTATCTTTGCTATGATGACAGTAAATATTATTTTCCTTTATATTTTTCAAGACACTTCTATACAGCTTAAAGTGACATTTAAAGGCTTAACTAGGTTAATTAGGTAGGATAGGGTTATTAGGCAATTTACTGTATAATGATGGTTTGTTCTGTAGACTATCGAAAAAACAAATACTGTATAGCTTAAAGGGGCTAATAATTTTGACCTTAAAATGTTTTTTTAAAAACTAAAACCTGCTTTTATTCTAGCCGAAATAAAACAAAGACTTTCTTCAGAAGAAAAAATATTATCAGACATACTGTGAAAATGTCCTTGCTCTGTTAAACATCATTTGGGAAATATTTAAAAAAGAAAAAAAAAATTCAAAGGGGGGCTAATAATTCTGACTTCAACTGTATGTAAATACATAATTATCTATATAATGTTCTTCAATTAGTAACAAAATATATTTGTACATGTTATTTTTGTTTATTTATTTGTCTATATTTATTAGTACAATAAAGACAAAGTAGGATTTTCTGACACTCACAACCTAGTTTGTCTATTTTGACACATTTAGTGGTTCTTAAACTAAATCTTAACAGACAATTAATCTGTAAAGTAATCAATACGTTTTATTTTACGCTTATGTCGTATAATACATTTATTTTAGTTTCAATATATGGCAAAATATTTAGTAGTGATTAACAGAACCTGCAACAAAAGTAATTTGCAAAAATATATGTACAAGTTAAAGTTGGCATTGGCAAACAGTAAATAAAATCATTTAAATAAATACTAGTAAAAAAGTATCAAATAAATACTGAAAAACAAATATTTGCAATATAACTGTAGTGGCTCAATTTAGTTCATACTAATCAGAACCTGCAACAACAATGTGTTCAAGCCTAAAAAAACATTTCAAATAAAGGAAATAAAGACTTATTACAAGGTTATATAAATATACACTACCGGTTAAAAGTTTGGGGTCAGTTTTTTAATAACATTAATAATATTATTGACAACAACAACAACAACAACAACAATAATAATAATAATAATAATAATATTAATAATAATAATTAATATTAAAGTGATTGCTGAAGGATCATGTGACTTTGAAGACTAAAACTGGCACTGGAATAAATTATTAAATTAAATTATGAACTACTTTTGTACATTTATTTTATAGTGCAAAAACATTTCACAATTTTATAATTTGTACTGTATTTTTGCTGAAATAATGCAGCCTTGGTGAGCAGAATAAGCTTATTTTAAAACATTTAAAAATCCTATACTGACCCCAAACTTTTATATAATAAAATAATAATAATAATAATAATAATAATAATAATAATAATAATAATAGATGTGTGCTGCCTTTAAAAAAGATAGAGACAAAGAATAATGTGTGAATGTACAGTACCTCCTCAGGGTGACTGTCCACAATCCTCCGGCAGATCTCTTGCAGCTCTTCTTTGTCATTTATCATCCACAAATCCTGCTCCTTCACTATCTGTTCCACTGTCTTCTCAGGGGTCTTCCACATCTCCTGGAAAACCTGTGCTCACCACAAACACACACAAAACAGCCCTGAGAGTCACCAAACTTACCTTCAACATCTGACAATTAGGTATTTTGTACAGTTGGATGTTATTTTTCTCTTACTTTCTTGGCAGTTGATGATGAGATGTGACCAGATCCTACAAGATTGATCATCTCAGCGAGAGCACACGGAGAGACGGGACTGAGAACAAGTAGGAAAGAATAGGTTACAATCTCAGACATGAGAAGGAATATTCTGGAGAACAAGAATTAGAAACATCAAAACCCAGGAGGTCTAATTACTAGATAGGCTAAACAAGGCTTCACTCTGTGTGCTCACAAATTTTGGGCGCACTCAGATTTGAGTGAAGTCAAGAAAACAAGAGGTGATCATTGAGGCCGTTTCTGATCAGTGAGCTGGACAAGTCCAGGAAAACACTCACACACATACATCCCCAGGCGATGAGTCTACACAACCTCCATTATTTATTATTTACTGACTGGAAACAATGTTGCTGAGAAGGAATAAAGCAAACAGACTGGAAATAAGCCCCTGGCACACACATGCATACACACACACTTCCTCTCTCCTCTTTTTCTTGGATTTATTTATTCTAATTTGTTTTTCCAATGCTCGGGATGTATTGCAGCTATTGAATATTGGCTCACCTCTGAGAGACTTTCAGATTCTGGAGATTGAGATTTCCCATCAGCTCGTTCATCACCCAGCCAATCACTTTCCTCGGTTCAGTTTTAGTCATCTGAACGACACTCTCAAAGTAGTCCACAAGACCATCCTCATTCTGAAACATCATGAGTTAACTTTTCAAGTCTTTTCAGTTAGTATTAATATTTCTGCTGAAAAAATGTAAATGCATGAGTGACTAATAACCAGGGCCAGGCAGATTCTAACGACTTTTCTTTTGCTAATTCTTCGGATTGATGTGGAATGATTTTAAGAGTAAGAGTTGAGAACTTCACAGATAAAACAATGAGGAAACTTTTCTTAACTTTTATTTATAGTTACAATGCAAATCCAATAGAAATTGTTTGGTCAAAAGAAATGGTAAAATTGGTAGCTCTTTAATTAATCCATTACAGGTTATTTAATTAAGACAAAAATACAGGGAGTGCAGAATTATTAGGCAAATGAGTATTTTGACCACATCATCCTCTTTATGCATGCTGTCTTACTCCAAGCTGTATAGGCTCGAAAGCCTACTACCAATTAAGCATATTAGGTGATGTGCATCTCTGTAATGAGAAGGGGTGTGGTCTAATGACATCAACACCCTATATCAGGTGTGCATAATTATTAGGCAACTTCCTTTCCTTTGGCAAAAGGGGTCAAAAGAAGGACTTGACAGGCTTCGAAAAGTCAAAAATAGTGAGATATCTTGCAGAGGGATGCAGCACTCTTAAAATTGCCAAACTTCTGAAGCGTGATCATCGAACAATCAAGCGTTTCATTCAAAATAGTCAACAGGGTCGCAAGAAGCGTGTGGAAAAACCAAGGCACAAAATAACTGCCCATGAACTGAGAAAAGTCAAGCGTGCAGCTGCCAAGATGCCACTTGCCACAGGTTTTGCCATATTTCAGAGCTGCAACATCACTGGAGTGCCCAAAAGCACAAGGTGTGCAATACTCAGAGACATGGCCAAGGTAAGAAAGGCTGAAAAACGACCACCACTGAAGAAGACACACAGATCGGCTGGATCGGTAAAGGGCAGAGAGCTCCAGTCCGACTCAGACGCCAGCAAGGTGGAGGTGGAGTACTGGTTTGGGCTGGTATCATCAAAGATGAGCTTGTGGGGCCTTTTCGGGTTGAGGATGGAGTCAAGCTCAACTCCCAGTCCTACTGCCAGTTTCTGAAAGACACCTTCAAGCAGTGGTACAGGAAGAAGTCTGCATCCTTCAAGAAAAACATGATTTTAATGCAGGACAATGCTCCATCACATGCGTCCAAGTGCTCCACAGCGTGGCTGGCAAGAAAGGGTCTAAAAGAAGAAAAACTAATGACATGGCGTCCTTGTTCACCTGATCTGAACCCCATAGAGAACCTGTGGTCCATCATCAAATGTGAGATTTACAAGGAGGGAAAACAGTACACCTCTCTGAACAGTGTCTGGGAGGTTGTGGTTGCTGCTGCACGCAATGTTGATGGTGAACAGATCAAAACACTGACAGAATCCATGGATGGCAGGCTTTTGAGTGTCCTTGCAAAGAAAGGTGGCTATATTGGTCCCTAATTAGTTTTTGTTTTGTTTTTGAATGTCAGAAATGTATATTTGTGAATGTTGAGATGTTATATTGGTTTCACTGGTGAAGATAAATAATTGAAATGGGTATTTATTTGTTTTTTGTTAAGTTACCTAATAATTATGCACAGTAATAGTCACCTGCACACACAGATATCCTCCTAAAAAAGCTAAAACTAAAAACAAACTAAAAACTACTTCCAAAATATTCAGCTTTGATATTAATGAGTTTTTTGGGTTCATTGAGAACATGGTTGTTGTTCAATAATAAAATTAATCCTCAAAAATACAAATTGCCTAATAATTCTGCACTCCCTGTATTACGTTGTAATGTACATAAATTATCAAAACCTTTTCATAGTATTTCATTATATTAATGAAATTAACATAAAAACTGAACAAATATATATTTACACAGATTTACATAAGTAAACTAATAGATTGAACACTGGGCTAAAAATCTGTGGATTTCTGTGGGTGCAGATTTCATATGGGCCTATTAATAAAACATCATATTTTGAATGCATGCCGTATGTGAGTGTCCTGGGTGTGGTCTCAAATCCTGTCTTTATATCATAGACACTTAAAACCATTAATTAATTGTTGCAGGAATATGAGAAGGATCTCAGTTTGTTTGTTTGTGTGTTCACGTGGTGCAGAGGAGCACTGTGTTTTTAAAGTAAAGGGAAATTTAGGATAGTTTCGCATAGTTTATTTTGTTACTTTTTCTCTCGGATCTGTTAATTTTACTTTGGGGACACCAACAAGCATTTATGTTAACACTGCATTTTGGAATTATCTAAGAGTATGTCTATGACATTTTCAAGTTTCTCATATATATTTGCTCAACAAGGACACATAATGTGTGTAGAATTAGGCCTAATACCAATTCTATTTTTGTACCCCTTCCCCTTGGCCCTTGAAACAGAGTGTGAAGGGGAAGGGCTTTAAAATTTACCCCTAAGTAATGGTTGTAACAGCACTACAACACCTGCACACGTCATAATACGTCATCGCTATCTCTTGCTTCATATGAGATCGATGATGGTGACTGCTGTAGTTATTCCAGTTGCGTTATTTGTGGGAATTTATCTTCAGGAAATCACTGAAGGCAACGATATCATGTTTTCATAATGATATAATAGGGCAATAAGCTTGTAACTGTACTGTGCGTTTACACAGTGGCCATATTCTTCTAATGTAAACACACAAAAAACAACATTAACATTATACTAGACACTGTAAAAAGCTCATTCCCAGCCACTGAACTTTTCGGACAGGGTATTCGAGTGTCAGATGTGAAAGTATGTTCTGGGACCGTTATACAGAAGTTGTTATTATTATGGATTATAGATAGCGAAATTTAGCCGTTGTTATTTTAGCGTTTTTTTTTTTTTTAAGCATGACGGTAAAACACGAACGCTGTTATGAATGTATTTAAACATATGCTTGTTTGTTGTAAAAATTCATAATAATGAAATACTAATTTGTGCTTCTCCTGACTTCCGTGTGCAGTCATGCTGCTGTTGAAGATGGTGTATTGTAGGAAATTTTCTTACCCTTTGGTTTCGAGTTTGGTCCTGAAAAATCTCAGTTTCAAGGACTATCTAGCCCTTCCCCTTAGCCCTACGCCTTCAAGCAAAGAGAAGTGGGACATTTAAGCCTGGTTTATACTTCTGCGTCAAGCGATCAGCGTGACCCACAACGCATGCCTTGCGCGTAGCCGTGCATTTATACTTGTGCGCGCTGTTTCTGTTGCTCTGCAATAACACTTCCGAAACACTATCTGGCAGTAGATGTTTATGTTCCTCTGTGTCGAGTTTCTTCGCTGATGTTTTGTTTTTTTCTGAACGCTTCCTTAATGTACAAGTGGCTCAAATTCGCTCATTTTAAGGCGGGAACCGGCGGTCGTGCAACAACTTTAATCATAAGGTAAACACAAAACAACAGTCGCCATCCGGAGCTCCTTTATGGGACTCCACACTTGTAAACACTTGCTGCGTCATGCTTGCGTGGCTCTCACCTCCACCCACATTCGTCAGCGATACCAAAGCGACAATCACAGAGCTTGCGCTATGCGTACACGTTACATTTTTTGAGAGGTGTGCGTCAACGTTGCCGACAGTCACGGCGAGGGTTATGCGTCCACGCGTAGGCTGCGCCGTAACATACGTGTGCGCTTGACGCAGAAGTATAAATCAGTCTTAAGGGGAAGAGCTAAGGGGTAGAGTTGGGATTGGGCCTTAGTGCTAAACCAGACAGTAAGGTAGCCCAGGTACACATAAACTAGTTTATTAAAGTCAAGCCGGTTGGCAAAGTAGCCAAGGCACACATAATTTAGTATACTAGTGTTAATCTATTTGGCAAGCTAACCAAGTTACACATCGACAGAAAAAGACACAGTTCCTTGGCTCATGTTCTGGTGATAAATAGGGCATGTTCCTTAAACATTCCAATCAGCTGATCATATTTAAGGGATACAGTTCACAATTTAGCTATATTATTGTTGATTTTGGAAATAATTTACAGTTAGGGTTAGGTCTAGGGGTATAGTTTAGGGAATACAATTTCAAACAGGAATGATGCTACAGGGTCACCACTGATGTTAAACCAGGACTGCATCTCACTTTGCAAAATCACAAACTCTAAAGCAAAAATACAACTGAAAACAATTATAAAAAGGACCAGAGTGCCTGAGAGTAAATTTGTTTTATAAAAGAAGCATGTGGACAGTCTCACCACAAGTGTGAAGCTGTGCTCTCTCAGGATGCCGTAAGTCTCCACAAGCCTTGTCCTGGTCACAGATGGCAGCTCTGGCAACCGGGAGCTCAGCCTGTCAATCAGCACGAGCTGGGTGGAGTCAGCACCAGCGGGCACTGAAGCTTCACTCTCATACACAAACAATGGTGGCAAGTTGGGCTCTGGCATGAACCTGAGAGTAAATGGAGATGACAGAATGTACATGCAGTCATGTGGGGAAACATGAGAGTGTTTTCTTCTTATCAGGTGCAGAGATAAGCCAGCGTTTGCTGTGTTCAGACAGTGTGTCATCTCATGGCCTGATCTTCAGACCTCCTGTCTCTCTGTCAGAGCCTCCTTGTAGACTTCTTCAACCTGAACCAACTAGTCACATCTACACAGCCTCTGTTAATCTGATAGTGTCCTCTGCTGTAATGGTACATCATAGGCCTGTGTGGATGAGCCCTCTTAAAAATGTGTTAAAAATCAATATAAAAATACAGATTTGTTTGAAAAGTATAAAAATAATTATTTATATATATATATATATATATATATATATATATATATATATATATATATATATATATATATATATATATATATATATATATATATATATATATATATATATATAATTTTTTTTTTTTTCAAATAAGTCTGTATCATTCAGAATGTTTATTTTGCTCATAGTCTGTAGATGGCACTACATGATTTTTTTTACATTCTCACTCTTCCTCCTTTATATAGATCTACAGCCGCATTATCAGAGCACAAGCAGCGTGTCTTCTGTCCTTCATGTTGCATCTTACTCTAGTCTTCCTGTCCTCATCTTTTATCCCCTGATCACATTCTCTCCTTCCACAGCACCTGTATTTCTGCTGCTTTCCTTTGACCAGTTTACCTTTTACCCTGAACTGCTCCATCACTCCTTCCAGTGTTTTTTTTCTTTTCCTTTACTACCTGGATTTCACTCACCTGAAGGGTTCAGTGTAGGGTTTTGCTCACCTGTAGTCTTGCAGGCCTTCCTTATCCCTCATCGGAATTGTGACACTGGTGAGTGAAAAGGAGAGATGGTAAATACAGTACTTTTCAGTTTTAAATAAATGTTTAAAAAGCTGTTTGAAAAGGTGTATAATTTAATATAATATAATATAATATCATATAATATAATATAATATAATATAATATAATATAATATAATATAATATAATATAATATAATATAATATAATATACAATTAAAATACATCCATTTTGAAAATATCAACATTAGCCAATATCAATACCTGCCTGGCTAAAAGACCAAAAGTGTTATGATAATTTTGCTTCATAATTACTGTAATTACAAGATAACAACCTGGACATTTTACTCACAGCAATCAACGTCCTCCAATAGTATATGACACACTTTAAATATATAGCAGCACTGTTAACAACAAAATGAATTTGTGCAAATTGACTAATTAATTAAAAAAAAAAATTCAATACAACACGTTGCCTAATGCCAATTAGGCTATATTCTGTACATAACTCTAACATCAAATCAAATTATGATTTAAATGTTGAAATATTTGTTTACGCTAAAATGTTTCTGCAGAAGTCCTATAGTACATTACATTTACTGAATGCGTACCTTGGCTCTAGGGGTCAAACAACAAAAAAAAAAGGTCAAGAACCTTGGTGTTATTCTGGAGTGAGATATGAGTTTCAGTAGTCATGTCAAAGCAGGTCACGTGACTAAAGTATTAAATCAGGGGTGCTCAACCCTATTCCTGGCGATCGACCTTCCTGCAGTTTTCAGTTGTAGCCCTTATCAAACACACCTGCCTGTAATTATCAAGTGCTCCTCACGTTCTAAATAATTGGTTCAGGTGTGTTTGATCAGGGTTGGAGCTGAAATCAGCTGGAAGGTCGATCGCCAGGAACAGGGTTGAGCACCCCTGTATTAAATGGTTCCAATAGGTCTTCCGCAGTATTTGTGATGATTGGGATGCAGTTCAACCGATGATTTATTGGAAAAATCTACTTTCTTCCACTTTTCCAAATGATCAACTAGAAGTAAAGTTATTATGTGTTGTTCTTAAAACTGGGATTGACGACAGAACTTTTGTCAGGCAGTGTACATTTATCTGCTATTTACATGGCTGCTAAAAACCAAACAAATAGATACCAAATTTTGTTAGAAGAGACCAAAATCAGTTACAATTTCACCACCACTGTCTGACAACAGCTGCTGCAATTAACCAATTAAATTAAAGTATTCCAGAAGTTTGTGTACTAAGCACTGATAGATTGTTGGTTTGTGCTAGCATATCATATCCAAAAGCAGGGGGACGCAGCTGTGAGAAGGGACTTTTATTTCATGGGCAGATGCTCGCAATAATAACTGCTCTGTCATCTGTAGAGAGCATGAGATAGTGTGTGTGTGTCTGGTGCTGCCATGTGTACAAGTCAACACATGACACAACTACTGAGGTCAAATGACCACATTCATCTTCTGTCACAGATGGACAGGAAAAAGAGCAAGGGAAAAGTCTGTGCCCATGAATAAATGAATTCCTGAATCATGATTCACCAGTGCTGCAAGAATATACAGCACCGCAAACAAAAGAAAATGGTGAGAATTGAACATGAGATAACAAAAAGATCGTGTATCACAAAATAATGCCAATACATCTCCGTCTACTGTGTTGTTTTCACTGGCTGCACACAAAAAAACAGCAGGTCATGTTTATCTTTCCCCCCCATATATTTTCGAAGGCAATTTATTCATGTGATGGCTATGTTGCATTTTGTAGCAGATATTACTCCAGCCTCAGTGTGACATGATTCCTCACGAATGTAATGTATTGTTGTATGTTTGCGTGCGTGTGCATATACACACATTTCTTTTGTTTGTTTTAAAAGTTTAAAAGAATAACATGTATTTAAAATAGATTTGTTTGTAGCTATGCACAAGTACTTACTATTACTTTGGATCAATTTAATGAATCATAGCTAAATAAATGTATTTGCCATGTTTATGTTATATGGCCTATTAGCTTTTATATTCTTGTCTTTCAAGATTTTGTTTGTTTTCTTAGTTCTAGGCACCAGTTTGTTGTCATAGCAATGCAGAGATTAGGTTTTACATCTGTTTTTTGTTAGGTTTCCCATCCACAGGTATATTTTAATGCTTTAAGTGTCCTTAGTCCTTTGTTTGGTATTGTCTTTGCACACATTTTAATACTAGCATGACTTCCTTCTCCAGTTACTTGTTTTTCATGTAGAACTATATATATATCTTAGGTAATTAAAGAAAATGCTGAATTTAGATCATTAAACAAATCTTACAGACCCCAAACAGTACACTTACTGTACTAAAATATTTTTATATTAATAATAATAATAATATAATAATAATTCCTATATTTATATAGCGCTTTTCTGGACACTCTAAGCACTTTACACATTGTGGGGAATCTCATCCACCACCAGTGTGCAGCATCCACCTGGATGACACAACAGCAGCCATATTGGGCCAGGTTGCACACCAGCTGATTGATGGAGAGGAGATGAGTGATGAAGCCAATTATGAAATGGGGATGGTTAGGAGGCCATGATGGACCTCGAGGCCAGTGGGCAAATTTGGCCAGGATGCCGGGGTTATATCCCTACTCTTTTCCTAAGGACATCCTGGGATTTTAAATGACCACAGAGAGTCAGGACCTTGGTTTAACGTCTCATTCGAAAGACAATCCTCACTGAGCAGTATAGATTCCCCATCAATATACTGGGGCATTAGGACCCACAAGACCGCAGGTTGAGTGCCCCCTGCTGGCCTCACTAACACCACTTCCAGAAGCCAAATGGGGCACAGCCCTGCTTAGCTTCAGTGGGCGGCCAAGTGAGAGTTGCAGAGAGCTAGCTGCCTTGCTAGCTAAATCAAAGCTATAACAACTAAAAATTCTATCTAAAAACTAAAAAAAGTCTATTGTGAAAACACCTGAACCCTGTTGAATAATACCAAAACCACCTATTGAAGCACTTGTTCTCTCTCTCTCTCTCTATAAAAAACTCTTACTCTAGCACTAAATTCTCTGAGCATAAACAAGTTACTTTGAGTAACTTGAGCCTCTTCTTGTTGAATCGCTGAATACCTCCTCAAGTGAGTAGTTTAGATAAAAGCGTCTGCTAAATGACTAAATGTGAATGTACGTTTATTACCATTACCTGCTAACTGTTCATGATATGTGTCACAATCACCAGCGATCTAATCCTGGCAGATCGCTAAAGGACTACAAATTCGCCAGTATAAGAACTACAGGTTCCAGTCATGCACCACTCACACGCACCTGTTCCTCATTCAGTAGATTACACACACTCACAGCTTTGAGCTGCTCATGGACTGATTGCAAAGTCTATTTATACAGCGCGCGCACACACACACACACACACACACACACACACACACACACACACACACACACACACACACACACACACACACACACACACACACACACACACACACACACACACACACACACACACACACACACACACACACATCAGGGCTGAGTCTTGTTTATCTGTTTGTGAACTTTACTATGTGTTTCCTTTGTCTTGTCGTGTTTGATCCTCGATTTGTTTGTGTTTATTCCTCTCTGGTTCCTGCCTTCTGACCATTCGCCTGTTATTTGACTACTCTGGATTCTCTGTATGTACCTCATTGCCCCTGTGTCCCAATCACATTACAGTATGACAGTAATTTTAATTAAAAAAAAAAAAGAAGTAAATTATGAATGTTTTTGTTATCAAAAAAATATTGTAATGGAATTTTAAATGAGGTGGTTTGAACAGTGTAAGCATAAAATGACAGCTTTTCCATTGAAAATCTTTGCAGAGACACTGACTAAGCCTGAAGCTCAGTATGTGTGATCAGCCATTAGACATTAAACATTTAATCTGACATGAATATTTTTAAGTGGCTGTGGGTTTAAAATGTAATAAGAAACCAATATAAAATCAGAGACTCAAACCCTGTAAGCCGCAGATCGTCTAATTGCATTGCTCTGTTCCAGTTGATATCACATGAGAATGCAGTGCTTGTAGAAATCTGCCTGTTCTGGGCCTCCTTACCCAGATTTGCTGTCAAATGCTCGGGTCTCATTAAGAACCATCCCACCGCTCTGTAGAACCTCCATCTGTCTCTGGATCTCATAGTCTGTGGAACATGTACCAAGAGAGGACCAATCAAACTCCTAACCACAACCTTCTGCCAACAAAAACCCTAAAGTGCTTTTGAAATGGCTGTGGATCAGCATTTTTCTCCCTGATTGTTTAAATGAGCTTTTGAGGGAAATTATACTAGTAATGTACAGAATACCATTAATGTTCCTTTAGTTTTCATCATGGAATATTAACAAGCAAGATTACCAACTGAATTATTGAGAAAAGAAATATACAGAGTTGCATTGCTGTAAAAGCTACACTGGTTTGTATGGAATGAAAAAATTAAAGGTACCACAGAGATGATTATATGTAAGCATAGCTGAATGATAAGAGTCCAGTAAATGGAAATTACATACCGTGAGCCTCAAACACCATTG
The DNA here is from genome assembly GCA_903798195.1 of Danio kyathit. Lineage (NCBI taxonomy): Eukaryota > Metazoa > Chordata > Actinopteri > Cypriniformes > Danionidae > Danio > Danio kyathit. The sequence goes on from LR812519.1 coordinate 32,903,609, forward strand.
TTTGCTCATTCTCATGCAGGTAATTTGAGTGTAAAATCTCAGTGGTAAACAGGTCAATTCGAACAAGACACTGACTGACATTACTCACAAGTTCATTAATATGCAGCATTTGATTGGCCACAAAATTTCAGAGTGTGATTACAACAATTATATATATATTAAACAGGGCCCGAAATTGCGACCGTTTTGGTTGCATATGCGCCCGAAATTTTATCTATGCTACCTCAAAATAAAATTGGGAGCATTTGTGCGAGTGAATAAAATTGTTGCGTGCGACCAGTTTTCACTGCAAAATGTTCACCGCATGCGGGGAATTAGAACACATCACGCAAAATGCATCTTTGCACTTGAAACGTAGCACTCAGAAATAGTTTTAAACTGTTGTCATGTCAACTTGCTGCAGTAAACAAAGCCCGCAATGCTTGGCCCGCCTTCGCGCTCTTCTTATTGGCCCCCTCTAGAACTGAACGCGAATGGATTGGTTAAAATCAGCTGTCAATCACTCAGTCATTGCCTTCAGATGACAGGGAGAGCTACAACCGCGAAAATGTAAAGCGCTGAAGATGAGAATGAAAGCAACACTGTCAGATTTTGTTTTAGAAACCACCTAAAGCTACAAATAATGGCACATTTGATTAGTGATCATGTGGTGAATGTTAATCCACCATCTACACTTTTCGCAGAGTGGATAAAAGACTTCTATTGGCTTCAAGTCCGCTATGAAAAGAACTAACGTAAAGCATTCACTGTATAGTCTGTGGGACGGAATTTTCAGGTAACTGTTTGCCCCATCTACACATTTTAAGCACGAGAGGATCTGTTCAATCCTTAATTTAATTGCCAGATGACTCGATGCTGTCTGCTGTGCAAGTGGCAGCTACATGTAAAATTTAACACCAAGCACATCATCGAATAAGCTTGCACTGACTAAAATTAAACTAATATTGCAGCTCATGAAAAGACCGGTATTGCTATTAAGATTACGTATGCAAAAATAAGGTGTATGTTAAAAGCATCTATCAGACACCACCCGTGAGAACACAGCACAGTTATCGTTAACAGATTCATTCGTGTCAAGCACTGCGTGCAGGGCCTGTGAGCGGTCAGTGTAGCTTTTGGTCACTCAATTATGTTCTAAAAATGTATTTTCTTGTGATAACGGGATTTGTGAAAGACATATTTTCCTTACGCATGCATATATATATATATTTTTGCTTGTTAGTTTTGATTAGTGTTGATTTCAAAAGCAATAAATCTGTTAATATAAAACGTGAAATAACGGTGCTCATAATTGGTGAGTGGGACTAAATTTTGGCTGGTGCGCCTTAATTTTTAAAGTTAGGAGCACCAGTGGTACCAAGCAAAAAGGTTAATTTCAAACCCTGTTAAATAGTTTTTTTTTCTTTTAACACAGGGGTTCTTTGTTATATGTTTGTGGGACTCAAGACAGGCATTAGCTCTGGGGTAATTCAATGCAACTGCAATCTGTTATATTTGTTTATAGCTTGTCAAAATGAAAAATTCAGGAAAGATAGTTTCTTTTGATAGTTTTGCATACAGTATATTTTGCCTATACTTCATCAACAACACCAAACCCAGGAGCAGGTAGGAACAGATAGCTCACTCAATCCTAATATGAGCCTCTTCACCAATTCAGCTGAAATGAATGTCGATCAACAAGGCATCTACTCAATTTGTTCAAATATTTTTTACAACTGAAGTGTGATAATTTTGCATATATGTATTTCAGAGTACATCACATATTAGACATGAGTCACAGGAGTCAGAGCCATAAAGAGAGCTCTGGTGGGAGCATGACAGAATAGCTCATTAATATTCATGACCCTTCCAAATAAGGTAAAAACACAGCTTTCACAATTCCTAGTGTTCTAAATGGGATTGTGAAAGCATGTCAGGATTTTTTTTTTTTGCACTTTCCTAAGCCACATACCTTCTTTGTAGATATTCATTAAACAATTTAAACAATGTATCAATGCATTAAAGATAAACTTAAACCACACAGTAAAAAAATTATGTTTCAGTTTTTCTCAGTCGCTTTGGTGCATTTCTCACAACATTATTTACATTTGCACAACAGTTAATACATTTCTCAAAACAGTAAGTCATTTGTGCACATCATAGTAGCAGTTTCTTATTCCTTTCAACAAATTGCAAATGCTTTTGGACATGCATCAAATGCTTTCATACAACACTCTGCTGTTACATTATCATTCGCGTATGTCATGTCAGTCAAAATGAACTAAACTTGTAAATGCTGAATAGTCATTCCATATAAAACTAATAGTCCTCATTTCATTACTTGAGTCATTACATACTAAAATGTTGAACTAGTTGTCAAAATCTGTCAAGCTAATTTTATTTTAAAAATGTTAAATCTTTTTTTTTCTGAAAATGTCTTCTAAATTTAACAATTTCATGAATGATTTACAGACCTGTGTATGTTGTAGGTTCAGTTTCAATATGTACTGCAATATTGTTTACAGTTCTGCACAGCTCTACCCAAAGGGAGTTTATGTTTGTTGTAAATAAGGGTGTATTTATTCTTTTGCACAATGCTGTGAATAAACTAGAATTGCAAAGAGCAAATGCAGTAAAAATGTGAAACGCACATATTCAGTGTCTTGTACTCAGATACCTCACAAATGCAGTGATGTCTAACTTTACTGTAGTTTTAAAATGGCTTTGCAAATAGTATACAATGCTGCCTTGAGCATTTTCAGAAAGTGTCACCAAAATCTGACTTTTTTTGCATTGGAAACAATAAACAGAGTAAACTGTCCTACTGAAAACATGACAAAGCCATTTGACTATCTTGTTCATAAACAATGGTGTCAGGACTTTTCATTTTGATGACATTGACACTTTCATTGACATGAATACTTGCTTTTGAGGAATGAGCTATCTATTTTGAGCAAGTGACGCGCTTTTGCAGGTTATCCACTAGGTTTTGCAGTTTGCACTAATTGTTTTGAGAAATGCATTAACTGTTGTGCAAATGTAAATAGTGTTGTGAGAAATGCACCAAAGCCACTGAGAAAAACTGTAATTTCAAGTAAAAGTATCTGTATTTTGTGATTCACTAGTGTTTTCTCTTTGTTTACGGATGTGAAATGCATTATGGGACCTTGATCTGTGCTCTGTCAACACTTGATGTTGAAAATTTTGTTTAACAAAGTGACTTTTGTTGACATTTTAGTAGTTTGCAATAATATAATGTATAAGAAATAATATAGAGAGAAATAAGTCTCAAAGCGCTTTACACATTTTTGGGGGGAATCTCCTCATTCATTCAGCCATATTGCGCCAGATCGCACACCACACCAGCTGATTGGTGGAGACGAGACAGAGTGATGAAACCAATTATGTTATGGGAATGATTAGGCAGCCATGATGGACCTTCCTTTTTTTCGAAGGACATCCTGGGATTTGGTAACACTTTATTTTGATGGTCCATTTGAGTATTAGTTGACTGTCTGCTTAATATCTGCTTAATATACTGCTCCTTCAATAGACATTTGACTGACTATAAGAGACTTTTCAAGTACATGTCAACTTACACTAACCCTAACCCCAACCCCAACAGTCTACTTATAATCTAATGAGAATTAGTTGACATGTAGATGAAATGTAACAAATGGAGCACGAAAATAAAGTGCGACCTGGGATTTTAGCCACAACAGAGAGTCAGGGCCTCGGTTTAATGTCTCATCCACAAGACGGTGCTCACTGAGTCCCCTATATACTAGGGCATTAGAACCCACACAGAGGGTTGGTTGAGCACCCCCTGCTGGTCTCACTAACACTACTTCAAGTAGCAACCTAGCATTCCCATGTGGTCTCCCGTTTAGGTACTGGCCGGGCGCAGCCCTGCTTAGATTAAGTGGGCGACCATGTGAGTGTTGCAGAGAGCCAGCTGTCGGCTAATTATATATGTTTTTCTACAGTAAAATACAACACCAACCCAGACAATAAACTATTAAAAATGTTAATAAAAGTCACTTTTTCAAACTTTTCAAGGTTAAAAGTTGATGGAAAAAAGATCATGCTCCCTAAAAGCAATTCAAAAGTGTAAATAAACAGTAAAAAAAATAAAACATGAATAACGAAATACGGAAAACATCTAATTTTACGGTTATTTTTAGTGTAGTGGCATGTGTAATACAATAGTTCAATTGTCTTTCACTGGGAACAAATATAAATATGAGCAAACTCTGCATACTCTATGTTCTGAATGATTTATGCTAATTGCACTATGTAATTGGCTATGTATTTTGGTGCATTTAAACAAAACAGATTTATTAAACAGATTAGTTTATTAAAATAATATTTTAGTCACCAAACATATTTAGAAATTGAAAGATAATACAATTAAATTCAAGAAAAATATTGCAAAAATAAATTACAACCTACAACATTTGTCAATTTTTTGGCTTCTCTTGATTTTTCCTCTTCTTAAATTTGTATTTGATATTTTTCTATAACATAAATTTGGTTGTACTAGTTTTTAGACCATTATCGTAAGTTCTTTTGTTAGATAAGCACAAGATTTGGATTCAGTACTGACTAATCTAATGTATATGCACAAATATAATATTGAATAGCTTCCTATTTAAATATGAATTTAAAAGATAGATTTGTGAGGGGTGTACTCATATAAGCTGAGCACTGTATAAATGAAACTGCATGTATTTTGCTCAGGGCAAATTGTAAAATACGTTTAAAAAATCATATCACTTTCAGTGGTTAAAGATCTTCCTGTTTATTCTTTCTGTTATTGACAGCACTATTTAATCTTTTCGTCCTTGATAGACTAGTCTTTGTGTCTTTAACAGCTATTATTTGCTTGGATAAAATCAGTCAGGTTTTCTTTGAGTGAAATTCCTGGGTTCAAAAAGACTACTTTGTGATTTAAATGAATAAACTGTGTGTATCTGTGTGTGTTGAAGTAGCAGCGATTTGGCTTCTGCAGCCTTTATTGAACGGCGCACATCTTGACAGTGCATTTAACACGGGACAGAGATGGAGTGAGGTGAAAATGCTTATTGTTCGAGTTTCTTATCTGGAGTTTGCAGTATGACTTTCCGCTCTGCCATAATTACACACAGACACTCATTTCCTTCAACTGACGCAGAGCTAAATGTGACAACCATACTGGAAAAGTGACTTCCAGCTATTACTAAATTGCATGTGTGTGTGAATATAAATGCGGCATGATTAAAAGATTTCTGAAACCCACCGGCTAAAAGTCTATTTCATTCCCTTGACATGTCAAGCTGTACTGAGGAATGGCAAAGAGATTTTACTTTGCACTTTTAGTTAAGAAAGAAAAAACCTTCTTGAATCCAGCTGAGAGATCTTGAAATCCATCACATTCTTTCTTGGTGTCTGTTAGACATCCTTACCTATGGCTTTGGCCAGATGCCTCACACTGTTGATGTTTTTGACCTCAGTTCTCACTCCCAGAGGTTCTCCGGGATGATGCACGGACACATTGGCATCAACCCTAAGCTGCCCCTCTGTGAGGAGAGAGAAAGAAAGATCTGATTTGTGATTTACACCGTACAGTCATTACAGTTCAACCATCCACATCTCTTCAAACCTCTGCTTAACAAACAGTGCATATATTTGAATTTGAATGATATATTTGCATGAAATACTGAGAGCCCGTGAACCACTAAAGAGTCTGAAACAGATAAACAATTTGCTGCATTTTGCTTCAGGGGGCTTTGCTTTGATTAAACAAGAGCCATTGCATTTTTCATCACAGGAAGACAATAGGTTGATTGAGTGGTGAGGCTTTAAGAAGGGTCGAAGAACAGGTCAGTTATTTACTCATTTGAATCCGTGTCTCTTGCACAAACACTACATTTCCTCCATGTTTCTTAATGTTCTCACATAAAATGTGTAATTGAAACCAGGATATCAAGATTCAAGTATTTGAACATTCAGGGTTCACACTTTAGTTCAAAGATCAAATTCCCTGACATTCACTGACTAAAAAGCTTTTTTTCTATTACATCTAATGAACATAAAAACAGGCTGCCGGTGTGCTTACATATTAATAATATACTAATAAAATAATATGTTAAAATAAAAAGAAAACATTAATGGTTTAAGGCTTGAATATAATTTTGCATTACGTTAATAGCCACTATGAAAACATATTTGCAGATTTAATTCAGGCAAACTTTAACATACACCATACATTGCATAATCAAAATGATATAAAATTTAATACCTTGCAAAATAGCATTTAAGACTTTTTAATACTTTTTAAGGGCCTTACATTTCTCTACATTGATTTATCAACTTTTAATACTTTTTAAGACCCCGCGGACACCCTGATAGCTTTACCACAACAACAGGTGTGAAACAACAAATGAAAAAAGGTGCATATACACATATACTGTTTATATACACATATACTGTTTATATATATATATATATATATATATATATATATATATATATATATATATATATATATATATATATATATATATATATATATATATATATATATATATATAGATAGATAGATATATATATATGGTGCTCACCATAAACAAGTACACCCCTGTTGAAAATCTGTGAAAATAGCCACACAAACAGTTTTATTAGTTATATCCATTAAAATAAGTGTTCGGTCACCTAACATCTTTAGGATTAGAAAGATCATTTAAATTCTAAAAACAAACAAACAAACAAACAAACAAACAAACAAACAAACAACAACCTTTTAACTAAATTTTAGTTTTTCATTTTCTCTTGATTTTTCCTGTTTATTAAAATTTTATTTAATATTTTCCTCCAAGATATTAACTTGGGTGTACTAATTTTTGGACTATGTTTTTTTTTGTTAGATTAGCTCCAGTTTTGGCTTTGGTACTGACTAATCTAATGTATTTACACGAATATAATTTTTAAAGCATTCTACAGAAAATATTAATTTAAATGAGACATCTGTGAGGGGGTGTACTCATATATGCTGAGCACTGTATATATACACACCTTATTTATTCATGGTTTCACATTTATTTATTTTTTATATATAAATATTGATAAATAAAAAAAAAATTTAAGCAAAAAACTAAAATTCCTGATATTCCATGACTTGGACAAACAATATAAAAATTTCCTGACTTTCAATGTCTGGAATGGAACTTTTAAAATTTTATGATATTCCAAAAATTCCATGACCTGTGAGAACCCTAAACACTGCAATGCATAATACTTCAGAAGCTGGAAAACGCAAAAAATAAATAAATACATAAATGAAGAGTTCAGATGCAAAAACCTCTAAGTGCCTTCTAAAATTTTCTATCGAAAATGAACGTTTTTCTCAACCTCCTTTGTTTATGTTGAGATCTTTTACTTTAAAAACCAGGAAAAGGACTTATTCTTTGCCATAAAAGTGATATTACCGAACATACACAAAGGAGACTGATAAAAATACTAATTTTAGAGAAAAAATTCAGATGGCATTTAGAGGTTTTTGCATCTAAACTCTTCAAATTTTAAACAACTGGCAAAGCCATAGGTAGGTAAAAGAGAGATGTCCACCACAGTTTTATGGTGTACAAACTACCTTTTTGCTCATATGTTCAATTTTAGTGTCTATTTCAGTTTTAGATTTAGATTTGTGATAACCCTATTTTTTTGAGATATTGCCTTTGTAATATTAAATTATATTAAAATATTGTCAGCAGGTGCAGGTCTGCAAATATAAAGTTATGTACAAAGTATACAAAATATAAAGTTATGTCCTGTAATAATGAACGTATTCTTAATTACTGAAATTCAATGCAATTAATTTTTCACTTCCATAACTGATCAACAGATCTGCACATCAAATTTGCATAACGTCAATCACAGAATTTACAGTCCTTTCCCTCATTAAAGCCATTCAGAACATTCAGTGCCTTTGTGTTTTTGTGCAGTTATCATATTGTTCCTCTTGTTGCAGGTTGGGAATAACAAATAAGAAAAATACTTCTGGAACTGACAAGCAGAAAAAAGTGGGAGGACAATGATGCACGCTGCTTTCCCTTATTGAACAATTTGTAGAGTATTTTTGTTCATTTTGGTGGCATTTTTTGCCACAAGCCTTTGCCAATTTTGGACACACAAATTAAGTATAAAATTACTACTCAGAAATATCCTCATCATCTTTTTTTTGTGATAGAGATTGATCAACTAGTTATTCCAAAAAAAAAAAAAAAAAGAAATAATATAGCATAATAGCAGAACTTTAAGGTCTATGTGATCTGTTGAACAAAAAAACAGAATTAAAAGATTTCCAAATTACAGCAAAATACTTAATATTAACAATATACTGTATATAAGTATGAATTCTGTTGCCAGTATAAAATTAAGCAACATTATGATCTAGCCATAATGATTATTATTTGTCATTTGACTGTTTCTGTAATTCCTCATCTGCCTTTATTATTAATTTAGAATAGATATTTCAACCAAACATGAAAATTTACTCTCCATCAAGTGGTTCTAAACCTTAATTATGTTTCCTTTCAAGAGTTCACACTTAGCTGATGATTGATCATAAAGCTTGTTTGGCATGCTGTCCCGGAAGAGAGCCCTGAGGTCATAAGATCCTTGAGCCCGGGGCTCCCTCCCGTTTGCAAGGCGAGAGGGGAGTTTGAGCTCAGGTAGATCTCGAGAAGTCCCCTGCTGTAGTAGCTAATGAACAGATAGTGATTGCTCTTAAGAGATAACTACTTACGAGGAGCATGTCTATGGGGCTGATTTAAATTAGTCAATTAACTTAAGTTGCATGTTTTTGGACGGTGGGAGGAAACCGGGGAACCCGGGGGAAAGCCACGTGAGCACAGGGAGAACGTGTAATCTCCGCTCAGAAACGTCGGGTGGCTTGGTAAGGACTAGAACCAGTGACGTTCTTTCTGTGAGGCAACAGTGCTAACCACTGGGCCACCGTGCAACCCATCTAGGAAAGGAGGAGTAGGGGTGGAAGGGGGGATTCTTCAAAATGAAGATGCCTGTTATATGGAATTTAGGGTATTTATAGTGGCTTAGGAATCGTCTGATTGATGAATCATAAATTGAATAATGCGGGGCCGGCTGCAAGCAATTATAAGCATGTGATCCTCTCTAAATTAGTTTATAAATAAACTTCATTTATCTGTTTAACACAAAATAAGTTGACACTATATTTTGATGGTCCGTTTGTTGAATTTAAGTTACATTGCATCTACATGCCAACTAATTCTAATTAGATAAGTAGACTTTTAGGTTGGGGTTAGGGTTAGTGTAAGTTGACATGTACTTGCAAAGTTTCTTATAGTCAGTTAAATGTCTGTTAAAGAAGCAGTATCAACAAGTATTAAGCAGACAGTCTACTAATACTCAAATGGACCATCAAAATAAAGTGTTACCCAAAATAAAATATTTCAAAGAATGTTGAAAACTGGTAGCCATAAACATCCACAGTAGACACATAAAATACTATGGAAATCAAACTACCTGTTTTTAACATTATTTAAAATATATTACTTTGTGTTCAAATAGGAAAGAAACTCTAACAGGTTTGGAAAAAGTGGAGGGCGAGTAAATGAGTCAAAATATATTTGTAGGATCAAATCATCTTGTTGAATCAGAAATTATTGACCAAAACAAAAATCACTGAACTGATTTAAAGGGCCACGAAACCCCCTGTCTCAGCAGGGTGTTTTCACACCTCTGTTTTGAAAAAAGTCAGGAAAGTTGGACTTGTCCAGCTCTGGGAGTGTGGGAGTGTCGGGGGAGGGAAAGAGGGTAAAATTTGCATAGATTTGATACCGCATGGCGAATGAGAGAAAAAAAATCCTCCGCATTTCTCTGTAACATATGTACTCGGTAGGTAGGTAGCATCAGAAAGCCGTGTGTGTATAGACTATCCTGTCACAAAATGCAGCGAAAATCCTGCACGACGGGAATAGTTTGTGTTATCATGTTTACACTCGGAGAGCAGCATTTAAACAAAGGGCACTGCACTGCAAACACTTACCAAATCTGTAGACAGACAATCAAACTGGAGCTGTGTCTTTTTATTAAAAGGAGACGAGCGGCAAATCCGGATTTCACCATTTCCAGATGAGAAAAAGCTCTCGGGTAAAAATGTTCCTTACAAACGCGTTTCTGTCGCGTGTCGCGTGCACTGTAATCCACACGTGAGTCCAGCTGCTCTCTCATAGAGGGAAAATGAAAACAAAACCTTCGTTGCAACACCTACGACTCTTGTCTTGAAATTCTTGTACTTTCACTTGTTTTGGCAACACAACGTGGCGTCTCTCTGCCGTATGAAGAGCGTAAACTGGTAAACAGTCTCCGGAGCTATCATGCATATTAATGAAGTTTCGCGTCATACACAATAGAGCGCCCTGATTGGTTTGAAGCACGTCTTTCTCATGAATTAATGCCGCACACTCAAAGACGTCACTATGTCCTCGAAAAGACAGACAGCCACTCTCCAGGCTGGATTTACACCTATGTATCTCATAGCCGTGACGTAGCTTCAAAATTTGTTTCAAACCGGAAGAACGAATTTGCTCAAAATAACGCAAAAACAACCAATTTTCACTTTTTAGTGCAATATATGTGTCCTAATAGTGTTTATAGCAGCGTGGGACACATATATGACTGTCAACAGCTCAAAAAATGCGTTTTGGTGTTTCGTGACCCTTTAACAAGATTAATGAACATTAATAATGAAAATTTGTTTGCATCAATAAAAATGTTCTAGAAAAAAAAAACTGATGTAAATTTGAATGCAATAAATGCATAATGTACTGTGTTATTGGTTCAAGTAAAAAAATTATGTTAGTGTGTAGTTATATATATTTATTCTCAATTCAGAGAAAGCTCATACAAACTCAGATATCAATATTAACTAGAACCACACAAATGTAAAAAAGAAAAATAGATTTTTAGCCACACTCCTCATACTTATGAATACTGGATGGATTACCAACTGTAAAAAATGTTGTTACAACAAGGTGATATGTGTGTGATTCCCAATCCTGGGAATAAATGTGTACAGACATTAAGGTTCAGATCAATGCTAGCTGTAGGGGTGTATTAAATCACCAGCCATGTTGGCCTGGCAGGTGCCCAGAGCCTGCAGGATGAGCTGAAGCTCTCTGACGGCAGCGCCTGCCTCCTCTCCACAACACATCTCAGGCTCCATCACCAGCTCCATCAGACCCACACCTACAGACAGAGAAACACAGTTTTCATTTGTCGCTGTCCTTAAAGGCGTCTCTGAATTATAGTAAAGAAGCAGCACCTGCTCTGTTGAGATCTATAAGAGTCTGGCTCCGTTCATCATCATGGAGACTCTTTCCACTGTCTTGCTCAAGCTGTATTTGTTTGATTTTCACACTTTTGGTTACCACGTGGTTCCTTTTACGACCTTCAAAATGACTATAGCTTAGTGTGCCATTTATTGCAATGGGAAGCCTCTGTTGAGTGATCTGGTAACCTGCCTAAAAACACAGACACAAACTATTAAACAATCAAGCAATGCTTATCAGGGCCTAAATAAATGTGTTACAGTAATAGCTTTCTGTTCCTGATCAGGTCTTTACAAATAGCAGGAGAGTGCTAGGACAGACCCGGAAAACATAAAATTAATAAAAAGAGATCTATTTTACTCCTTTTAAAAGAAGTCTTTGCTGTTTGCAGAATGTGTCTGTAAAGTTTCAGCTCAAAACCACCATTAGATTATTTATTAAACAACACTAAAAATGCCCATTTTACAGTGAGTAGAAAGTGTAGCTGTTTTTGTACCCTGTGCCTTTAAATGCAAATGAGCTGGTTCTCCCCGCCCACTCTTCCCACAGGAGTGTCTCCTTCTGCACTATGTCAGATAAACAGCAGTCAGTTAGTGACAGACACGGATGACGCGGAGATCCATTTTATTACTAAAAAATACCAAGTAAGTTTATTGGCTATATTTGTGTTGGAGTTTATTTAAGGTCACAAATGTCATTACAAAATTTGTAGTACACACACATTTAACTTGCAGTGTTTTTGCACGTCTACTTGTGGAAAATTCATTCATTCATTTTTTATTTTTTTTCGACTTAGACCCTTTATTAATCTGGGTTCGCCACAGCGGAATGAACCGCCAACTTATCCAGCATATGTTTTTACGCAGTGGATGCCCTTCCAGCTGGAACCCATCACTGGGAAACACCTATACACCCTAATTCACACTCGTACACTACGGACAATTTAGCTTACCCAATTCACCTAGCATATCTTTGGACTTGTGGGCGAAACCGGAGCACCCGGAGGAAACCCACTCGAACAAGGGGAGAACATGCAAACTCCACACAGAAATACCAACTGACCCAGCCGAGGCTCGAACCAGCAGCCTTCTTGCTGTGAGGCAATCGTGCTACCCACTGCGCCACTCTGACGCCATTTTAAATGATGTAAATATAAAATAATCAACAAAATGTACAGATTATTTTATTTTATTCTAGAATAAAGGTGTTTTTTTCCACGTTTTCAAGTCACTAACAATAAAGTTTAAGAAAATACAATTTTAATACATGCAAATTTTTTATTAAACTATTTTTAAACAAATGTTCAGTAAGAGTTTTTTGTTTTTAAAATAATTAAAACTTCTATTCAACAAGAATGCATTAAACTGATGCATATAATTGAATTTCCATATCATAAAATATTTATTAAAGTTTAACAGAAATATTAAACAATAAATGGTTTAAACAGTAATAATATGACAAATATGTTTGTTGTGCATCAAATATTCAGTGACGAATATTCAGCATATCAAAATGTTTTCTGAACGGTCCTGGGACTAAAGCCTGAAGTAATCACTGCTAAATTCTACTTATTTTACCGTTAATATAAAATATTATTGTGGGTCTTTGACCAAACAAAAGAATAGACTTCTTTTAAAAACCTTTTTTTAAATCTGACTAACCCCAAGCTTTTAAACGTTAATGTTCAATTTAAAACATGTACATACTGTATCTTTGGTTAATCTGGGGAGTAAAACCTCAGATGAACAACAACATATGGCACAAAAAAGTCAGTCACTGCTTAACTGACTTAACTGATCATCAGCAGAGGGTTTTAGCAGTTTGTTGGTCTCGAAACTACTGTGTGTTAAAAATGCATGTCTGACAGCTTAAGCTTAGACATTTTTAGGTTGAAAATGACAATGAACAGAACTGATACTGGGAAGAAAAAAAAACATCAATAGTTCATTAGTAGTTGCAATAGTCCAGTCAAAGTCTAGATGTCATCTTGATTGAAATGCTATAACAAGAGCTTTGCAAAAACCTGGCTGATAAGACTGATATCATATCTGTGCGTCTACAGCATCAATGCACTTGACCACTGCCAGGAATTATTAAAAAAAATCGAATTGAGTGACTTTATCACATCACTATTGTATAAGCAAAAACATTTATTTAAAAAAACTGATAGAATAAAACCTGGGATTGGGTAGGATTGAAAGGCCAGGGTTATAGTTATGACCAGATGAAACCACATACAGATACTTGTGATCTGGCTACATATTCAACCTCCTTCAGTTTCACTGTGAAGCAAAACAGAGCACTCATAGCTGTTGCTATGGCAACACCATGACCAAAAGCCACTAGAAATTTATCATAGTTATTGGCATGCAAAAGAGTAAAGGAAAGAAAAAAAAGCAATTAGCCATTACCATCTGTGTGTATACCTGATCAACTAATTCATCACCAGCACAAAAAAACAAAACAAAACAAAAACAAATGTAAGCACTAAAGAAATTAAATTAGCTTTAATGAAGAGTGACAGATTACTCAGAAGACAGAGATTCCCTCCTCAGTTGCCAACTCACATTTGTTTTAAGTCCTTCTTTATCTTTAATTATGTTGGCTTACAGTTGGTTTAGCCGTCTGTTTTGTAGTCTAATATGGCGTATTACAAAAAACATTTTTAGAGAAAAAAGGATAAGCCTAAAAAACCCCTGAATGAATAGAAAACAACTCAGTATTTTGCATTGCTGCTTTTTGGTGAACATTTTTACTAAGTTGAATAATATATTAATTTATGAGTATGATAAATATATGATTTATCCAATTATCATGTCTTTAATTATGATCCATTCAGGTAACAAAAATCAATCTGTGCGGGCACTTTAGACAAAGGACTGGCAAAAACACTTGAGCATAACAAATTGATTTTTTTTTTAGAAAAAAAATCCCATTTATTTTCTTAAAAGAATTTCTGACAAAATATAAGCCTTTTCAAGGTAGACTATCTAGAGGTCTAAGCTTTTTAATGGAGCTACAAATTCGTATTTTAAATTTAGTTTAAGAAAATCATGTTCAGTTGTAGAATTCCACATTAAATATTGTACTACATTACCCACACTGCACAAAAGGGAACAGGTAAAAAGAAAGGATTGGTACCATTAAAACAGAAACATTGCTCTACATTTAAAATCAAGTCATTTGTTTATATATAGTGAATTATACAGACTTAAAGCTAACTGTGTTTAATAGTAATGTTTATTTATGTTTGTTAAGTTACTCAAAATGATTCCCAAACTTATTAAGTACCAGATTTACTAAAAAGAGCGTAGATGGGAGTTTAAAAATCTGTGGGTGACTCTACTCACAATCTGCAAAATTTAAAAACAGAGAGGCAGCAGCTCATTTTCATCAAGTACAACACAACATAACCAAAAGCAGGAAAATTCTGAACATTAGTCTTCCTTGGCATACCCAATACAGTAAAGAAAAACCTTCTAGCTCCTACTGCGGCAGCTATCACATCATGACAGGTGTAAAATTAATTCAGACATGCTTTTTTTTGTTTAATAATGATGCAATTACTGGTTAATTGACTACTGCAAACCTCAGTTGCACTCATGACTCAAAAATCCAGCAAATACATATGCGAAACGGTCAGTCCATGCGAGTTATTCCTATGTATGTCATTTGTCACCTTTATTAACAGTAGTTAATAAACAGTAGCTAAACGAGAATTTGTGCAGTCACAAAATTTCAGTTAATCTGTCCATAAAACCAACTCTGGCTAATTGGAAATACATGCCTCAGCCTACATTCTTGCAAAACATAAAAAACTTTGTCCGGGTACATTTTGTTGTACGATTCATGTACATGTGCCTCTTGTATGCATCTACAAGAAATCGGGGCTTGCTGTATAGATCACCAAGACCAAAGAACCACTGACCTAAACCCTTCCCTAAACCCAACCAATAGTGTTTTCAAAAGTAAAAATAAGAGAAACATGGTTTCTGCGACCACATAGTTTTACCCTTTTTCCCCTCTTTTATGAAACCATGCTTCACCAGACTCAAACCAGACTGCTTTGTATCACAAGCACAAAATGGCAAAAAGTGAACGAGTGAGCAAACTGACCATACCAGAGATAATGTCCATATGGAGAAAGGTGAGGCAAACATATGCGATTACAGATCATGAACACAAGTAGTGATGCAACGATTAACCGATTTCACTATTCATCATGCTTTAATTCATCACAGTTAATTAATTGTAAAGGCTTCTCAACACCGTGTTTCTGCACGGAACAAAACTGCTGCAACTAAACTAAATAAAGTAAGATATGCCAACTAGTTTAAAGGGTCATGAAACACCAAAACACATTTTTGAGTCCCATGCTGCTAAAAACACTATTAGGACACACAGATTTCACTAAAAAGAGAAAAAAAAAAAATGCGTTATTTTGAGC
This sequence comes from Danio kyathit, assembly GCA_903798195.1. Lineage (NCBI taxonomy): Eukaryota > Metazoa > Chordata > Actinopteri > Cypriniformes > Danionidae > Danio > Danio kyathit. The sequence goes on from LR812519.1 coordinate 32,919,386, forward strand.
AAATTCGTTATTCTGGTTTGAAAATTTTTTTTGATGCAACGTCTCGGCGATGAGATCATTGTGTAAATTCAAGCGTGGATACTGGATGTCTGTACTGGCTAGTACAAAGTGACGTCATTGAGTTTTCATCATTAATTCATGAGAAAGACTTGGTTCAAACCAATCAGCGCGCTCTATTGTGAATGAAGTGCAACTTCATTAATATGCATGATGTAGCTTCAAAGACTCCTTTTACCTGTTACAATGTTCAGAGAGACGCCATGTTGTGTTGCCAACCGTAATTAATATGAGTGTAAGAAGAAGAATTGTTTGGAGACATGGGTCGTCAAGGTTGCGTTTATAAATGTGCTACAACAAAAGTTTTGTTTCCATTTCCCTGCTATGAGAGCGTGTGGGTCACACGTGTGGATTACAGTGGTCTGCTAACACGCAACAAAAATAGGTTTGTAAGAAATATTTTTTTCCCGAGAGCTTTTCGCATCTGGAAATGGTAAAATCTAGATTTGCTACTTGTCTTCATTTAAAAAATGACGCAGTTCCAGTTCGAGTTGATTGTCCTGTCTACAGAGTTGGTAAGTGTGTGATCAATAGCTATGTTTCCATCCAAAAATGCGAATGAAATTTATGCGCAAAGCAGGATTATCGCATAAAGACGTGTGAATAAAGCAGCGTTCCAATCTAACGAGTCAAAGCGAACAAAATCGTCACTTCCTGGTTAACTGGTGCCAAATATCAACAGAAAAAACTGAATTTGCTGCAGTAGGAGAAGCTGCGTCAATCTTTTATTCATCTAATAAATGGCTTGTGCCTCAGAAGGCAATCCTGACACACAGTGAACGCACGGTGGCGTTTGAAGGTGTCAGACGCAGAGCACAGACGTGCTTGATTCTGAAGGTCATTAATAATATAATAACACTAATACTTAAACGGTAAGGCGTTTAGAATGACCAAAACAACATTTCAGATGTTTTACAATGTGCTCAGCCTGCTGGTTTGTCCATTTACACACATTTTTATCATCACATGATCTCTTAAAACAAAATCACATGACCTTTTTTAATGCGCATACTGGAATTTGTTCGGTAAAAGTGTTTCCATCGTAGTTTATGCGCATCTTTTCTTATCAAATAAAAAGTTTATCCTACTCAGTTATGCTCATGTGTTTTTTATTCGCATTTTCAAAATTTATGATATAATCTCCAAAATGTGCATAAAAATAGGTGGATGGAAACATAGCTACTGTTCATTGTTTATGTTTATATAAAAGTGCCAAACTGCAGTTAAAGTCGACAAATTAAAAAGTTAAACACCCGTAATTACATTAAACTCCAGAGTAAATGTGGAAAATGTGTGGTTACGCGATGACGTTAATCGAATTATGTGCTATAACAAGTAAAACAGGATCATGAAACATTCAAAAAACAAATCATGTAAACACCTTAATCATATTATTGCCTTAATTAGATTAAGGCAAATACTTTGATTACTGATGTCCATGTAAACGCAGTCACTGTCTATCTCCCCTGCGTCTGTGTTTTTGTTCCCGCTGTGAAAATCAGCGTGTACACGTACTGAATGCACGTTTAAATGCCAAAAACTTTTCACTTATTTTTAAGTCAAAAGAGCAATGGACTATTGTTTGTTTTTATTATTTTTTGTGCTGTTTTAATTGGTTACTGAGCAGCAATAAATAACACTTTAAAATATAAGGAGTTTTCATGTGATTTTCTAAACTAGTAGTCTTTAAAATTAATGAATGCATAATAATCATGATAACCATGAAACCATGATTATTTCTCAGACTATAATCAAACAAGCAAAATCTATAATCGTTGCATTCCTAGACACAAGTTGTTTTGTGGTATTAATTTCGTGTTGTGCAAAGAATTGCATGAAAATAATCCTTTATTCATTGATAATATGTGCCTGTAAATATCATTAGTGTGAAAAGGAACAGAAGTTGTTGCCCTGTAGCTTTTATATAGAAACTGCAGTTAAACGTATGTTGAAATAATACGCTTTTTTGGGGGGGGGGGGGTTTAACAAAAATGTAGGTTGAAGCACAACTTTTTTTTCCAACACATTTTTAAGCCGCAGGCGCGCTTGTGAAACTCAGACAGCGCGGGTTTCGAACCGCGCTGCCTAGCATCCATCTGGCAAATCTCCGCTCTCTACCCAACAAAATAGACGAACTTATTCTGCTCTCCCAGACAAACAGGGATTTCTCGCATTCAGCTGCTCTGTGTTTCACGGAAACCTGGCTGAACAACACCATACCGGACAACGCGCTTCACCTACCGGGCTATCAGTATGGAGTTAGAATTGTTTCTTTATTATTCAATCAAAAATATTTAGTTTTAGGGAAAAATTAAGTATGTAGTATTAAAAAAAATAAAAGATTTCAAATTAAAAAAAGGTTTAGTTAAAAAACTTATGTCAATGATAATAAAATATGTTGGATTGTAAAAAATAAACTATTGTTCTATTATGCAGTTATCACAATTTTCATCGCACACTCATTTATTTTGCTCTCTGTTCTGCTGTCATTTATTGCACATCTAGAATCTTTGCTTGCAGGTTGAAAAGTTTTGAACCCATGTATGCCGGAGTTAATTTTGTATCTTTATTATTCAAACAAACATATGAAGTTTTGACTAAAATTAGGTACAATGCAAATAATGAATAAAAGATTTCAAATAATAAAAAACAACATTTAATTAAAAAAATGTGCTTGATAAAAAAATTATTTGCACTGCAAATAATTGATTTTTACCATTTTATGCAGTTCCCACCACATTAATTCATTGTATGCTCATTCATTTTGCTTTCGGTTTTGTTTCAGATCTAAAATCTTTGCTTTTGAGTTGAAAAAAAAAACTCTGCAGCTCAGTGGGCGGGATCTTCCCTCCGGGATAAAAGACCTTATTCTATTGGCCAATCTTGATTGAGGTCACAGGTTGGCCCCGCCCATTACGGTTTCGCGTGATGGACTGTACTGACTCCCTTCAGTGACGAGCGAGCTATGGCAAGCAACAAGTCTCTGGATATTGATGCATACTCTTGATTGACTCACATTAGCTGTCGGTCCTCCAACAGAGTCTGGGTGCAGACACGATGGAGGATACAGTTGTGCACGTCTCGTCTCGGCTGTGTAGTACTTTGAACACATCATGTATTCATATATATATATATATATATATATATATATATATATATATATATATATATATATATATATATATATATCTTGCATGTATTTCATCTAATATTAGTCAATCGAGAGTATTCACTGAGCATCATGGACAGCATTGTGGCAGCAGTGGAGTCATTCAGGTTCCTGGGCACCACCATCTCTCAGGACCTGAAGTGGGACACTCACATTGACTCCAATGTCAAAAAAGCTCAACAGAGGCTGTACTTTCTTCATCAGCTGAGGAAGTTCAACCTCCCAAAGGAGCTGCTGAAACAGTTCTACACCTCCATCATTGAATCAGTCATCTGCACATCAATAACTGTCTGGTTTAGCTCAGCTACAAAATCCGACCTCCGAAGACTACGTCGAATAGTTCGGACTGCTGAGCGAATCATTGGTACATCCCTACCTACTCTCCAAGAACTGTACTTATCCAGAGCGAGCAGAAGGGCTGCCAAAATCACTCTGGACCCCTCACACCCAGCACACTGCCTGTTTGAACTTTTACCTTCTGGTCGACGCTACAGAGCACTGCGCACCAGAACAGCCCGACACAGAAACAGTTTCTTCCCTCAGGCAATCCATCTCATGAACACTTGATGATAATAATTGTGGAACCAACATCACTACCTGCTATACACTTTTATACACACATACACTTATTTAACAACACACTTTACATGCCAATTTGGCATGCACATATGCACAACAGCTGCACATATTACGTTGTATATAGTAATATAGCTGTACATACACTTGTCAATTTGTATATTTGCATTCACTTTTTAAAACATATTTATTATCTGTTTTTTAGTCCTGTCTCTGTAATTCTGTTGCACTGTAGAAGCTCTGCCACGAAAACAAATTCCTCGTATGTGTGAACATACCTGGCAATAAAGCTCTTTCTGATTCTGATTCTCCAGAAGAAAAAAAAATACTGTGAAAAATTCCTTGCTCTGTTACACATCATTTCAGAAATAATTGAAAAAGTAAAAATATAATAATTTTGACTTTAACTGTATATAGTTGTGTGATTTTTCTGTGTTTGAAACATATTCATGTTTTTTACATTTCAACAAATTCAAATCAATTTTTTTTTTTTTTTGCACGGATACTGCATACATCCAGAAAACCAATACCAGAACTTAACTGTTTTAAGCTTTTAAGAGCCGACTGTTCATTCATCTACATTAGTGCCAGCTATTCTGTTTCTTGCCTGTTCAGCATGGATTGCCATCACTTCTTCATTAAAGCTCAGGGAAAGAGAAAGTGATGTACTGAATATACGTGTGTGTGTCTGTTTGACAAACGATGGATCCATAAAGCAGCTAATCAAAAATAACAACCACACAGACTTGGAAGCATAAGAAAGATGTTCTTGTCTATTGCATTTGTGTCATCAGCACTTCTTTGCTTTGGAATACGAAGATAAAATGAAGAAGTGCTGACCAATTTATTAAACACCCACATGTGTGCAGTTAAGACAACTCACAGGCATGTCTGCATAGAAGTAATGCTTTCTATCGAACAGTGACTTCCTGTTAATGGTGCAGTCGAGAGCAAGGCCTGTTAATACAGCAGCCTCCACACATCTTCTGTTCAGCACCTTAGGAAATGCAACAGTAAGACATTGAATAATCTTTATAAATGCAAAAATACATTATACAGTGCATCTAGAAAGTATTTATAGCGCTTCACCTTTTCCACATTTTTTTTGTTACAGCCTTATTCCAAAATGGATTCAATTCATTGATTTCCTCAAAATTATACACACAATACCCCATAATGACAATGTGAAAAAAGATTTTTTGAAATTGCTGCAAATTTATTAAAAATCAAAAACCTGAAAAAAATCACATGTACATAAGTATTCACAGCCTTTGCCGTGAAGCTCTATATTGAGCTCAGGTACACTCTGTTTCCACTGATCATTCTTGAGATGTTTCAGCAGCTTAATTGGAGCTGTTCACCTGTAGTAAATTCAGTTGATTGGACATGATTTGAAAAGGCATACACTTGTCTATATAAGGTCCCAGGGTTGACAGTGCATGTCAAAGCACAAACCAAGCATGAAGACAAAGGAATTTTCTGTAGACCTCCAAGACAGGATTGTCTCGTCAAGGCTGGGAAGGTTACAGAAAATTTTCTGTTGCTCTGAAAGTTCCAATGAGCACAGTGGCTTCCATCATCCGTAAGTGGAAGATGTTTAGAACCACCAGGACTCTTCCTAGAGCTGGCCGGCCATCTAAGCTGAGTGATCGGGGGAGAAGGGCCTTAGTCAGGGAGGTGATTAATAACCAGATGGTCACTCTGTTTGAGCTCCAGCATTCTTGTGTGGAGAGAGGAGAACCTTACAGAAGGACAACCATCTGTGCAGCAATCCACCAATCAGATCTGTATGGTAGAGTGGCCAATCGGAATCCACTCCTCGCCTGGAATTTGCCAAAAATTCTCTGGTCTGATGAGACTAAAATTCAACTCTTTGGAGTGAATGCCAGGCATTACGTTTGGAGAAAACCAGGCACCGCTCATTACCAGGCTAATACCATCCCTACAGTGAAGCATGGTGGTGGCAGCATCATGCTGAGGGGACGTTTTTCAGCAGCAGGAACTGGAAGACTAGTCAGGATAGAGGGAAAGATGAATGCAGCAATGTACAGAGACATCCTGAATGAAAACCTGCTTCAGAGTGCTCTTGACCTCTGACTGGGGCGACGGTTCATCTTCCAGCAGGACAATGACTCAAAGCACACCACCAAAATATAAAATGGAGTGGCTTCACAAGAACTCGGTGAATGTCCTTAAGTGGCTCAGCCAGCTTGAAAGGTACTGTAAAGAGAAATGAGCAAAAATTCCCAAAGACAGGTGTGCCAAGCTTGTGGCATCAAATTCAAAAAGACTTGAGGCTGTAATTGCTGCCAAAGGTGTATCAACAAAGTATTGAGCAAAGGCTGTGAATACTTATGTACATGTGATTTGTCAGGTTTTTTATTTTTAATAAATTTGCAACAATTTCAAAAAATATTTTTTACATTGTCATTATGAGATATTGTGGGTAGAATTTAGAGAAAATAAATGAATTGAATCCATTCTGGAATAGGGCTGTAACATAAAAAAATGTGGAAAAAGTGAAGCGCTATGAATACTTTCCAGATGCACTGTATACACATACAAATATGTTTATTCTATTGATTCACTTACTGGCAGTGTCCCCGGTAACGAAGCATCAAAATGTGAGACCAGTGAGTTTGGTGGATCAGAGAATCTAACATGAGATCCAGAGAAGAGCTTTGATTTGGAGTGAATCTGAGCATGGATTTCTAGACCCACAACACCGACCATCTGAGGAAGACTACAAAAAACATACAACAATCAATGAAGAGTAGGTGAAACTTGATAGTTTCTTTCATACTTTAGGCATTAAGATAATATTATAAAATGATTAAATACATTATAATGGTCAATGTTTGTTTCATACAGATTTAATTTTTGTGAGACCAGGGGAAAGATCAGTAAAACCCTCTATAGAGGTAAGTTAAGAAATATATTAAGATAAATTCTGAGAAGTTCATAAGGATTTTCTTAAGCATAACTCTTGTAAAAAAAACTCTTGTGGAAAAGTGGATTTTTTCCATAAATAACTTTAAAGTATAGTCTACAACAAATTCATTACAGCTACTTTTTAATTGTATCACTTATGTCTTAGCATCAAAATTAGCATCAACATCCCGGTCAGGTTTTTTGACATTAGCCGTCAAAAGACAATTTACACACAGATAAAAAAAAGTGTAAACTACTCATCAAATTACACATGTACGACAAGAAAAAGAAGCAAATTGCTTTGATAGTGTTGTTGCCTTTTTTGGCCAGATGACCTCTCAATTTAAAGTCGCTAAAGCTCATTTTTTCAGATATTTACAAAATCGAGGTTTTGTGCTCAAAGATATTTGTCAACTTTCCAAATGCACCTCCTGCTTCAGATGTGGACACCATACTGGGCATAGATCCCTGTGCTAAAGGTTAAATTACTAAATTATTTAATATAATTGTTATTCTGTAATTTTCTTCTGAATTTAAGGACCATCTGGTCTCAAGACATTGGAATTGACATTAACAAGGAGACATGGAAAGCGGTCTTGAACAGGGTTAGTTCTTCCTCAATCTGTGCACGTCACAGGCTCATACAATGCAAGGTAGTGCATAGAGCTCATTAGTCCAAAAGCAGGCTAGCTCGCATCAACCCGTCTATTGTCCTAGTGCGACAGGTGTCATTCTGGTTTAGCTACTCTAATCCATATGTTTTGGTCCTGTCATTCCCTGCTTTCTTTTTTAGAGGCAAATTTTCCTCTTGTTGTCTGCTATTACCACTGTTGATATTCCACCATGTCCAATTATTGGTTTATTTGGGGTTTTCCCACCCGGCCACACTTTACCCTCTCATTTTGTATTTAGCCTTCTTAACCCTTCTGGCTAGCCGATTAATTCTTCTGAACTGGAAGAGTCCTTACCCTCCTTCTCACACTTGTTGGATAAGAAATGTTCTTTATTTTATGAAATTAGAGAAAATTAGGTACTCTCTTCAACAACCTAGCACTATTTTCATTAAACTGTGGGAACCCCTTCGCAAACATGTCCAAACTCTTCAGCTTGACCCTGCTCTTTCTGATTAAGTCCGCACCCCCTACTCCCAGCTTGGTACTGGATACTAGTTCTGGTCAGCACATTGTAGACCTGTATTTTCTGCATGCAAGATTGCTCTTGTGTGTTTTTTTGTTTTTGCTCAAAATACTCTTTAGTGTAGTTGCTTATTGTTACATGTTTAAGCTGTCCTTTTTGTAAATTTTTGTAATGTGTTTTACATATAAATGTATAAATAAAACCCTTTTTTTTTTAAAAAAAAAAAAAAAGAAGAAGAGAGGCAAAAACTTCACTAGGCAAAATCTGTTGACAATCCATAATATTTTTATCTGGAACAACTAATAAGCCAAATATGCTAGTTTAAATAAGTAAAATACTAATATAAGTAAAATATTAATAGTCTCAGTTAGGGCTGCACGATTAATTGAAAAAAGATTGCGATGTTGAATCGCACCACCACACGATCTTAATCTAGCATCTCTACAATTCAGCCAATTATATTTTCAAGTTCGGGAGAAGCATAAAGGAGGTCGCACAAGTGTTCACGTTGTTTTATACATGTTGCTCAGCAATGTAGATACCTCCAAAATGAGTTGAAAGAGTCACATACTGTATTTAGAAAGTATAATTTACCCAAAAATGTAATTTCTGTCTTCATGTAATGATGTATTCGCGGCCAGGAAATGAGTTATGATTACGACTAGCATTTGATATGTTTTTTCTTTCATAGCGAACACAAAGTGTTGTGCATGAAAATAAATGTTTAACAGTGTCATAATAACTACTGTAGCCTATATATTGTTAAATATAATGCAAGCAGAAATCTGTTAATGACAAATGTCTCATTTTAACAGTAAAAAAATGGGCTAATAATGTTGTCAATGACAAATTGCAAGCATATGTTTCAAACATAATAATTCAACATTAGAATTATGAAGAGTTGTATTCTGATGTCATCACTTAACTGTGCATTAACAACCAGGACAAATTTAAAGTCTGTTTAAGTCCACCGTTCCATATCTATAAATAATTTAGCATTTTAACCAACAGTAGACTTACAAATAGGCCTAATATTATTATTGTTGTTTTACCATGATTGAGAATTAACAGTAATAATAGGCTACTCATATTAACCTTTATTTTACATCTAAAGAATCATGAGAAAATCGTGTTCTCGATTTTAAGCAAAAAAAAAAATCATGATTCTCATTTTAGCCAGCATCATGCAGCCCTAGTCACAGTTTTAAATAATAAATTGATTAGAAATCTTACCTACAACTACAGTATTTGGTTGATCATTTTGGTTTTAGGAAGTTACATTACTATTATATATTATTATTTAGGACATTTTTTCAAGAGTTTGGATTTTATTAATTTATGTATTAAGAACAATATCAGCAAAAAGAATCAGTTACATACTTAAGATTTTTTTTTTGTTGGTGTGATACAAAATATTCTCTTTTTCCTAAGCTAGAATCTAGAATATAATGGAAGTTATGAAGAATGTTAAGTGAATCTGGCTCCATGGATATTTGTTACATAGGCAAGTTATCAAAAAAATAATGTTTAGAGTAAAATCATTACATTTTTTAAATGTTTTTGAGTGTTTTTTTTTTTCAGCAACAAACATTACACTTATTGTGACTTCAATTTAAAATAATTAATACTATATTAATTATATTATACTAATAATACTATATATTTTTTTTTTTTACTTTTTAATTATGTTAAGCAGTTTCACCACTGACAATAATAGGAAAATATTCTTGAGTACTAAATAAGCATATTTAACAGATTGATTTCCGAAGGCTCACGTGACACATAAGAATGAAGTAAACTAAAGCTGCTGAAACTTCAGGTTTCTTCTTACAGAAATAAACTATATTTTCAATTATATCAAAATAGAGGTTAGTTATACATAAATCATTTCTAATTATGTTTTCTTACTTCTTTATCAAATAAATGCAGTTTTAGTGAAAACAAGAAACTCCTAAACAATTTATTAAATCCACAGAGGAGTAGTGTAATTTAAAACCCTCTTCAAATTTAATTCTTGTTTAATTTTTGTTTGCACAACAATCTTTTGAATTGTGACTTATATTTTCATAATGTCAGGTAGAAATATAATCATAGAGGACTTATTTTATTATAGAGGACTTAATATTTGTTAATATTATTTTATAAACATGCACTGTAAAACATTATATGACAAAAAGTCATGAAAACAAATGTTTTAATGTTACTTTATTGTAATTTAATATGTTAATCAGGTTTCAACATTTTTAATCTATACTAAGTTAAGTTTAACAATATTTTTAGTCAATTTGACTGATTTAAGCTTCATTCAGCTAAAAAAATAATGCAGGAAGATTTGTTTACAGCGTAGAGCTCTTCATTGTTAGCTCATGCTACCTCAGTTCTGTCAAATAATGTATAATAATAAATTATTAGAACAAAACTAATTTTCACTAATGTTTAAAAAAATGGAAACTTATTTTAAATGTTTCCATTAGAATTGTATAGATTTTAAAATAAGTTTATCCAAGACTTCCTATCCTAAATTCAAACATTTAGTTGATAATTTACACTGTAATTCTTTTTAATTGAAGTAAAAAAATAGTTAAGAATAACAGACTGCAAATAACAATGACATTCATCCCTTTAAATATTTTAATGTACTTCTATTTATTAACGAACTGTGATCAATTTTATTTAAAGAAATATTGTCATATAAGTTGTTTTAATTCAGATAAAGCTTTAAATATTTTTCAACAAACACAGTATTAACCAGCATTGGTGGTATTAATGACATAATATAAAGTACATTAACAAGACACACATAAAGTCAAGGTCAGCAATCAAGTGTGAATGTACTGTACAAACAGTCTGATAACACACGTTCAGTCCAGTAATTTATTCTATCACAGCCGAGAAAGACTGCTTACATACGGGTCATATTAGAATGATTGTCCTACCTACAGAGCATTTTGCAGGACACTTGATGCCTACCTTTTAGTCTGTACATTTAGATGTTTGCATCCGGTTGTCCATGTTGTCCTTATTATGAAATTAGAATTACCAATATGACATAAACTTTGTGATTTATTAGCATATTTCCTGAGCCTGAAGAGTACACCGCTGTATCCTGAAGTGGAGGCTGCCATGCTTGTGTTTATGTGAGGGCAGCTGGAACATGTAGTTTTATGGAGCGAGCAGAAACTCGCAACTCTGCTGTTGAATGATAACAAAAAAACTCAACTCCCAAAATGCCACAAGCGCAATGGCGGAGTTTCCGGCGGTTACTTATGACGGCATTCACAATCCGCGAATACATAACTGAGGAGCAGCTGGTGGCGGGAGATTCACGCATGGTCCTGCACGTGAACGATCAGTTCTTAGCACTTCTATATTGTCAGGACTATTTTTTTTTAAAATAACAATGGCACTGCAGCACAACGGCACCGCTTCAAAGCTGGCCAAACACAACGGCGAAACTACCGATCACCACCCCTCTAGAAACGGAAAGGAAGAAGCCGAACACGAACACGCTGATCGGTTCACTTTCACCTCTGAACCAACACTTGAAGACATCCGCCGCATGCAGGCTGAGTTTACTGACGAGAGGAACTGGAACCAGTTTCACCAGCCGCGGAACCTGCTGCTGGCTCTTGTGGGAGAGGTCGGCGAGGTGTCGGAGCTATTCCAGTGGCGCGGGGAGGTGGCGGAGGGTCTACCGGACTGGACCGAACAGGAGCGGGAGCATCTGGCCCAGGAACTCAGCGACGTGTTGATCTATCTGGTTGAACTAGCCGAGAAATGCCACGTTGATTTACCTCGAGCTGTCCTGCGCAAAATGGCATTAAACCGACTCAAGTATCCTGCTAGCAAAGTTCACGGATCAGCTAAGAAATACACTGAATACAAGGACTGAAGTGGATGATGTTCAGTTTTAGCCAAAGACGATCTTTACTGAATAGTTTTTAACAGATGGAGCTGATACTGAGTGACTTAAAAACTCTTAAAAACCCACCGTGCTCCTAAAGTTGCAAGTTTTCTTCGTTTAATCTACTGTTGGTCACTACTAAGTTTTAGGTTGAGCTTTTAAAAATCTGTATGTAAGAGACTTGTTTGCACATTTTCCCATTGTAAGCAGCTAAAGTCTTATGCTTATTTTCCTTTTATTTTTCCAAATTATTTTACCAAAGCTGCTGTCGACAACGTTACTTTGTGCTGCTGTGTAGTGTTTTTGCATCACAGTAAAATGTTTTGTAACACACATGGTCTCTTTGCAAATATTTACTCTGGAAACTGGCATGTTACAGCTAGTTATACTGGCTCTCTAAAAGTGTTCAGGTTTTTTGATGTCCACGAACTCTGACATATGTAACATTAATATCTTTATATATGGTCTCTCAAGATAGTTTATATTCTGGCTAAAGATTTGAACATGCAAATGAAGAAGTATAAATATTACTGAAAAATTGCATGCATGCTAATTTGATCAGGATTGGAGTTAAAATTTATTGAGACTAATTCTGCAAGACATATCATCAGTTCTGTGGTCTGGTAATAAAAGCATTTTAGGAGGTAATTCCTATTCTAGCAGTACATTTGTATACAATTTCCTTTGGTCTGAGCCTTAAAATTAGGCAAATCTCCTAAGCAAAGTGTTGCTAGACCAACGAGCTTTTTTTGATTTGAAAATAGAAATTAATTTTACTTTGTTAAATATATTTTTGAAAGACCCAATTTCCTGTTAGAAATGTTTATGATAATGTTTATTTTTTTATGGCTCTTTTATAGTTAAAACCAAATGAGCCAACACAAATTCTTTTTCTGAGAACAAATATTTTGTGGGAATACACATATGAGAAATTCATGCAGAAAAAAATGCTGTTTTAAAAAATGCAATTCTAGAAATAAATGCATTTCTTCAAACTTCATACATGTATCACTGTAATTTATTGTAATCACAATTTCCTTGTCCACTTGCACACCTCACACAACTAATGCAGAACTGCATTGATTTTTGTAACCTGAAAATTAGCTTGACTTGTTGCCTTGACAAAAGCTGAATGGGACTTTGCCTTTTGTGTTATGGCAGAATGACTACACCTTTTGTTCATTATAATAATCTTCAAAAATCAACACTGCTTTTTTTTTTTAGTAAAAAGTTAAAATTAGGCTACAATATGTAATGTTTCACAATAAATATGGAAAACATCAGAATAAAGATTGGAAGCTTATAATCTGTTTTTACAATAATTTTGTACAATAACCAATGCAAATATCACTCCATAAAACTGCAGGGACCCAAAAAGCAAGAGTATAAATAATATATTTTACAGTCAAATAAGCATGTAGGAGGCACTGCAACATTTGACCTGTAAAAATAGGTTACCAAACCACACAAGGCTCCATAGATTCAACACAGTGTTGCATTGACCCTCTTTTGTCAGTCCTTCACATGTGAAAGGTTAATGAGTGCTGATTACATGAAGCAGCCTGAACTTGGTATATTGGTAGATTAGCTAATCTATTTTCGCTGGTTAGCTCCTGATTGAAGTGCTTCAAAAGTTGACAATTTACTCACCCTCAAGTGGTTCCAAACGTTTGATTTTTTTTTTTCTGTTGAACACTAACAAAGAATTTTTGAAGAATGTTAGAAACCTGTAACCATTGACTTCTATAAGCAAGAAAAGGAAAAACTATGAAAGTCAATGGTTATCGGTTTACAACATTTTCCTGTGTTCAACAGGATAAATAAACAGGTGACAGATGAAGGATGAATAAATAATGCCAGAATTCTCTGTTTTGGATGAACTACCCTTTTAATCTTACACTCCTTTTTATATTTTAACATTTTAGGTAATTGAGTCACTCTTTTAACCCTGTCGTTGAGAACAAAACATGACAACATTCATATGGAAGCTAGAATCCATCAGGACAACTCTTGGAAAAAGATGGATACGAAACTCTAATTAGCAAAGTTAAGTTCTGGACACGGTATTAAATCGGCTCATTAGTAGATGTTTGGTCTCCTGAGCTGTGTCAGATTATTAAGATGCTCAAACGCTCAGGAGCAACATTAAGATTGAAGACTGTTATGAACCATTTGACAAAGGCAAAGCAGGCCATTGTGGGACAGATGATTCGAGTGCATCAATAGATTATTTAAATGTCCATTTTCATTTAATAGTTTTTCCAGAAAAGCCTTTTCTTTACAGAACTGCATTTTCTCACTGCCCTGTTACTGATCAAACATCAGAGCAGGGTGTGATCAATAGATTTGATCTTCCTCCAGCTCTCTGCTGCCGGTCGAAGAGGGCAATCATCAGCATTCCATTCTTACTGGATTTAAAAGATTCATCTGTTTACTCAAGTCTGTTTTATCAGAGGAGCAGACTGCTAGATAAGCCCTCAGTAAATGAAGAAGCTGTTTTTATTGCAGTTTTAAGGCAACCACAGCATAATCCAAATGATGTTAAGAACTTGCATCTCCCAGACACCGTTGATCTATTGTGTATCTCTCTCTCTCTATGGGTCCACCATGGTGGGGGGCAGAGTGAGCTGTCAGCGTCTTGCACCATAGGGGATGCCGTACTGCTGCTTTCTCCCTCGCTCTGTGATTTTTCATGCCAGTCAGACTTTAGTAGCCAGACAGTGATTTTCCCAGCATCTGTTTTTCATTTGATGTCATTCAGAGCCGACTATGGAAGGCCCGCCACAGTCTTTGTCGCTCTTTCAGTTCTGTACACAAAATGTCAAAATCCAACATGTTCTTTCTTCTCTCCTGACAGCTGAAAGCATTCTCACAATTAAAAATCGTGAAATAGTGCTTTTAAAAAGCTTATTTTGGCCTATTCTTAAGAGTTAATAGGCGTTTTTCCAAATCCACAATAACTGGTTTCTTTGAATGGGGCTATTTTCTTTTGAGTCCTATCATCAAGTCTTATTTTTTTCCCTGAAAGAGAAGTCCACAGGGAATGAAAACACCAACTTCTCTGGCCTTTTACACAGGCTTCTTATTTCATCCTTTTTCTCCCAATTTCCCCTAATCACACTCATTCTAACAGAGATACCACAGAACAGACAGTGATTTCTGATAAGATTTGTATTTGTTGTTTGTATTCAGTTCACCACAAGTAACACAAACATGGAATCTCTCTGAAATTTGACTGAAATGTCAAGATTACAATTGTGCTATTCAGAATTGCATATAAAAAAGGGGTCAAATTTGGAGGGCCACAGCAGCAGAATATAATATACTGTAAGACAGAAACATTTGTCTAGTTTTGATTCATTTCAGTCTTATTTTTTTCATGGATAGAACACCCTTAATATATTTCAGTGGTTAGGACCAACAATCTGTGCTAGAGGGTTGAACTTCCATAAATATGTTTTGGGAAGTAGAAGACAATTTATCAATATGTATGTCTGTCTGTATATAAAAGTCACGATACATTTTAAAATAAAATACTTTTTTTTCGTAATGCAAATCAATGTACTATCAACGTTTCAAAGGACGATGATGAAAATCATCTTTTGTAAGCTGTTGGGGAGAACTGTGTGTTGGTATAGTGTCTCCACAGTCATATTGGGGTGATATAAAGACAAAGCAGCGTCCCAAATGGCCCACTATGCACTTATGCACTATGTACTTATGTACTTACACACTCAACAGCATAGTATATATGTAGTGTCGTACCAAATGGAACACTAATATTTTTTTTAATAAGCAGAAATTCAAACCGTTTCCCGCATGACGTTTGACGGTTGCCAAATTAGTGAAATAAATGATCAAATTACCTAATAATACCTGCCATAAGTATAACTGCATTCACCATCGGGAGGTGCTATAACCACTCTGGTAGGAGAATTTTGCTTTCGCAATCCAAAATAAATAAAGTTATCCAATAGTAAAGTCTAGATCGGATATGCGGTCAGCCGGACGTGCGATATGTACATCAATTAAAGTAGCATTTTTTATGACACTGTATAACAATAATTAATATCTGTACAGTACTGTGACAGTTGGGTTTAGGGTGGGGGTGGGGGTAGGCGTTAAAAATACAATTTATTGGGTAATTTAATAAATCATATAAATAATTCTTGTTAACTTCTAGCCGCAACCATATCCGATCTAGCAACAACCTTATCCAACATGCGCGCCCAATAGCTCCACCCCTTCCGCTACGTGAGCAAAACTGCGGTCGTTGAGTGCGTGAACTGTCCATCATTCTACACTTCATTTTACCGGTTGAATGAGTGCATCATCCAGGTAATTAAAGTTCACTTATTATTTTCAGAGTTTTCAGTGTGAATGCACTACTTACACTATTTATACTACAAAATGGTGTAGAATAGTGCACAAGTATGCGATTTGGGACGCACCTAATGTATCTTTTTTAATTTCCTGATGTTAAAATAGGATCTAAATCCCTTCCATTTTGAGGCCCACTGCAACATGACGTAGGAGTATGGTTTCCCCCCGCACTGAATTGATTGACAGCCGCTTATAAACATGTCTCTGTAGTGACGCATATAATCATATCAACAAGACGTGTTCAGCTCAATGAGTCTTACAGGTTTAAAACTTTTTTAAAACAGTGCATGTTTGTAATGAATTACAACAATTTTATCGTCTTTATCACCACAGCCGCATGTCAGTACAATTATAAAAGAAGATGCTTCAATCCCAGTTTGTGGACGTTAAATCAGGTTTATTTTATACATTAACATAACAGATATCCATACAGTAGTGGATATTAACGCGTATCCTGTCTCACACGCTGTGTGTGTGTGAACTTTGTAACAACATTGTGTGTGACTTATCATTGCAGAAAGGCTTGAATTAACTCAACAAATACATCAAATAATCATTTGGTAAAGTTCTTACTGTAGTATTACTCACAAGCATTATGAGATCTGTTACCTTTATGTCTGTCACTGTGCTGTTTATCTAACGCAGCCGGAGAACAGTGGGAGGGGAGAACTAGCATTAAAGGCATAGACAACAAAAACAGCTACATTGTGTTCAGAGCAGAAAATTCCAATATTCTGAAAGGTCTAATAAATAATCTGATGGGTGTTTTGAGCTAAAACTATACAGGCACATTCTGGAGACACAAAAGACTTATCTTATATCTTGAAAAAGGGATAAAATATGTGCCCTTTAAGCCCTGTACAATTTTAAAGAAGCCTGTTTTTCTTTTGATTAATAAATACATTTACTTCGATATACAGTTGAAGTCAGAATTATTATCCCCCTGAATTATTAGCCCCCCTGTTTATTTTTTTCCCCAATTTATGTTTAATGGAGAGAAGATTTTTTCAACACATCGTCACCTTAATTATAAGGTTCTATCTGACATTTTTGTCAAAATTGAGTTATTGACATATTCTTATTAAATGACAACTAATTTACATTATGGGATGTTTTTTATAAGACTTATTATTTTAAAAAACAAATGTTACACACATACTGTTTGCTATGGAATGCAAAAACTTTGAAGCTCAATATCTCAAAATCATTCAAAACGCAGATAGAACCTTATAATTCCAAGGTGACGACATTTGTAAACATAATAGTTTTAATAACTCATTTCTAATAACTGATTTATTTTATCTTTGCCTAGATGACAGCAAATAATATTTGACTAGATGTTTTTCAAGACACTTCTATACAGCCTTAAGTGACATTTGAAGGCTTATCTAGGTTAATTAGGTTAACTTGGCAGTTAGGTTTGTTCTGTAGACTATCGAGAAAAAAAAATAGCTTCAAGGGGCTAATGATTTTGACCTTAAAATGTTTTTTCAAAAATTAAAAACTGCTTTTATTCTAACCAAAATAAAACAAATAAGACTTTCTCCAGAAGAAAAAAATATTATCAGACATACTGTGAAAATTTCCTTGCTCTGTTAAACATCATTTGGGAAACATTTAAAAAAGAAAAAAAATCAAAGGGGGGCTAATAATTCTGACTTCAACTGTATAAAAACAAAAACATACTTATACAGTACTGTGTGTAAACATGGTTTGATTTTTTACTTCTATTGTATTAAAATATTGCTTTGTTTTATATCTATATAAAACACGTTGTAATTTCAAGAAAGCCACAATATTGTAAAATCTAACTGAAAAACTTGACTCTAGCTTGAACCTCAAACTTTAATTGTCTTTAAAATATTTTTTTCTAGTCAGCTAACTGCTTATTACATTCAGCTCCATACCTCCTTTCGGATCCAAACTAATCCCCTTGCAGCTCTGAATCTGTTGTTCTGAGGTGTCGTCCGTATAGATCCAACAGAACAACCTTTTCCCACAGGATGAAAATGAAAGGCAAGAGTGCACTTTGTAACATCCAGTCAGTCAAATCAAAGTGCTGTACTGTGGAGATGGAACAACCCTGCATGGGGAAAGTGCAGTTAGTGAATTTCTCACAATGACACTAAAGTGGCGCACGTTCCCACAGCAATAACATCAGCACATTGTCCCTGTTTCACAATACAGATTTTTTTTCTAGAACCCACAATTCATATGGACTCATTGCATCCAAATGACTGACACTCTGCCAACACTTTAACCGTTTAAAAGGCACACTAAGAAATACATCGGTGTGTAAACTTTTCAGTTTTTAAAGGTTAAATCTCTCTTATATCAGTGCTCTGGTAAGACATTCCTGGCTTGTATGTGTTAAAAGAATTAATCGGAAATATTACTGTTCTGTAATGAAAGTCTATTAACAGAAAGTCACATTGACACTAGATGAACAGATTTACATTTTTTCTTAGTTCTTTGGTGCATTTCTCAGATCAGAATTCAAATGTACTTCCTACTGTTTTGCAAAATTTCAATTCTGATCTGAGAAATGTACCAAAGCAACTAGGAAAAACTGTAATTTAAGATTTTATTCACATTCAAGCCCACCGTTAATGAGTTTACTTTTTGATCTCTTTATTAAAGTTTTGGGTAAACAGACTTTATAAATTCACAGTTTTCTGAAACAGTCAATGACAAGATACTTCATTCTGGAAATAGTTTTGTGGTCAAAACTCAAAAAAAAAAAAAAAAAAGAATTAATACAATTATAATTAATAAGTATTAAAATTTGTAAAAAAAAAAAAAACCTTGTCAAAGTTCTTAATAAAATAATTTTAACAATATCAATAAAACCTTTCACTCAAAACCATTTTAAAGACAATTTCAAGAATTTATTTATATATATATATAGGCCCGACTATGCCAGTGGTTCAGATTTTTACTTGCCCTGCCAAAATTTTTACTAGCCCCACCAAAAAATAAAGTTAATAGCTTAGCTAATTTCTTAGCCAGGTTTTAAAAAATGTGTCAAAATAACGTCTGAGTTCTGAAACTAGAATTTAAATATTTAAAAAAGGTGAATTGGCAAACTGATGGCAAACTGCAAAACATCATTTCATTTTTTCGTTGTGTTGTACTCACGTAAATGTAGGTGTCCAAGACATTAGAAAAAGATGTTTTCATTTAGCCTCATAATTTGATGTTGCCGTTATGTTGCCGTCTCTTTGCTACAGAAAAAAATAACGTGCTCACAACATCCAATCAGATAAGAGGAACCGAAAAGCAATATTATGTTAATGACTTTACAGAGAAGGTGGCATTTAAAGGCACAAATTGTTTCTCGATTAAGACTGTTTTGCACGCAATTGACAAATAGTCACAGGCAAATTAAAATTTGGTGACAACGCTGGCCCAATCGGGCCAGTAACAATCTTGTCTACTGTCCCGAGCATCTCTCATGCTGGCCCTGGCGTATATATATGTACATATATATATATATATATATATATATATATATATATATATATATATATATATATATATATATATATATATATATATATATATATAATATTTTTATATATATATATATTTTTTTTTTTTAAACTGTCATGTTTTTGCTATTAATTTTTACAATTAAGTTGTAAAGCACTTTGTGAATTTACTTGGAAGGTGCTTTAGAAACAAATATTACTTGCATGTTTTAGTTTCTTTCTAAATCAATATTACATTACTCAATCGTTTGCTGTTTATTCATTACTTTCTACTCATTTACATTGATTCATTACCTTCCAAATCTGCTTTTTTCTTATTTTATTATGTTTCTATCTATCTATATACTCTAAGTTAAAATAAAAAAAATCAATAACAGACTTGAAATTATTCATACTTTTGAGTGATGCACACAGAGAGGGTCTTTTATCTAGCTGTTGCTGCTGTAGCTCTGTATTTTCCCTCTCAGGATGAAAGACTCCAACTGACGTCTCTCTTGAGAGGGCGGCAGACCATAATGGCAATCTTGTATTCAAGATAGTTGTTGCCATGTAGGACTGTTGCTATGGAAAAGATTCCAATTGACTTGCTGTACTAGCAATCAGAACGGACCACCGGTTGCCTGAAAGCTGCCACCAGAGGGCATTTTTCACATGCGGTGGATTGCTTGTAATATATGACTGAAATGAATCAAGTTTGAGTTTGTGATAGATTTACGTATAAACGCAATTAGTTTGGAGATATTTTCTTGGCGTGTGTGATTATTACATTTATACATTAAGAGACTTATTTGAATACACAAACAGAGTCATTTACTTTGCATTTAGATTTAATTTATTCATTTAGAAGATGCTTTTATCCTAAGTGACTTACAAATGAGGGATACAACGAGCGATTCATCATAAAGAGGTAAATATATGTGCTGGAAATACAAAGTTTTAGCCATTGTTAGATAATAAAAGCCAGAATAGGGAGTTTTTTTTTTCTTAAAAAAAAAAAAAAAAAAAAAAAAAACCCAGCAGTTCAAACTTGTCCTCTCCAGAGGGCAAATCGTCACCTTAGAATTATAAGGTTCTACAGTATCTGACATTTTTGTCAGAATTGAGTTATTGACATATTCTTATTAAATGACATCTTATTTACATTACATTATTTACATCAGATGTTTTTTATAAGTTGTTTACATTTTAAGGCTTTATTTAAAAACAAAACAAAAACAAATGTTACACACATACTGTTTGCTATGGAATGCAAAAACTTTGAAGCTCAATATCTCAAACACATTCTGAATGCAGATAGAACCTTATAATTCCAAGGTGACGATATGTAAACTTGAATATCTCCCACCTCCTGCTGTAAAGATGGCATTTAGGACTTAAAGGGGTGGGGTAAGCAACATTCTTGTCCTCCTCAGAAAATTATGCTATCCATCACCACAAGTACATGGGAAAATGAAAAGTGCTAATAATTTTTATTGAGCAATTTGTTTTCTTGAAATGTTCACATTTGTTTATGAATCTTCGAAAGATTGATTAACTTTTTAATATATTGCATTATTATATTATATATTTATTTACTTTTTTTACCACTATTAAGTTTATTACCTGTTTAAGTTTATACCTTTTCTCAATTCTTTCTATTGAGCAGGAAGGGATTCACTGCTAGAGGCAAAATAATATACTGTAAATTGCTTATGAAAAGTGAGAATTCGGGTTGTCTGAGATGGTGGATAAAGCACATGCATCAAGATGTCGCAAATCTGATTTTAAAAACAAAACGTATGTGATGTCTACTTAGTGCTAGCAAATCTATTGTGTTAAAAAGGTCCTTTTAGAAATATCATAGATCATAAATCAGAAAAACCCCAAAGTTTTAATGTGCTAACATTTGCTACAGATTAACAAATTTGTCATAGATCTAATTTGCTATTTCAGGTAATGTAGAAATGAAAAACTAAGAAGTTTTGAGACTTTTTTTAACTATTTTACCACCTATGGTTTGATCTTTACAATTATATTATGTCAAATGTGCTGGATTTAGTAATGTTTAAAGCATAGGTCTCAAACTCAATTCCTGGAGGGCCGCAGCTCTGCACTGTTTTGCTCCAACCCTGATCAAACACTGATCCAACTAATGAAGGTATTCATGACTTTTTTTAACACCTCGATTATTTGGATCAGCTGTGTTTGATAGGGTTGAAGCAAAACTGTGCAGAGCTGTAGCCGTCCAGGAACTGAGTTTTAAACCTATGGTTTAAAATAGGTGTTTGTAGAAATGCCCTTTTTGTAAATAACCCATTAGCTATTCAAACGGGATAGTTAAATATTTTTAAAGAATTATTGATCTAGTGCAGAAATTTATACAACAATGGTTTTGTTGAGTTTGAGAGAAAAAACCTATAGGAATATATATATTTTTTAATATTGGCAAATATTTAATGAACAGTTTGACTGACAGCAGCTGTTCTTGAGTGTTCAGAATGAGCAGGCCTAACACATTTTTAACAATTTTGTGTGCCTTTGCAAAACTTTGTAAAATTTTGCTATCACAGTAAAAGCTCTTCATTTTTTTTTTTGCTAACTTTAGTATGTTCTTTGGGATTTACTTTCTGTAAAATCTGCTCAGTTTTACATGCACAGAATGTTGATGTTATCTTTTGTAATTAGGAAATATTTGGGAACTTGGGAAATAAAGTAATTTGGAAATATTTTTCATTATTTATATTTATATACTACTAAATATTTTTGTAGTCAGGAGGATATTCCAAGCTTAAAATGACAATGGTCTGGACATAAAGTTATGCAGCATGCTCTGAAAGAAAGGACCTGACATTGCTTATGTTGCACAGCACAGACCTGAATGACTGTGCTTTCTTTGCAATGTAATCATACATGCACATATAAATACCTCATTTGCAGTGATCTATCACACACATTAGACCAACCAAGAGGTAAAACCTGTTATTGCAGCTGTCTATGGCACTGTAATCTTGTCAGTATAAGACTGTACTGTATCAAAGGCAAAGCTGCTGAATCACAGATGGTGTGGTTTTCCATTTTAAATAAAACACTGTCTTATAGAGCATGGAACACAGACCCAGTGGTTTGGGCCGAATTTGAACATTGTGTGTTAAATAGTCTGTTGCTCCAGAGAGGCAACCTTTACAATGTCATTATCACTTTAAAACTGCAGCTGTCAAAAACAGATGGGCTCCTGATCATGCATTTGTGTGTGTGTGTGTGCGCGCGCGCGCACGTGTGTGTGCTCGTGCATGAGTGTGTGCTTGTGTGTGTGTGTGTGTGTGTGCCATGTGAATTTTCAGAACTCTCAGGTAGCAGGGCCTGAAGACAGTATTTATGTTGCTCGAGACTAAAGCTGAATACAGATGAAAAATTGACACCCTCACAATAAATACACTCTTGCACAGCAGTTCATGTGCCTGAAGTGATCGATACCAAAGTATGTACTGTATGCAGCACAGTTGTACAGTATTTGTCAATCATGTCAGTACAGATGAGAATGCAGTAGAAAGAGTTATAATCGTTTTGCATTGAAACCTGTAACTAAGGGAAACATTTTACTTCAAAAATTGACATTTTGCAATAAGGCGACATGGTGGCTCAGTGGTTAGCACTGTCGCCTTACAGCAAGAAGGTCGATGGTTCGAGTCCCAGTTGGACCAGTTGCTATTTCTCTGTGGAGTTTGCATGTTCTCTCTGTGCTCGCATGGGTTTCCTCCGGGTGCTCCGGTTTCCCTCACAGTCCAAAGACATGCGGTACAGGTGAATTGAATAAACTAAATTGGCCATAGTGTACGCGTGTGAATGAGTGTGTTTGGATGCAGCTGGAAGGGCATCCACTGTTTAAAACATATGCTGGATAAGTTGGCGGTTCATTCCCCTTTGGCGACCCTTGATGAATAAAGGGACTAAGCTGAATGAATGAATATGAGGTCAGGTACAGTTATAACAGTAATTTTTTAATGCCCCTTCAATGGTATATGTGGTAGGCTACTTAGTTGTACCTTACGACATTTTACAGCAAATCACTTAGCACAAACTTCACATATTTAATTGAATATCATTAATATTCAAGACCCAAATTGGGCCTGTAACAGTTTGTGTGCTGAGTCACTGACAGAATGCAACTTCCTGCAAAACAGAAGATCTGAACAGAAGAACAGAAGAGGAAAACATACATTTTAATATTCATAGCTGTCACAAAACATGGTTAACATTTGATTGTTAAGCTTCTATGACCAAAATGATTTACATTTTAGCTTTACTTTTTAACATTTAATTGGTACCTAATATGGGCAACGCAGTGGCGCAGTAGGTAGTGCTGTTGCCTCACAGCAAGACCGTCGCTGGGTCGCAGGTTCGAACCTCGGCTGGGCTGGGTCAGTTGGCGTTTCTGTGTGGAGTTTGCATGTTCTCCCTGCGTTCGCGTGGGTTTCCTCCGGGTGCTCCGGTTTCCCCCACAGTCCAAAGACATGCAGTACAGGTGAATTGGGTAAGCTAAATTGTCCATAGTGTATGAGTTTGAATGTGTGTGTGGAAGTTCCCAGAGATGGGTTGCGGCTGGAAGGGCATCCGCTGTGTAAAATCATGCTGGATAAGTTGGTGGTGCATTCCGCTGTGGCGACCCCGCAAGGGACAAAGCCGACAAGAAAATGAATGAATGAATGGTACCTAATATGTATACCCATGGCAACAAGATATTTAAAACCAAATACTCTACGATGATGATGAGATCAAGTCTCACGAGGAAATGTAAGTATTTTATGTTTTGTCAGTTTAGTGGCTAGTTCATACGAATTCATACGCGTACGAAAATGTACGATTTTAAAAGGAGGCGTGGCACCTAACCCCACCCCTAACCCCAACCGTCATTGGGTGATGAGTAAATCGTACTAATTTGTATGAATTAGATAGTACGAATTCATACGAATTAGACACAGCACAGCATTCATACGAGGTCGCCACAGCAGAATGAACCGCCAACTTATCCAGCACGTTTTTACGCAGCGGATGCCCTTCCAGCCGCAACCCATCTCTGGGGAAACATCCACACACTCATTCACACTCATACACTACAGACAATTTAGCCTACCCAATTCACCTGTACCACATGTCTTTGGACTGTGGGGGAAACTGGAAGGAGGAAACCCACACAAACGCAGGGAGAACATGCAAACTCCACACAGAAATGCCAACTGACCCAGCCGAGGATCGAGCCAGCGACCTTCTTGCTGTGAGGCAACAGCACTACCTACTGCGCCACTGCATCGCCAGAACAAAACAATATGTTCTCAAAAAACCCTCAAATCTGTCGCAATTCATAGAGGAGTCTCCTCAGCTATTTTGTCCTCCTCTCTGTCTGTCGTATCACACCTCCATGCTTTATTTTTCTCTCTAGCCACATCATTTCCCAGCCGCTGCATTTTCTCCAGGTCTGACAGGTCATTGCTCATACCATTCAGGGCCAGGAAACCTCACACCTCTTCCTCTAGACATGAACTGTCAAGAAACGACTATAGACACTTGTAATTCTAGAGTCTTTATTCAATGGAAATGATATGAAAACAGAATTGCAAAAAGAACAACAATAACTGGAAATCAGGTGTGAAGATTCATCAGTGCAAATGAAGCTCAGTTCAATAGGCAGATTTTGTTCCACAGAATGCTGGTTTTGTTTTTGATGATTCAGTTCAGTTCAATTCAATCATCAGCTGGGTTTCTATCACCCTGTGTTTATGCACATTTTGAAGTAGGCTATCACATGAGAAAACAATGATGGAAAGTCAGTTTTAAATATTTTTTTTTTATTAATTCTCATGTTATGCTTGCTTGGTGGTTTTGGACTTTTATGCAAAAGGCTTAACATGAATTATGGATGTAAATGAATTTGTCTAATAAATAAACTCAGATGT
This sequence comes from Danio kyathit, assembly GCA_903798195.1. Classification (NCBI taxonomy): domain Eukaryota; kingdom Metazoa; phylum Chordata; class Actinopteri; order Cypriniformes; family Danionidae; genus Danio; species Danio kyathit. Next base: position 32,944,964 of record LR812519.1, read on the forward strand.
AGCCAACATTCAATAGTCTAAAGCAGTGTTTCTCAACCACGTTCCTGGAGGACCACCAACTCTGCACATTTTTCATGTCTCCTTAAACAAACACACCTGGTTTAAATCATCAGCTCATTAGCAGAGACTGAAATATCTGTAATTGGTATGACAGACAAAGGAGACATCCAAAACATGCAGTGCTGTGGTCCTCCAGGAACGTAATTGAGAACCACTGGTCTAAAGTAACAAATTACTAATACTCAGATTACTGTAATAGAGTATTGTTTTTCTAAGGAATTGTACTAAGTAGTTTAAAAATGTGTTTTACTTGATTAGATTTTTTAGTTCTGTATCTGTATTTTTACTGTGCTATTTTTATTCAACTTGTAGTCACTACTTTATACTTTTACTCGCAACTTTTTAGCAAGTAATGCAATACTTGAGTATTATATTTTAGTACTCTTTCCAGCACTGCGAACATTACACAAACATTACCTGTATCCATAGAGTGGAGGAACTATGACGTCACCTTGTAGGCCAGTCGGCTGCTAGCATAAAACTGGTTCCCTCGATAAAATCTCTAACTGATAATACTCAAACGAAAATACAACTTTTAGCACTGTTGGATCTTAAATGCAAACGCAAGAACTGAAAAGCTAACATTAGGCTATAAACGGACTACAGCCTTTAGGGCGCTTGTCTGTGATGTCAGCACCACCCTGCTACAGACAACTCTTTAGCACCATCCTGCTACAGACAACTCTTCAAGCTTATTTTTAGAAATATGATCCATGACAAAGATTTACTCTCTCGGTTTATTACATTATAATCCATGCTATAATATTATAAACATATATATATATATATATATATATATATATATATATATATATATATATATATATATATATATATATATATATATATATATATATATATATATATATATATATATATATACGCAAAACCACATAGACCTATGTACCTTTTTTATAGTTTTTACGGGGGAAATATATTTTGTTTTGCTTTACGGTTGTAAAAGTTTTAAAACTGTATGTGTAAATGTGCCTACATAGTATTATCATAAGACATGTTTAAATAAGTGTATCGCTCGCGTGCATACAGCCCGGTTACTTTAGTAACAGACGACAGAATGAGGAGATGAGGCGTGAGGGACAAGTCTAATGTTATATGCCTGCAAGTTCCATCATGAACACAGAACAACATTCAATATTCTTTCAATATTCTTTTCACCAAGTACAGCGAAAAGCAGCCCATACAGTCACATATGCTATACATTTTAAGAAGGAGTGTATATTGCAGTTATGACAGAGTTAAATGTGTTCAGATAAAGAAAAAAATGACGAGAACTATTGATCACGTTAAAATGACAGTTAACATGTATGTATTTTTACACATTTATTCACACGTTTGCATTCCTGAGAGCAGGAAAAAGACAGGTTGCACTGGTAATCAGTATCCCCATAATATCGTTTAATTAAAATAAATGATCAACAAATGAATCTGTCTTAACAGTCTTTACAAGTGAAGGCATTATCTACACACAATATGAATTCCCAATTAAAAAAATACTACAAACTATAAAAAACTACTCATGAAAATACTTTAATCACAGACAGATCCAAATGCCCAACACAAGCGAGCTGCGCTCCAGACCAGCTCAGCTCGATGACGTCTCCGACACCGCCTGTAGTCCCATTTAGCACATTGATAGCAACCGTCTTTTTAAAGAAGCGTAACCGATTTAAAAAATCAAGAGTGTGATGTATCTGATGTGCTTTTTGTCGTAGAATAAAACGTGAAAGTATCTTGAGTTTGTGTTAGCCACGGACCTTATTTAAGCGATTTAACTGAAATCCCATTGAAAAAACCCATTGACTTTGGGGCGAGGGAACCAGACTGCTAAAATGCTAACTCACTTCCAGGTTTTTGCATACAAATTGACGTCATAGATCCACTACTTTATTATGCTTGCCTGGTTTACTGTTGGTTACTAGGTTACCAATACTACAGTCAGTCATTCTGAAACCTTTATGGAAATGCACCCTATTTTACATTAGAGATTTTCTCCCTCTTTTTTGTGAACATTGAAAAGATTTTCTTCATTCTAGGATATTGAAACTCACCTTTAGTTATACAGTATGTGTTGTTGTAAGTACACTATCAGAAATAAAGGGACAAAATCTTTTAAAAAGGTACATTGTAGTTTTCAACAAATTCTTAAAGGTAGGGGAGAGTGGGGGTAAGTTGTCACACTGTTCATGACTCTAACACTAGAGGCATCTTCTTCTATAGTCAACCTCCTGTTCACATGTGTTCAAGATTGCTCTAATCTAAGCTTAGCACACTTTTCTTATTTTTTGGCCTAAAAAGTAAAAACAAATCACTTTAAATTGTATTCAGTACAACATTGTTAAGTATAGATGGGAAAAAAATATTATTTTGTGCCAAGTAGATGAGACAGTAATGTGTCTTTTGATATGTTTGCTGAAATGCTGTGTTCAGCTAACCCTGACATTTAGTCAACATTAGCACACATGTCAGTTTGCAGAAATTGTGAATTAAAAAAGGAAAGGCAAGAATAAAGGAAGGAAGGAATTCCTGGGATTGTGGCAATTGCCTGTCCTCGGGCTGCAACCCCTCTGAACATTCAGGCTGGCTTTAGGGTGGCTGGAATTCAACCTTACAACAGAAATGTATTTCTGGAAACCCAGTTCACACCATCCTACATCACAGATCACCCTATTCAGAACCCTGCCCTGCCAGGTCCCAGCACCAACTCTGCCCTGCCAGGTCCCAGCACCAACTCTGCACTGCCAGGCCTCAGCACCAACTCTACCCTGCCAGGCCCCAGCACCAACTCTACCCGGCCAGGTCCCAACACCAACTGTACCCTGCCAGGCACCAGCACCAACTGTACCCTGCCAGGCCCCAGCACCAACTCTGCCCTTAATCAGACACAGGGCATCAGTTTGTTTGGAGGTAAAACGGATGTTATGTAAGTTATCTGCAGCATTCCATTCAGTTATCATGGATCTATGCGCGAGCCAGAGAAGATTTGAGTTTAAAGTTCAAAGTAAAGTGGTCTTGCCAGCTAATACGTTTTGATTTAAGTGATAATTGATTGAAATATATTTTTTCGAAATCCTCTAGGCATGATTGTTTATATTTTAAGTTTTGTTTTGAATTTAACAATTAAAATCAGTAATCACAATTAAGTAGTTGTGTTCTTATTTTCAGATAATCTAGTGTGACAACGTACCTGCTGATGGGGCAAATTGCCACAAGTGCACATTCTCCATTCAACAGTCTACAACTCCATAATGAGATAAGATATGAAAATGTAATGAATACAAAATATGTGCCCAAGACTTCCTTCTTTCATTTGGTATGTCATTTATTACATTGTGATGTATGGTGCTCGGTAAAAGCTAGACAGTTTGAAAGGTGTGACAACTTACCCTGCTTTCCCCTACATATTAATACCTAAAAAGTACAAATGTGTACCTCACAGTACCTTAAAGGTACAAAAGTAAGATTTAAAGGTACTAATGTCCACCTGTATGGTACAAAACTGTACCTTTTGAAAAGGTCCCACCCCAGTAAAAAAGATTTTGTACCTTTATTTCTGAGAGTGTATGTGATTCAACACAATTAAGCAAGGAAAATGTGACAGTAGAAAGAAACCAAAGCTTCCCATATTAACCAGCCTCAGTTGATTGACCAATTCTCCTCTGAGCAAATAAATAAAGAGACAGTGATTTAGCCAAGTCAAAAGTGAACGACATCAGTGACATTGAGGTCAATCAGTGTCCAACTTGTTTAAGGTACAGGCCTGGACAGTGTGCGTTCAAGATGACCACAGGGATCTGATTTAAGGACTTGTCCAGTCAACATCATGTTTGCTAAAGATCAGCCCCATAGGCTCATTTCATCAATGTCCCCCCTGACCTTGAAGGATTGTGTTGTGATCATCCTCAGTACAAGTCAATTATAATGGCAGAATATGGACCCGATCCAAGTGAATACGTTAACCTCTGGAAAAGATAGAGACAGACAAACTAGCATAAGTGTAGATACTGTACCATTCTTCTTACAACGTTGCCTCGGGAAGTCCCCAGTTATGGTTGTGCTAATTAATGCAGCCTAACAATTCATTATAGCATTTAAATTTCAATGGACAAGCACTTCTCCATTTCTCAGAATTAATTTATCTGCAATATGCAGGTTAACATACTGTCTAATTAAGCTGGATATCTTGTTGTGATAATGCCCTCTCACCACAGCTTGTGCAGTTCCTCCCGGGGCGGTGAGGAATGCCAGTGATAAGAGGCTTCTTATCAATTTATTTGTGATAGTGGCATTAAAACTTCCAAATATTTTCTGGTGATGTGGCCACTCCACCAGATGAGAACAGCTTAACTTGAGAAGTTGGCGTAGGAGGGATTCACTGAGTTTGCTGACGAAATGGGAAAGCGAGTAGAGCGTGACAGTAACTTTCACTGAGGAACTTTATCTGCAGACAGTAAAGCGTAGGGCTGGGAGTCATTTCCAAAAAGAAACAAATCTGAGGCATTCAGAATTAAAAGTCGATTTCAGAATCGATTCCATTAGGAGAATCGACTATATTTTAGAGATTTAAAGAACCAATTATTTTTGTGACTCTGTCTTGGTAGAAATGATCAGAGGTCACTTGCTAATAATGGTAGGACATTTCCACAAAACAGATTTGGTTGGTTCACGTCAATGAATTGGTTCAAATAACCATATCTGTGATTCACTAGTACCATTGCATATTGTCAGCTAGTTATGGTATGTTATGCTGTAATATCCAAATAATAGACTATATAAATGGTTATTGCTGATTATTTATTTAAGTTAATAATGTTTGTTTAGGGCGATGCAGTGGCGCAGTAGGTAGTGCTGTTGCCTTAAAGGCGTTTCTGTGTGGAGTTTACATGTTTTCCCTGCATTCGCGTGGGTTTCCTCCGGGTGCTCCGGTTTCCCCCACAGTCCAAAGACATGCAGTACAGGTGAATTGGGCAGGCTAAATTGTCTGTAGTGTATGAGTGTGAATGAGTGTGTATGGATGTTTCCCAGAGATGGGTTGCAGCTGGAAGGGCATCCGCTGCGTAAAACATGTGCTGGATAAGTTAAATAAAGGATAAATAAATGTTTGTTTATTTTATTTAACTTTATTTCTTTACCTAATGGTTCTAGACATTTATACACAAATGGTGCATTTTAAATGGCATGCTTTAGCAATACATAGTGAAATTCAAAACAAGGTTTTGAGCTCCACTCTGAATGCATAAAAAGATGTCATTTGTTTTATATAAAAGTCTGCTTTATTTTTCTTTTGAATAGTGCTGAAAGCCTACACACATCTGATTGACAGATAAACTGCATGCTCTTATTTCACTGTTGTATTTTATTGTAGAGTTAACTGTTTCTAACTGACAGTTGTTTAACTAGTGCAGTATGCAATCAACAAACGTTACGTGCTTGACTGTGTTTCCCTGTTAGATTATTTGTTAGCTATGAGTATAAAGAATTGAAAAAGCATCACAACAGCAGTGAAGAATTGACTTTCAGGGCCCTATCATACACCCAGTGCAATAAGGCGCAAGACGTGAATGGCGCGATTTATTGCTATTTTCAGACCAGTGCAACCCCAATTTTCACATTTTGCGCCACGTTGTTTAAATAGCAAATCCATTTGACCAGTTTGTGGACTCATGTGTGTGCCGGTTGATAAAGAAGGTGTGTTAAGGTGCATTGTTGGATCATTACTATTTTGAGGAACTGAAATAAACAGAGCCATTGACCAACTAAACCTGGTGCAGAGCATGCAGAGCATGTTAGTTATGCAACTATGCACGTCCAGAACACTTACACATTGCTTAAGACACACACGATGTACAGCAATACACAAATATTTTTATATGAAAAAAAAATTAAAGGATTAAAATGTTACAAAAAGCGTTATTTTCTTCATAAATATATATATAAAAAACACTACCCACTACCATTATCAGTATTATTTATTACAAGCATATTTATATTTTCTTTAATAAAAACACATTTTGATTTGTACACCTGTTGGGTATTTGAGATGTATGTGTATGGGGCATAAGAATAGGATGTGTGTTTGGATATAACTCAGTTGTTTGACCACACTTTGGTATTATTGTTCATTTATTTGCTTGCTGGAAATTAGAACTGATTTTAGAAATAGTTTTGGAACAATTCTTTGTGCTTAAACTAAACTAAATATGAGGGCTAATGAATGTCTTCAGTGGAATGCAAACAACACTTAGCCTTATCTACAAAAGTAAAGAAGTAAAGTAAAGAGTAAAAGTAAAGTAAAGAGAAAGAAAAGAGGCTGAATGGAGGAGGCTTGTTCTTTATTCTTGTGCTGCAGATGGTCTGTTTAACTGTTTTCTCGCTAGTGAAGCATTTTGTTTTTACAAACTCCTCCATCATGTAAATAGCAAATGCGCCATGGTTCAATGCAATGAACTCTTAAAGGGAATGTGAGATGAGACTCTGGTTTAATGTATGTTATGCTCAAAACACACCCATAATTCATTAAGTGAATAAGCACAACTCTATTAGACCATACACCAGTGCACCAAGCGTATTTTTCCATTCATAAAATAGCAAAAGTGGATTTGAACACACCCTCAATGCTTTTACATTGCAAAATAGAGCCATCAGAATCAAATCCATCGATTTCAGAATTAGGCATCGGAATCTGATTGATTCTGAACAACTCTACTAAAGGGTGGGGTCAGTCACGGCTAAGTTAAGGCAACAGAAACTTGCCAATTGCAATTAATCCTATTGTAGCATGTACTGAATAATTAAGAGGACACAAAGCTTTATTAAATCATACTGCTAAAGTCTTTGTGGACAAAATACAACTAGTTCACTGAAGCTGTCTCTGTAGAGCTGTGGATTCCCATAGTTGCTTCAAAAGAACTTCTTTGAAATTTAAAGGTAAAAAATAAAATGAAGAATTCCAGTTTGAATGTGAATTAATGGAAAAAGAATTATGATTAAAATGGACTGAAATTCAAGTGTTTATCATGACAATTTTTGAAATATGCTTTTATAGTGTTTGATAATTATATGTAGATTTCATTTAAGAAACAAATATATAAGTAAATAAAAATGGCATAGCAAAAATACTATCACAAAAAAAGAAAAGTTAAAGACCTAATGAGGTGATACATATCGTCACCTTAGAATTATAAGGTTCTATCTGACATTTTTGTCAGAATTGAGTTATTGACATATTCTTATTAAATGACAACTCATTTACATAATGGGATGTTTTTTTATAAGTTGTTTTTCATTTTAAGACTTTTTATTTAAAAAACAAAGGTTACACACATACTGTTTGCTATATGGAATGCAAAAACTTTGAAGCTCAATATCTCAAAAACATTCAGAACGCAGATAGAACCTTATAATTCCAAGATGATGATATGATTGAGGTGCCACCTATAGAAAATAGCTTTTTATTTAATCATATTTAAAAAAAATTCTTTGTAGACCTAGGAAGAGAACCAATGTTATAAACGCATTATATACAGTTGAAGTCAGAATTATTAGCCCCTCTTAATTTTTTTCGTTCTTTTTTAAATATTTCCCAAATGATGTTTAAAAGAGCAAGGAAATTTTTAAAGTAAGTCTGATGATGTTTTTTCTTCTGGAGAAAGTCTTATTTGTTGTATTTCGGCTAGAATAAAAGCAGTTATTAGTTTTTTTAAAAGCCATTTTAAGGTCAAAATTATTAGCCCCTTTAAGCTATATTTTTTTTCGATAGTCTACAGAACAAACCATCGTTATACAATAACTTGCCTAATTACCCTAACCTGCCTAGTTAACCTAATTAACCTAGTTAAGCCTTTAAATGTCACTTTAAGCTGTATAGAAGTGTCTTGAAAAATATCTAGTAAAATATTATTTACTGTCATCATGGCAAAGATAAAATAAATCAGTGATTAGAAATGGGTTAATAAAACTGTTGTGTTTAGAAATGTGTTGAAAAAATCTTCTCCCATTAAACAGAAATTGTGGAAAAAAAATTAACAGGGGGGCTAATAATTCAGGGGGCTAATAATTCTGACTTCAACTGTGTGTGTATATATATAAAGAAATGTTTTATTTGTGAAAAAAAGCTGTGCCCACAACATAATGAAAGTTGAAAAACACCAACTAAAGTAAAGTCAATAAATTTAAAGTTTAAATAATTTTGTTAACTAATTTTCTTAATTTCATTAGGGGTTTTCCTCATAAAAATACTTTTTTAATTAGTTTTAAAGAAATATATATATTTTTACAATTTTTAATACAACTTAAATTAATTGCAAAAGCAACATTTATTATATTTTATATTTTCCAAGTTAAAGTATGTCTAATTGTTGTCTGTTGTTCATATTATGTTAATATAGTATTTCAGGTTTATCATAAATGAACAAAAACAAGTAGCTTAATAGCTTTAGTTTTAGTAACAATAATAACACTGCAGTTATTAAGAACACATCAGCTTTGTCAACTTTCATTGAGTATATTCCTCTTTCTGAATTCCAGTTTAACTTTCAGTGGTGTGACCAATTTAATTCAATATACAAGTTTTAAAAATGTAAAATTTTTGCCACATACCATTTTACATGATCACAACAAACATAGTCATTTCTTTGTACACGGAATTTACTTTAAACTGCCAGTGATCCTCATAATGCAAACACTATTGAGGGGAAACTTGGCCCAGTACAATGTAAGGCGCCATTCATGCCAGCTGTAGCACATGCAGCTCTTATCCAGCATGGCGTCAGGCAGCAATGATGGAGTCATGGCTGGGCACTGGTTTATGTGTGTGATGTCATAGATTATGTATGGCGCCTGTGGCATGGGGCATGTCTGTTGCATATTTCATTGGCATGCTGAGAAGCTTCAGATCTCTTCACTGTGTTTGTTAAGGCTGTGAAAAAGAGTACATTTATTTAAAAACAAGAATGGTAATCATTTACAATATGGGTGCACTAGTTTGCATTAAACAATGTATAATTAATGCACAGATAATCACTGAGTTGATGAACTGAACTGAACCATTCATTATGAATAAATGCATCGGAAAAATATTTTGCATTTTATATTATTAATAGATTGTGTAATTAATAAATTATGAAATTGTCAAATGTGTCATACTGTATTAATTCCTTAAAATCATATTATAGGAACATCCACATGTTAATTAATGGCCAACCTATGTAGTTCCTTTTGTCTGCTTTAATTAATCATTAGCTAATGATTTACAGAGGTATCATTGTGTTATTACTTTACTTGCTGAGGCAAGTTTTACTAATTGATAAGTAATATGTCAATGTGGTTATGGATTTTAAATTACTCAGTCATGATGTTCTTCAACAAGTAAACTTAATGATATTTGCAAATCATTAGCTAATGATTATTTAACGCAGACAACTGGAAGTTGAATTGCCATCGACCCATTGTGAAATTTAACATGAGTTAACACAATTAGATAATAATATATGTGATTGCAGAACTGTTATGTTATGACACATTTAACTAACAACAATATATTATATATTTATATATTAATATTTATATATTAATCTCTAAATAGAATGTACATTTGCTACGGATGTAGTCATAATTAGTAAGTGGATTTGTTCTTAATGAGTAAATTATTAACAAATCAATATCTGTGCAATTTTTAAGCATGCCATATGGTGCCACTGTAACAAATTCATTCTTTTAAGGCATAGTTCACCCCAAAATAAAAATGTACTCACCCTCAAGTGGTTTCAAACCTTTATTAGTTTGTTTTTCTGCTGTTGAACACAACGTGCTGTTTATTTATGAACTAATTTCAAGAGCATCACATGCTTATGATTGATCACAGCTGGTCCTGTGTCAGCTCAGCATAATTGTGACAATCAGATAAATACTAGCTCACTATAAATAACCGGAGTTCTCCACTTCAGTCATCTTCGTCTTGAAGAATCCCTCCTATCACCCCTACTCTGTCCCTTTTCCGAATAGGGTGGCACGGCGGCCAAGTGGTTAGCAAAGCAAGAACACCACTGATTTAACCTCTCACCGGGCCAGTTGGCGTTTCTGTGCGGAGTTTGCATGTTCTCCCCATGCTTGCATGGGTTTTCCCCAAGTTCCCCTGTTTCCTCCCACCGTCCAAAGACATACATCATAAGTAAATTGACTAATCCAAAGTAGCATCTTATGACAACTCTTAGCCAGCTATATCTTAGCTATTCCTAACACGTTCACAAGCAGGGGAGTTCTCGAGACCTACCTGAGTTCAAACTCCCCTTTCGTTCTTCAAACGGGAGGGAGCCCCGGGCTCGAGGATATTCTGAGCTCAGGGCTCTCTCCTGGGACAGCATGCCAAACATGCTTTATTATCAACAGTGGTGGAAAGAGTACTGAAAAATCATACTTAAGTTAAAGTACAGTTACTTGCCAAAAAATGTAGTGCAAGTAGTAAAAGTATTGTTTGTAGACCTTTCGAAAGAACTCAAGAGTAGTGAGTATTATGCTGTAAGAAGCTGATGCATTTACATGTAATTTGTGGATGTGTGTAAACGTAACATTCTGTAGTGCATTTAGTCATTGCCCAGCAGGCACACAACGTCTTAAGACATTAACATAGGTTCGATTTAGGTTGTGATGTCAGGTGACCAAAATTCAATGTCTAGTCAGCGTCTAAGGACAACGTTATTTTGATGTTCAATAACGACGTCAAATGACGTTGATATTTGGTTGATTTTAGGTTGTGTTAGAAAGTGGCCAAAATCTAACTAGAGCCAACATCCTAAACCAACGTCATATTGACATCAATACTGATATTTATTCCTCAGGTATAGCGACCAAAATCCAACATATGATAGACATCATAGTGGTAACATCCACACAACGTCGAGCTGTAACATCATTAGACGTTTATATTTGGTTGATTTTAGGTTTGACATTAATGTCGGCCTGATGTTGGGTTCTGATGTCTACCTGATTTTCATTTCCAAACAAAATGCATTGGCTCCACAACATTGGGGTACAATGTCAATCTGACGTCATGTTGACATCTTGTGCCTGCTGGGTGTTTAAGGCCATTTCGGTCATCATACAGTAAACATCCATCATCTTCTCATCAGTGACATGCATCTAAACAGTCTCTGGGTCAATGCGTGTAAAGATTTTGAGCATCTTCTTGGAAACTTTTAAAGCTTTCAAACAGTTTGCTGCAATTATAAATTGTCCATGTCTTGAGGTAGTTCATTATGAGGCGATTTACCTTCTGTGTGATTTGATTCGACAGGAATCACAGGACTGATTTTTCTAATCCCCACAGACAAGAAATAAATAAAGTAGTGACTGCAGGTTGAAGGAAAGTAGTGGAGTAACAGTACCGATACTGCACTAAAAATTTACTCAAGGGAAAGTAAAAGTACACATTTTTCAAACAACTTAGTAAATTACAATTCCTAAGAAAAACTACTCAATTACTGTACAGTCATTACAGTCAAATACAGAGTATTTGTTACTTTACACCACTGATTAACAACCATCATCTGTGTGAACACTTGAAAGAAGATATTTCAAAGAAAGCTGAAAACGGCTAACTATTAACATCCATTATAGGAAAAACAAATATTGTGGAAATCAATGGCTACCGGTTTTCCAACAGTCTTCAAAATATCTTCTTATGTGTTCAACAGAAGAAGAAAGAACTCATGAAGGTTGGCACAAGTGAAGGGTGAATAAATGATGACAGAACTTTCAGTTTTGGTTGAACTATCCCTTTAACTCTCTTAACACTGCCCATTGGTTGAGGAAGGATTGAAAAAAAAATTGCTGACATCTGAATCAATTGTTAGGCGTTTGCAGGTTATAATAACTCAGATCAAATATTCAACCGGTCACATCTTATTAAAGTTTCAATGTCTAATATATTTGGTTTTTGGGTATCTGTTAGCAACAAATAGTTTTTAATTTCACTCTCCCCTTAGGTGTTTAACTACTGATGTTTACATATGGAAATGGCAGAAGATGGATTAACAGCAAATTAAATCCTAAAATGAGTCTCTCTGAGCATATTTGACCTACTTTCCATGCATGGGACTGACTGCTGGCTGCCCGCCTTCATTTCATGCTTGCTTTACATTCCTATTCTGCTTAATACAAGATCCGCCAGCACATTCCTCTTGCTGCAAGGTTGTTTTTATTCATTTACCATCTCTCCCCAGCCTTCTGGACCATTAGTCATTGCATCTGTGGAAAATGAATTTGTGATGAGCGTTGCTGGTCTCCGTTGATCTTCCTCTCACTTTACAGGCTATTCTGTCTGAAGTTTGTTTGTCCTCAGTAAAGTTGTTTGGACAGTTGAGCTGAAGAATAACGCATTCATAAAGGAAATAGCTTGTCTGTGGCATGCTATTTGTGAAAGTTGGAAATTAGGAATCAGTGAAATCTTCCTGTAGTATTTAGTCATTTGAAATGAATTGTGGCAATATATTAAATCCAACCATTTCTGAACTATAATTCATAACTTTTAAAAGTTGCATCATTTAGAAATATTACTGCTTTGATAAAGGGCTCTAGACTATTTAAGCTTACGTAAGAGTACATTTGGGCCGTTGATGTTGTCATTAGCTTGTCATAGTTTGTAATATTCATTCCTCACAGTTTCTGTTTTTCTTCAGGCCATTTAATTTTTTCAGTAAAAGTTTCTGACGCTCACCAAATCTCTTGAGCCACAGCACTTTTCATCATATTTCATGTTTCCAAAGGAAATAGGAAAATATGCAAGACATTCCCCAGGGTCCAACCTCACAACAACATTCTTTTTTTATCATAGGTGGCACAAAATCTCATCTCAACAAATTTAATGAATATTTATGCTCATTTTACTTTTGTAATTTCATTCAAATATCAACATACACAAAACAGTGTCAGAACTATGCAAGATAAAGTGTCAGTTGTGTGAGTAATACATCAACTTTTGTTTGTCTTTATGAAAATTATTTAATTTTAATTTAATTATTTCATTTTTTTAAATTGATAATGATAAATTGATTGATGTAAAAATATAAAATGAGGCATTTGGAATAAGACGGCCTTGAGTGCAATGCTGTTACTAGTGTTACTATTTTTAAATGTAAAGTTTATTGTGATTCTTGGGGTTTTATTCAGCAATTCCATCAATTAGATGCAGATTTCAAGCATCTTCAGATGTTATTTAAACTACAGGCTAAGTAAGTGAAATCATACAACTAAATAGTGTTTGCTATTGTAACATTTGTAATGGGCTCTATGCACAGCTAGAGTTTTAAAGCCAATGATAATATTCCGGTGAAAGCTTAATGTAAGTATTTTCAATTTCACAAGGTTGTTTTTACAGCATCAACGTTGTAATGTAATTACAATACATTCAGTTAAATAGACTTAAGCATTCATTTAGTTGTTCAAGTGTAAAACGAGATGAAAGACTGTTGTAACCACTAGCGCCTTCAGTAGCAACAGGCTAGCATAGAAATTCCATTGAAAATACTGGGGTAAAATAAACTGTCATATTTTAAAGACATGGCGGGGGGAAATGTAATTTAATGCAGTGCTTCTTGTCTGATCTGAGATCCACTTCATATCATATATCTAACAGGCAGTGAAGATCGCTGATTTTTAAAGAAATCAGATCTTAAACATTACAATATTGTAATGGAAAGACAGTTCACTGGAAGCTCTTGGGCTGCCTGACTGAAAATTAAAAGTCCGTGTGCATATAGCCCACTGTAATTGAAGGTTTCTCCAGTGGTTACATGAATTTAATGTGGATTTCAAACAGCTTTAGCCATTAAATGGATTGTTCTCCTGAAACTGAAAATGCTGTCAACATTTAATCACCTTTTACTTATTCCAAACCTTTTTAAGTTTCTTTCTTTTGATATTTTAAAGAAAGCCAGAAACCAGTAACAAATTACTTTCATAGTTTCCATAGTATTTTTATTTTTTTTTTCAAATTATTGGTTACAGGTTTTCAGCTTTCTACAAAATATCTTCTTTTGTGTTCAACAGAAGAAAGAAACTCATAAAGGTTTGGAACCACTTTTTGAGTGAACTATAACCATTTGGATGGATGGTGGAAGATGTCACCTTTAATAAAGTGCACCTTTACGTCAATCAGTGTATGGAACTATATAGGCTATGTCTTTTTTTTAATTAAGCTATATACTTTGCATTGTAGTGTCCTTGTTACCATGCAATTATACGTATAAATATTGCAATTACTTTATCTCCTCTTGTGTATTTTCGGTAGCACTTTATTTTGATGGTCCATTTGACTATTAGTAGACTGTCTGCTTAATATCTGTTGATACTGCTCCTATAACAGACATTTAACTGACTACAAGAAACTTTACAAGTACATGCCAAATTACACTAACCCTAACCCCAACCCTAACCCTAACCTAACAGTCTACTAATAATCTAATGAGGTTTAGTTGGCATGTAGATGCAATGTAACTTAAATTCATCAAATGGACCATCAAAATAAAGTGTGACCGTATGCTATATACAGGCTTAGTAATAGGTTTGGTTTAAGGTTTGTTGAATAATTTACTGTCAGTAAGTACACAACACAAAGAAAAAGTAAAGTGTTACATTTTATTTTTTTGTGAACAATTGTTTTTATTATTTCAGTTTTTGTTTAATATAGAAAGAATACAGCATTCTATGACTATATCGTCCCCACCCGTCACCCACCTTATTCTATAATGACAGAAGTAAAACATTTCTGTAAAAAAAAGAACGTTAAACCAAATAAAGAGTAGAAGTTAAAAAAGTACAAATAAATAGCTATTACATTATGAGATACATAAAGTACATATAAGCAGAAAATCCGTACATTTGAAGGTAGAAACAATTTGACAATATCATAAGTTATAATCCAGGACTTAACAGTTTTTGACTGAGCTCCATGTAAAAAGTGTTACATTTTATTTTGTTACTTTTTTGCTAATACAGTTGCAATCAGAATTATTCAACCCCCTGATTTATTAGCCCCCCTGTTTATTTTTTTCCCCAATTTCTGTTTAACGGAGAGAAAATCTTTTCAACACATTTCTAAACATAATAGTTTTAATAACTCATCTCTAATAACTGATTTATTTTATCTTTGCCATGATGACAGTAAATCATATTTTACTAGATATTTTTCAAGACACTTCTATACAGCTTAAAGTGACATTTAAAGGCTTAACTAGGTTAATTAAGTTAACTAGGCAGGTTAGGGTAATTAGGCAAGTTATTGTATAATGATGGTTTGTTCTGTATACCATTGAAAAAATATAAAGCTTAAAGGGGCTAATAATATTGACTTTAAAATGGGTTTAAAAAAATTAAAAACTGCTTTTATTCTAGCCGAAATAAAACAAATAAGACTTTCTCCAGAAGAAAAAATATTATCAGACGTACTGTGAAAATTTCCTTGTTCTGTTAAACATAATTTGGGAAATATTTAAAAAAGAAAAAAAAATTCAAAGGGAGTTCAATAATTCTGATTGCAACTGTATGTTGTTTTGACATTGCTTTATGCATTTTCTCTTTCTTTTTGTGTAGAATAGAGATTACACTAACAACATTAGGCAAAAGCTGCTAATTAGACCATGTTAACCAGCAAAACATTAAGCTCCTTGGTGGATTGCACAGAATGTAATACACTGGGGCATCCACTTGGGGGTGCATGACACACAGGATCACGATAACTGTCAGTGCTCTAAATAGCAATTAAATCCTGCCTCATTAAGACACAAATCAGCCCATCAAGGGTCTTTGCTGATCTCTCAGAGGGGCCCCAGCGGTACAAATAAGAGGAGAGTTAGTGAGATTCAACCCTGAATCTCTATGCCACATCTGAACTGCTCTCAATAGAAAGTGCAGTGTGAGCAAGAGGGTTGCCAGGTAAAAAGATAACTAATTACAGTAGGGCCCCATAGATGGGTCCTCTCTTGTTCGTGGGATCTGTTTTCGTTCTTTCATTCAGAGTCATAGTGAAAGCTCAAAGCACTTTTTTTTGGCTTCCCTCCCTGTGGAAAAGGGCCGCTCGGAGCACCAGAGAGTGAAGGCCACCTATTCAGAACCCTGCTGTTCCCACAACTCTTCACAAATCCAAGGCCTCCATGTTCAAAGGACTGAGAGAAAAAGAAGGGGGTAGAAAAGAGCGCAGGACAGTCAGAAAAAAGCGGAGTGCACTAAAGTGCTGTCCTCACACATGAAGCTTGTTTATCAGCCTCCACCCCTCGCCCCACACAAAACACACACTTACACATACACACACTACCCCACTTCACTGGAAACCATGGAGACTGTAATGGCGTTCTGATTAAACAGAACAAAACATGACCTCCATCTATAATTCAAATACTGAATTCGGAAACAATGGCGATGAATGAAGCGCATCCAACCAGTAGAAGGCCACAGAGACAAAGAGCCTGATTTGGTCATGTGATCATAATTAATCTGATGAGGCATTTAACTTTAATGATTTCATTTTGACCTCTTGTTTGAATTTATGTTCTAGCTTTCTATGCGCAATAATTTTCCCCAGTTTAGCTGTTTTATGCTGTTTTTGGCAACATAAAAAACAATGAACATACTAATGAATTTATTTATTTATCCTTTATTTTACCAGGAATTTCCCATTGAGATAAGCATATCTTCTATCAGGGGGTCCTGGTCAAAATGGCAGCACAAAAAGTTTCACATAAAAAAATAGACACACGTAAAATATCACAAATTAAAATGAACACAAAACATTCACATGATTGTTCCAGGTAAGACTTCAAATGATTTTAAAAAACATTTAGAGATGGAATTGTTTCTAACATGATAACACTCTGCATTTCATTCCATAATGTAGGGCCAAAGGAAGAAAGGCTGTTTTATCAAACTCCGTACACACTCTAGGAACAGTTAAACGTCACTTTTTGTGTACTAATTTTGTGAATTTTGTGTACTATAACTACAAGTATAATATGATAAAAGATTACAAATATAAGATGGCAATTTACCCAATAATGCCCTAGCAGTGAAAAGAAGCATAAGCATTTTTCTGCTTTGGTGCAGACAAAACCATCAAACCATTTTGTATAAAATACAATAATGGGTTCTTGAATATGCATTCCTCACAAATCATATTGCAGCATGATATATACTTTCCAGCTTTTTAAATAATGACAGGTTTGCATGCATATAAAGGCCAGCTTCCACTTAGTGGTACGGTACGGTTTGGTACACTTTTATGGCCGTTTCCACTGAAACGTACCGAACCGAACCGTACCGTACCACTTTTTGGTCACCCTTTGCAAAGGGTACCAAGGGTATAAAAGGCAGGGCTAGACGCGCAGCTGAACGCTATTGGTTTACAGAGATATGTAATTCGCTTGCACAACAAGTCAAAATGAAAACAAAGGAACTACCATGTTTTAAATACACAGCCGAGACATCACACCATAATAATATATACGCATAATAACAAGCCATGGTTGACCCGAGCGCAAACAAACCTTGTCGTCTTGATGAACAGCCACAAAGCCAAGAAGAACAAAATCTGCCATGTCCTGTTGTTGTTTTACGAGCCTGTCTAAAAGTGCGAGTGGTTTCACTTTGTCCAGAGAGCTTGCGATCACGTCTATATTTGAAATAACAAACTTTTTGAGCTCATATTAATAACGTGCTGTTGATCATTGAAGTGTTCTGATATATGCGATCTTGTCAGAAAGGAACAAACGCGAGAGTGAAGCGTGAAAAAACAAAGGAGAATCCGGAAAAACAACAGCAAATAATGCGTCTGCAACCCAATGCATGAACAAACTGCCATGTTTAACTATTATCATCACCTTTTGGACTATTATGAACTTAGAATGACGGAATTACTTTCTAACAAGAGGCTACATGTGCTGCTGAAGATTAAAGACACATATGAAAGGTTTGCACTGACTGTGGGCTATACTTTGTGTTGTTTTTGAACCTAAATAAGAACTAAATGTATGCTATGTGTAGTTTATCTGTAAATGGTAACATATCGGAGACTGTAAGGGTCTGTATGTGTTCATGTTGCATTTATTTATTTATTTATTTATTATAATTGCAGACGTGACAGTAGGCTATTTCGTCATTTAGTCATTAGCTCCATCCACCTATTTTTATGCGCATTTTGGATATGTGCATAAAAAGCCAGTTGATGGAAACGCCATGATGCGCATAAATTTTGAAAATGCGCATAAAAACACATGCGCATAACTGAGTAGGATAAACTTTTTATTCGATAAAAAAAGATGCACATAAACTACGATGGAAACCGCACAAATTCGAGTATGCGCATTAAAAAAAGATTATGTGTATATTTTGTTATAAGAGATCATGTGATGCTAAAAATGTGTGTAAATGGACAAACCAGCAGGCTGAGCACTTTATAAACCATCTGAAATGTTGTTTTTGTCCTTCTAAAACGCCTTACCATTTAAGTATTAGTGTTATTATATTATTAATGACATCCAGAATCAAGAGCGTCGTTAATTATTAATCTGGGGACGCCACAGCGGAATGAACCGGCAACTTATCCAGCATATGTTTTACTCAGCGGATTTCCTTTCAGCTGCACCCCATCACTGGGAAACATTCATACACATACGCACACACACACACACACACACACACACACACACACACACACACACACACACACACACACACACACACAGAGACAATGACAATGTAGCTTACCCAATTCACCTATACCACGTCTTTGGATTTGTGGGGAAAATGCCAACTGACCCAGCTGAGGCTCAAACCAGCAACCCTCTTGCTGTGAGGCGATCGTGCTACCCACTGCACCACCGTGCTGCCTTAATACAAAAAAGAAAACCCAATTTAGGTCTGAGCTTCTTTACCAGATTTTCATTATGAATGTTAAACCCAACCATTCATCAAGCCATATGCCCAAATATTTATAACTGTTTACTCTTTCAATGCAGTCCCCCTCTAGGGTTAAGATTGGTGAAACCCTCATTTTTGTACGACTGCGATTAAAAACCATATATTTAGGTTTTTTTTTTTTGCATTTAAAACCAACTTCAATTTCAGCAGTGAAAGCTGCAGTAAACGAAAAGAGTCTTGTAACATCTCTATGGCTTGATTCATAGATTCAAGTTGTGCAACTGTATAAATAACAGTGTTGTCGGCATATAAATGGATTTTAGCTGAGTTTAACTCTTGACCTAAGTCCTTTATATAAAGTGAAAATACAATTGGAGCTAAAGTAGATCCCTGTGGGAATCCTTTATTTGCTTTTAATTCTACAGAGGTAACATTTTCTACCGATACACGCTGTACTCTGTCAGTCAAAAGTGTTTGAACCCATTTATATTCACTTTACTGAAACCCACACAACTAAGTCTCTGCAATAAGATTTTATGGTCTACAGAATCAAAGGCTTTAGAGAGATCAACAAATAAAGAAGCGCGGTTCTGTTTATTATCTAAGCATGTATTAATATCATTTGTAGTTGACATAGAAGCTGTAATCGTAATATGCCCTGATCGAAAACCTGATCAAAATTCTTTTAAAATATTATTTTCCAATATATAACTTCCTTCACAATCTTACAGTAGACTGACTAAGCTGTTTATTAAATCATCCTGCTAAAAACCTAAATAAATCAACCTAAGCTGGTCAGGATGGTCTTAGCTGGTTATTCAGGCTGGCTTTTAGATGGTTTAGAGGACTTTTGGCTAATTCCTTAGCTAGGACAACAACTCTTTTGTTTATTTTTATTTTTAGCTTTTTTTTCAGCAGGAAGATCTCTAAATGCTACCTAATGCTAAATGAATTAGAATAACGATTTACCACAGTTATCATTGGATGTTAAAACAGATTTAACGATTGTTTTGTGGTATTTAATAATGGAAATCCAACAATAGAAAAATACAATATAATCACATTTACTCAAACATATTGCAGCAGTTAATAAAGAAAAAGAGAAAGGCTGCAGAAATTATTATTTGCGGTTGAGATGCGCACTTGAAAATAGGACATCATCCAACTAAACAAGAATAGAAACAGACAAAAACACAATTTGGGAACACTCTTGACGCATTGTCTTGTTTTGCAGGCTCTCTGATTTAGAAAGGAGAAAGTAATCTCAAGAGAACAAACAAAAACCCACACATGGACTTTCAGCATTGTGGTACTACTTTTTTTAAGCTTGACTTCTTCTGTACTTCTTTTGTGATTTTTCTTGCAAACTTTGGGTAGGTAAACATTTTAAGAAGTAACAGTAGTAAATGTTTAGAATAAAAGTCAATAGCTTCACAAGTGAACTGTACAGCTGCTGACAATAGGGGAATTTATGGATAAATACATGTTCTAGTAATAAGTCGAATCAGTAGGCAAATTCCCTCAGAGAAATAATGTAAACACTGGGAATACTAATCCATCAGATAAAACCGATGGCACTGTAAAATGTAAGTGTCGGAAAATAATCCTTCAGGCGTCTAGCTCAATTTATAAATCCCTCTATGACGAGAACATTTCTCTCACTGTCATCTTACCAATGTGGTTTTGAAGAACTCACCTCACAGTTCTCTCTGAAGACACATTTTCAGTGTTTTTGTCATCAAAGTGCTGTATGTGCTGAGCACCTGTTTGGCTCCTGCTTCAGGCTGACAATGAAATTGGATACTTGTTAGTTTTTGTCCAACAGATCTTTTTTAATATAGGTTCAGAGCTGTTTTTCATCCTCTTGCTGTCTATCAGTATGAAGTGAGACCATCTTTTACCTGTTTTAATGCTGGAATCTGGTCAAAACATAAATACTTTCAGTACAACTTTCTGTGTATGTTTTAACCACAGCAGTTACATATTAATTATAACCCCAGTTCGGAAAAAACTGGACATTTTGTAAATTGCTATGATTGAAGGGTCTTTGATTTGTTATTTTTAATAATTAGAAAAGAGCTTCCATAATAAACAGGTTAACTGGTAATATGTGAGGTTTTTCTGTTTGGCTATAAAAGAGGAAGCTCACTTAGCAAAGCTGGATCATTTTGTGCCAAATGTCATAAAAGAAACTGTCAAACAGGGCGATGCGGTGGCGCAGTGGGTAGCACGTTCGCCTCACAGCAAGAAGGTCGCTGAGCCTCGGCTGGGTCAGTTGGCGATTCTGTGTGGAGTTTGCATGTTCTTCTCATGTTCGCGTGGGTTTCCTCCAGGTGCGCCAGTTTCCCCCACAAGTCCAAAGACATGTGAAATAGGTGAATTGGGTATGCCAAAAATTAACCGTAGTATATGTGTGTGAGTGAGTGTGTGTGGATGTTTTCCAGTGATGGGTTGCAGCTGGAAGGGCATCTGCTGTGTAAAACATATGCTGGAAAGGTTGGCGGTTCATTCCGCTGTGGCAACCACAAATTAATAAAGGGACTAAGCCGAAAAGAAAACGAATGAATGAATAAAACTGTCAAACAAATTTTAAAAAATTCTAAATTCAAAATCATGGTGAAGTCCTTCACTTACCATAATACAGTGAAACTATTCATTTTCTTAATGTGCACAGCCTTTGACCCATCAGTGTTAAATAAAGCCACATGGGCTCAAGTACATTTAAAAACTACTGTCACTTAACACAATGTGCTGCTGCATCAAGAAAGTGCAACATGAATCTTTTATACGAATTAGTTATGAGAAAGGAATTTAATACATGAGTTCATTTATCATGCCAGATTGGGAAAAACATTTGATTATACAACTTTAACAATTAAGGGCGTCACGATGGCGCAGTGGGTAGCACGATCACCTCACAGCAAGAAGGTCACAGGTTCGAGCCTCGGCTGGGCCAGTTGGCATTTCTGTGTGGACTTTGCATGTTTTCCCCGTGTTCGCTAGGGTTTCCTCCGGGTGCTCCGGTTTCCCCCACAGTCCAAAGACTGTATGTGTGTGAATGAGTGTATGGATGTTTCCCAGTGATGAGTTGCAGCTGGTAGAGCATCTGCTGTGTAAAACATATGCTGAATGAGTTGGTGGTTTATTTTGCTGTGGCGACCCCAGATAAATAAAGAGACTAAACCGAAAAAATGAATGAACTTTACCAATTAGTATCTTCAATTCCAACAAATTTAAACAGTTAAAATAAAAGGTAAGTTGTTGCAGCACCTTCTTAAAGATGCTTTTGTATTTGGTTTGAAGTTTGTTGCATCAAAATAAAAATTTTAGGTAACGCTTTCTTTTACAACCCGCAAAGTACCGCGTAAGTACAGTGAAATAACGGTGTACTTTTCTGTACGTATAGTATAAGTATAATGAACCTATGTGTAGGTATAAGGGAACAAACTGTAATACTTGGATAATAAAGGGGTAACAACCAGATATTCAACACGTAAAGAACCGCGCAAGTACAGTGAAATAACGGTGTACTTTTCGGTACGTATAGTATAAGTATAATGAACGTATGTGTAGGTATAAGGAAACAAACTGTATATGCTTTGGTAATAAGGGGGTAACAACCAGATATTCAACACGAAAAGTACCGCGTAAGTATATTGAATTTACGGTGTACTTTTCTATAAATTGCAAAGAAACAAACCATAATGTTTGGGTAATAAGGGGGTAACAATATGATATTCAACACGCAAAGAACCGCGTAAGTATATTGAATTTACGATGTACTTTTCTTTAAGTATTGCATGTAAAGAATGATGCAAGGGTGGTGACAACCTAATGCAACCTGCAAATACATGCACCTGCATAAGTACATTAATAATAGTACCCTTATTCAGGGTTTTATATAGGGTGTTTAATGAATAAAATGTTTACAACCTGAGAAATAATGAAACCTTATTGTATACTGTATGTATTTTAAATCTGCAATTCAATATAAAAACATATTTACATACACAACTTACCTTATTAATGTTCACTCGTCGATCTCACCACTGCCAGCAATGTCTCAACATCACTATCAATAAATAACTTTGCATGATATAGACCTACCGTGACGGTTCAATGCGGATTAAAACAGGCTAGCATCTTTACTGCTGTTTGCAAAAAAAAAAAAAAAAAGGGTCGGGGGGGGATGGGGGATCAACTGTTGCATTTCAGTGAATGTATAGCTGATGTTTTACAGAAAAATGTTGTAATTTGGTCTTCAATCAATTAAAACTGCTGCTGTAGTTTTCTCTGTTCTTAGTGTTCAAGTAAACACTAGTGCGTTGAACTTTAGCTTCTTCCCTCCTTGTTCCCTGTAGTTAAAGGGTAAATACAGTATTTGTTCCCCCCTTGTTCCCTGTACCTAAAGGGTAAATACAGCATTTGAGGGTTGTAAATTAAAGTGAAGCATTGTTCCCTCCTTGTTCCCCCCTTGTTCCCTGTACTAACACAGTACATACAGCATTTGAGGGTTGTAAATTTAAGTGAAGCATTGTTCCCTCCTTGTTCCCTGTACTTACACGGTACATACAGCATTTGTTCCCCTCTTGTTCACTGTAGTTTACAGGGTAAAATCTTGAAGGTAGTGAAACAAATATACAAACACACAATATATTTCTTTACTTTGTAACCTTTATTTAATAAATAGACATTTTAAAACACTTCATCTTAATCAAACATTGTCTCGTTTGTTATTGGCTATACTCATTCATTCATTCATTTTCTTTTCAGCTTAGTCCCTTTATTAATCTGGGGTCACCACAGCGGAATGAACCGCCAACTTATCCAGCATATGTTTTACGCAGCGGATGCCCTTCCAGCAGCAACCCATCACTGGGAAACACACACATACACTACAGACAATTTTAGCTTACCCAATGTCACTACATATTATGGACTTGTGGGGGAAACTGGAGCACCCGGAGGAAACCCACGGTAACATGGGGTTAGAACATGCAAACTCCAAAAACACAGAAATGCTAACTGACCCAGCCGAGGCTTGAACCAGAGACCTTCTTGCTGTGAGGCGATTGTGCTACCTACTGCGTCACCATGCTGCCCTGCCTATACTCAAATAACAAAATAACACGTTATTTCCTTCCCCCTTTTTCTGGCATCTCTTGCTCAGCTTCTTTTTTCCTCTCTTCTTCTTCTCAGCTTCCACTGAGGACTCTAATGGTGAGTGGCTGATGGAATCCCATAGGTCTTGCTGCTCTGCATTTAATATAAAAAATATATACAGACATAAAGGCTTTTAGTAAGCTATACGTCTTTCTTTTGCTGTTAAATGTGTGTGTGTGTGTGTGTTGGTTGTCCAACAATTCCACACACTAAACATTTACAGATACCATATGGACACTATACAATACTATCAAGCAAAACTACTATCATCAGATCATATGGGAGATTGTGATAATTTCTAGTGATGATAATTAAAGCTCAGAGGAGAAAAGTTTAAATATACGTGCAGGCATTATAGACTTTGAAGTAAAGATTGTTTGCAGTTCAGTATATATTTAAATTCTGTGTTACTTAGTAGATAGAAAGTAAATTTAACGTTTGGGTGAACTACCCCTAAGGTTAGTTTTTGATTAAGTGCATGTCTTAGCCCATCATTAGTCCTTAATAAAGTAATAGATTACATAATATGGTTGATGATGTACTGTTATGGACCCTTTTCACATTTCCGAGTTTCTCAGCAGCGAGCGCAGTGAATGGGACAGTACAACACATTTTTTTTACAATCATTGCTCGAATAAAATAAAAACTTCACGATGTGTGTTATCTCGACATTTACAAAAAAAAAAAAAAATAGTGTGTAACTGATGACGGCAGCAAGAAGAGAGACTAACATCTAATTTACTGTCCTGCCCATAGACACTGTTTCAAACACCTCGCATATGTAATTTTATGCAAACATTATCTAATACATACGTAAATACAAATAAATGTTATTTATAAAAAATCATATTAAAACTCAGGGATTTCAGATGCAGATGATCGTTAAACGCATCATAACAGTATGAAAAGGGTCCAATGGTTAAAAAAATAGGAAAATACATCAGATAGAAACAAAAACCTAAACAAACACTTCTATGAACATACTGTCATAAAAATACTTGTTTTATTTACCTCACGCTGCCGTCCTTGTACTGCCGTGAACAGGAAATTCTGGGAATGAACATGAAGTTGAATCGATTCGTCAACAGACCGATCAGTGTGACATCAAAGTATCGCAAGAACAGCAGACATCTGCGTATGCATTTGAATCCTTCTCGCGGTATTTTATCACTTCAGGCACACGCCTACAGATTCGTTGATTCAAACGAGTCGTGAGTCAAGGAGCCTCTAAAGATCCGAATCAAACTGCAGTGCCACGAGGTTTTGCTCAGACTTTTGGGACGTTTGGAATTGCTCCGTTTCGTCACATGTGAGTAAATCGTTGTTAGTAAATGGAGGCCACTGTTAAGATTAGAAATTGTGCATTAACCAGATTACATTTATTTTATTTTATTTGTTTTAGCTTAACGTTACGCTACGTACGTTAACGTTAGTTCATGCCCGAACCTGGCCCGAACCTAATCAGCCAGCAGCGAATATTTACCAATGTTTACTGTCGTTTACATTGTTTTTTTTGCACATCTTAGAGATGTTGCCAAAGTTCTTTTGGATTTAGTTTGTCTCCGTTTCTTTATGTCATTCCAGACAGACTGGATGATGATCAGATCAGATCTCTGTGTGTGGAGCACTGGCTGTTGTCTGACTCAGTGTGCAGACAATAATCTCACTGTATACGTTAATTACAGCTAATGACAAAAATAATGTTTGGAAATAAAATTTTCCTTGAAATTACTACTAAGACTTTTGCACAGTAGCCTACTGTATATTTAAACCTTTTTCCTCAGCACTTTAATTATTATCACTATAAATGATCACAATCTCCCATATGGTCTGATGATAGTAGTTGTGTTTGATAGTAATGTATATCATTTCTGATGATGTTTTGTTTGATAATAATGTATAGTGTCCATATGATATCTGTAAATGTTTAGTGTTGGACAACCAACACACATTTTAAACAGCAAAAGAAAGACGTATAGCTTACTAAAAGCCTTTATGTCTGTATATATTTTTTATATTAAATGCAGAGCAGCAAGACCCATGGGATTCCATCAGCCACTCACCATCAGCGTCCTCAGTAAAAGCTGAGGAGAAGAAGAAGAGAGGAAAAAAGAAGCCAAGCAAGAGATGCCAGAAAAAGGAGGAAGGAAATAATGTATTTTGTTGTTTAAGTATAGGCATGGCAGCATGGTGGTAGGTAGAACAATCGCCTCACAGCAAGAAGGTCGCTGGTTCGAGCCTCGGCTGGGTCATTTGGCATTTCTGTGTGGAGTTTGCATGTTCTCCCTGTGTTAACGTGGGTGTTCCGGTTTCCCCAAGTCCAAAAACATGTGACATTGGGTAAGCTAAAATTGTCCGTAGTGCATGTGTGTGAATGAGTATGTATGTTTCCCAGTCATGGGTTGCTGCTGGAAGGGCATCCGCTGCGTAAAACATATGCTGGATAAGTTGGCGGTTCATTCCGCTGTGGTGACCCCAGATTAATAAAGGGACTAAGCTGAAAAGAAAATGAATGAATGAATGAGTATAGCCAATAACAAACGAGACAATGTTTGATTAAGATGAAGTGTTTTAAAATGTCTATTTATTAAATAAAGGTTACAAAGTAAAGAAATATATTGTGTGTTTGTATATTTGTTTCACTACCTTCAAGATTTTACCCTGTAAACTACAGGGAACAAGAGGGGAACAAATGCTGTATTTACCCTTTAAGTACAGGGAACAAGGAGGGAACAATGCTTCACTTTAATTTACAACCCTCAAATGCTTTATGTACTGTGTAAGTACAGGGAACAAGGGGGGAACAAGGAGGGAACAATGCTTCACTTTAATTTACAACCCTCAAATGCTGTATTTTGTCAGGTATAGGACTGGATGGACACAAATGCAGGTTCAGATCAAAAGAGTTTATTATTTAACAAAGAGTAAACAGGACCACAAATTCCAGCCAAAAATAAATAAATAAAGTAAAAACTTCAGGGCCTCCACTGGCACCGAGAGGGTTCTCAAATTAAAGTCTCTTGGTCATAACGAGTTCTGCATATAAGGGAGGAAACAAAAAACAGCCGAGGATTAAACAGCCAAAAAATGCAAAAAAAAGAAAATCCTTACGGAATTCCTCCGGCAGAGGGCGCACTATGGCCCGGCTGGATCCGATGCGGCCGTGGAGGAAGCGGAAGAGAGAGGGGAAGCCGGAAGACAGGTTAAGCCGGTGAGCTCAGTGCGGAGGGGGCGACGGGGCCTGAGAACAGAGGGAGATGAGCCAGCGGAAATATACAGAAGGGGTTTGTGCAAGATGCTCGACGATGGCCAGGCAGGACCGAACTGGACGTGAAAACACAGAGCGACAAGACGGGACAAGACAGACAAACCAGAAGACCGCTTGCCGGGCTGACATACAACGATCTGACACCGGATGACACACAAGAGGGGAATAAATAGGGAAGGACCATAATCAAATTCAGGTGGGACAAATCAAATCATGATAATAGTAAAATGGGGTAACAAGGGGGAGGGAGAAGTACTACGGTGAACACATGGTGATAGACAAAAACAAACATCCGTGCATGCTCGTGACATGAAAACATAAACAAAAGGCAGCATGATCAAACCGGGGGTGTGACAGTACCCCCCCCCCCCCCCTACGGGCGCCACCAGGCGCTACAGGGAGGGGCCTACCTCGTTGCCGATGGAAGTCCTCGACCAGCGCCCGATCAAGTATGTCCCGGGCAGGGACCCAGCTCCTCTCCTCTGGGCCATAGCCCTCCCAGTCCACTAAATACTGGAAACCCCGGCCCCTGGGTCTAACGTCAAGCAACCTCCGTACGGTGTAGGCTGGGGAGCCGTCCACTAGCCGGGGGGGAGGGGGGGAAGGGACAGGGGGGACAAGAGGGGAATACAATACAGGTTTAACCCTAGATACATGAAAAATAGGGTGTACCCGACCAAGCTTGGGAGGAAGCTTGAGCTTTACCACCACCGGACTCAAGACTTTGGTGATCTGATATGGGCCAATGAACCTGGGAGCCAGCTTGCGTGAAGGCACCCTGAGAGGCAGGTCCTTGGTGGAGAGCCATACTCTTTGACCACACATGTAATGGGGGGCAGGAGTCCGGTGTTGGTCGGCCGCTGCTTTGGTTCGTCTGCCAACTCGGACCAAGGCCTCCCTGGCTTTCCTCCAGGTGCGACGACACCGCTGGACAAAAGCCAGGGCAGACGGAACTGCAGCTTCGGGTTCCTGTGAGGGGAACAGAGGGGGTTGGAATCCAACAGAACATTGAAACGGGGACAAACCTGTAGCTGACGACGGAAGTGTGTTGTGAGCGTACTCGACCCAAGACAGTTGTTGACACCAGGAGGTAGGATTGTGGGACGCCAGGCAGCGGAGAGTACGTTCTAAATCCTGGTTGGCCCGTTCGGACTGCCCGTTGGTCTGGGGATGGAATCCTGATGACAGACTCGTAGAAGCCCCGATCTGTCGACAGAACTCCTTCCAGAAGCGGGAGACAAACTGGGGACCCCTGTCAGAAACCACATTCACCGGAAGACCATGAATCCGGAATACGTGATCAATCACCACTTGTGCAGTCTCCTTGGCTGAAGGAAGTTTGGGAAGGGGAATGAAATGGACTGATTTAGAGAAACGGTCCACCACCGTGAGAATGACGGTGTTTCCTTTCGATTCTGGGAGGCCAGTGACAAAATCAAGGGCCACATGTGACCATGGACGGGATGGGATGGGCAGGGGACGAAGCAGACCAACGGGAGGTGCATTAGAAGTCTTGTTCTGGGCACAAACCGAGCAGGCCGCCACAAACTGCCTGACGTCCTTGGCCATGGATGGCCACCAGAATCGTTGGTGAATGACCGCCAGCGATCTCCGAACTCCTGGGTGACAGGCTAGTCTGGACGAGTGCCCCCACTGGATGACCTCTGAGCGAAGTCTGGTTGGAACAAACAGACGGCCCGCTGGGACCCTCCCTGGTACTGGGATCTTCTGTATAGCCTTCTCCACCCGTCTCTCAATGTCCCAGGAGAGGGATGCCACTACCATTTCTTTTGGTATTATGGTATCAACCGATCTCTCCTCTCCTGGGACCTCAAAGAGACGGGAGAGGGCATCGGGCTTTATATTCTTGGTTCCAGGTCTGAATGACAGGGTAAATTTGAAGCGATCAAAGAAGAGGGCCCAGCGAGCCTGTCGAGGGGTCAGCCTCCTGGCCGAACGGATATATTCAAGGTTCTTGTGATCCGTCCAGACCAGGAAAGGTTGGGCTGCCCCTTCTAGCCAGTGACGCCACTCCCCCAGAGCCAGCCTGACTGCCAACAATTCTCGGTTACCTACGTCGTAATTCCGTTCTGAAGAGTTTAAGCGGTGGGAAAAGAAGGCACATGGATGCACTTTCCCGTCTAGGCAAGACCGCTGAGATAGAACTGCGCCTACCCCGACATCCGAGGCATCCACCTCAACGATAAATTGTTGTTCAGGATCTGGAATGGACAAAACAGGAGCAGAGACAAAACGGGACTTTAATTTATCAAAGGCCTCCTGTGCATCACTATTCCATTTGAACCATACCTTGGGAGAGGTGAGTGCTGTTAAAGGTGCAGCAATCTGACCAAAATTCCTGATGAATCGCCGGTAAAAGTTTGCGAAACCCAAGAACCGCTGCAGAGCTTTACGTGAGTCGGGGGTTGGCCACTCGGCGACAGCCCTTATCTTACAGGGATCTGCCTGGATCTCTCCCGCTGAAATGATGAACCCCAGAAACGGAATCGACTGGGCATGGAAAACGCACTTCTCCGCCTTGACATAAAGTTGGTTCTCCAACAACCGTTGTAGCACCTGGCGTACGTGTTGAGTATGTATCTGCAAGGACGGGGAAAAGATCAAAATGTCATCGAGATACACAAAGACAAAACGATTAACCATGTCTCTCAACACATCATTAACCAGGGCCTGAAAGACAGCTGGGGCGTTAGTTAGACCGAATGGTAAAACACGATACTCAAAGTGTCCCGTAGGGGTGTTGAATGCTGTCTTCCACTCATCCCCCTCGCGTATGCGGACAAGGTGGTAGGCATTCCTGAGGTCAAGTTTGGTAAAAACCTTGGCTCCCTGCAACAGCTCAAAAGCAGACGACATGAGAGGTAAGGGGTACCTGTTTTTAATGGTAATGTCGTTGAGCCCTCGATAATCAATGCATGGACGCAGGGAGCCATCCTTCTTCTTGACAAAGAAGAATCCAGCACCTGCAGGAGATGAGGAGGGTCGGATGAGACCGGTTTTTAGGGATTCATTAATGTACCTGTCCATAGCCTCTCTCTCTGGACTAGAAAGGGAAAACAAGTGTCCCTTAGGCGGAGAAGTGCCTGGGAGGAGCTCGATGGCACAATCGTACGGTCTATGAGGAGGCAAGGAAGTGGCCCGGGACTTGTTAAAGACCTGGCGCAGGCCGTGGTACTCCATCGGGACCCCAGTCAGATCAGACGCCCTTGCCTGAAACACAGAGGACACAGAAACAGGAAAAGGGGCACT
Source organism: Danio kyathit (assembly GCA_903798195.1). Classification (NCBI taxonomy): domain Eukaryota; kingdom Metazoa; phylum Chordata; class Actinopteri; order Cypriniformes; family Danionidae; genus Danio; species Danio kyathit. Next base: position 32,975,646 of record LR812519.1, read on the forward strand.
GCCCAGACACGAAGACAAACAGTACTGGCTCCAAGACAAGATAGCATTACCAGGCCAATCAACGTGAGGACCATGCTGCACTAACCACGGGTGCCCCAACACTATGGGGGCACTCGGGGAATCCAGAAGCAGCAGAGTGGTCACCTCACGGTGATTGCCTGAAACAATCAGGTTAACAGGAGGGGTAGAATGGGAAACAGTGGTTATAAGGGAACCGTTAAGGGAACGTGCAGGGATAGGATCAGGAAGGGGAATAGCAGGAATCCCCCACAAGGCAGCCAGAGAAGAGTCCATAAAATTTCCTTCGGCCCCAGAGTCAATCAGGGCCGAACATGAATTCGAGAGGTCACCCAAATGGATGGAAACAGGAAGGAGAGTGCGGGAGGAATGTAAAAAAGGGGTAGTGCTCACCAGTATCCCCCTCTTGGCTGGTGAGCCTTGACGTTTTAGGGGACAGGCTACAGCAAAGTGGCCAGGCTTTCCGCAGTAAAGGCAGAGCCCCTGGGTGAAGCGTTGCTGTCTTTGCAGTGGAGTGAGGTGAAGACGCCCAACTTGCATGGGCTCCGGGGGGGAGGAACCAGTCGCTTCTGCAGCCAAGACGGGAAGGGTATCCTCCACTCTCCATGACGGACGAGATGCTAGACGCTGTCGACGTCGATGAAGACGTCCCTCAATCCGTAGCGCCATGTTGATTAGGTCATCTAGGTCCTGGGGAAGATCCTGGGTGGCTAACTCATCCTGAATATCCTCCTGTAACCCCGCACGGAACATAGACCTGCACGCACCTTCGTTCCAGTCACAGGACGCCGCCAGGGTTTTGAAGGAGATGGCATATTCTGTAACTGATTGTCCTGCCTGGCGTAGGCGTGCCAGCTGGTCCGCTGCTTCCTGGCCCCGGGCGGATCGGTCAAACAAGCGAACCATCTCTTCGCGAAAATCTTCAAACGAAGCACAGCAAGGGGCTCTGGTCTCCCACACGGACGTTCCCCAGTCTCGAGCCTTGCCAGTAAGGAGGGTCAAAATGAATGCCACTTTAGACTCCTCTGATGCATAAGTACGTGGCTGCAGTGTGAAAACCACTGCACACTGAGACAAAAAGGCTCTGCAAGAATTGGGGTCTCCGTTATAGGGTGGAGGGTTATTACAACGGGGCTCCGGCTCGTGATGAGGATGAAGATGAGGGGGCCCCCCTTGAACTGCCTCACGCTGTAAGTCCTGGACGAGTGCGGTCAGCTCTGCCACTTGATTGACCAGGAACTCCACCTCCCTGGTGGTGTTGGTCAATCTGACCTCATGCTGGCCTAAAAGCGCACCCTGCTGGGTGACTGCGGCTCTGACCGGGTCTGAACCTGCTGCATCCATACTGTGGTCAGATCGTACTGTCAGGTATAGGACTGGATGGACACAAATGCAGGTTCAGATCAAAAGAGTTTATTATTTAACAAAGAGTAAACAGGACCACAAATTCCAGCCAAAAATAAATAAATAAAGTAAAAACTTCAGGGCCTCCACTGGCACCGAGAGGGTTCTCAAATTAAAGTCTCTTGGTCATAACGAGTTCTGCATATAAGGGAGGAAACAAAAAACAGCCGAGGATTAAACAGCCAAAAAATGCAAAAAAAAGAAAATCCTTACGGAATTCCTCCGGCAGAGGGCGCACTATGGCCCGGCTGGATCCGATGCGGCCGTGGAGGAAGCGAGAGAGAGGGGAAGCCGGAAGACAGGTTAAGCCGGTGAGCTCAGTGCGGAGGGGGCGACGGGGCCTGAGAACAGAGGGAGATGAGCCAGCGGAAATATACAGAAGGGGTTTGTGCAAGATGCTCGACGATGGCCAGGCAGGACCGAACTGGACGTGAAAACACAGAGCGACAAGACGGGACAAGACAGACAAACCAGAAGACCGCTTGCCGGGCTGACATACAACGATCTGACACCGGATGACACACAAGAGGGGAATAAATAGGGAAGGACCATAATCAAATTCAGGTGGGACAAATCAAATCATGATAATAGTAAAATGGGGTAACAAGGGGGAGGGAGAAGTACTACGGTGAACACATGGTGATAGACAAAAACAAACATCCGTGCGTGCTCGTGACATGAAAACATAAACAAAAGGCAGCATGATCAAACCGGGGGTGTGACAGTATTTACCCTTTAGGTACAGGGAACAAGGGGGGAACAAATACTGTATTTACCCTTTAACTACAGGGAACAAGGAGGGAAGAAGCTAAAGTTCAACGCACTAGTGTTTACTTGAACACTAAGAACAGAGAAAACTACAGCAGCAGTTTTAATTGATTGAAGACCAAATTACAACATTTTTCTGTAAAACATCAGCTATACATTCACTGAAATGCAACAGTTGGTCCCCCCCCACCCCCCCCACCCCCTTTTTTTTTTTTTTTTGCAAACAGCAGTAAAGATGCTAGCCTGTTTTAATCCGCATTGAACCGTCACGGTAGGTCTATATCATGCAAAGTTATTTATTGATAGTGATGTTGAGACATTGCTGGCAGTGGTGAGATCGACGAGTGAACATTAATAAGGTAAGTTGTGTATGTAAATATGTTTTTATATTGAATTGCAGATTTAAAATACATACAGTATACAATAAGGTTTCATTATTTCACAGGTTGTAAACATTTTATTCATTAAACACCCCATATAAAACCCTGAATAAGGGTACTATTATTAATGTACTTATGCAGGTGCATGTATTTGCAGGTTGCATTAGGTTGTCACCACCCTTGCATCATTCTTTACATGTATACAATACTTAAATAAAAGTACATCGTAAATTCAATATACTTACGACGTTCTTTGCGTGTTGAATATCATATTGTTACCCCCTATTACCCAAACATTATTGCAATTTATAGAAAAGTACACCGTAAATTCAATATACTTACGCGGTACTTTTCGTGCTGAATATCTGGTTGTTACCCCCTTATTACCAAAGCATATACAGTTTGTTTCCTTATACCTACACATACGTTCATTATACTTATACTATACATACCGAAAAGTACACCGTTATTTCACTGTACTTGCGCGGTTCTTTACGTGTTGAATATCTGGTTGTTACCCCCTTATTATCCAAGTATTACAGTTTGTTCCCTTATACCTACACATAGGTTCATTATACTTATACTATACATACAGAAAAGTACACCGTTATTTCACTGTACTTACGCGGTACTTTGCGGGTTGTAAAAGAAAGTGTTACCAAATTTTATTTATGTTTGCAAAATATTTAAATACAATTAATTTGTATACTTTTTTAGGTCAGTGAAAACACTTCTTTTTGTACTTTGTCAATTAAATAAATGTTAGAGATAATTGACAAACTGCATATTCTTGATTTTATGGCTTTGGGAGGTTTATTTATAAAGTAATTTTGATAGGATCAGGTGCTAATTCAAATTCACCTTTATTTGTATAGCGCTTTTACAATGTAGATTGTGTCAAAGCAGCTTCACATAGAAGAATATAGTGAATTGAAACAGTGTCAGTCCATTTTTTAGTGTTTAAGTTCAGTTCTGTTTAGCTCAGTTCAGTGTGGTTTAATGATCACTACTGAGATTCCAAACACTAAGGAGCAAATCCATCGATGCGTAGCTCTACAGATCCCGAAACATGCAAGCCAGTGGCGACAGCGGCGAGGAAAAAACTTTACCAATTGGCGAAAGTGAAGAATTAAAAAACCTCGAGAGATACCAGGCTCAGTTGGGCACGACCATTTCTCCTATGGCCAAATGTCTTGTGCAGAGCTGCAGTCTAGGCGCCAGAGCCTGGAGAATGCTAGACCTCAGCGAAGACTCGTCTATCCCTGGAGCGTCACAGGAATCAGTCTCATGCTCTCCACTCCTCCGTGACCACCACAGCAGCTGCTCAGGATACCCCTAGTGAAAAATAAATATGCTTAGTATACTTGGATCCGGACTAATTGTTAGTATATTTTAAGTGTATTAATGATTAGTTTACTTAAAGTGTGACATTTTGGACATATTAATTTTGTGCTAAGTATATTTTAGTTGTAATAAAATTGCACTTAAGTACAACTTTAAGTGTATTTAGTGTATTTTTGTGTGCTAAATTGGAACAACTTTAAGTATATTTAGTACACTTTAAATAAGCATAGTATGTAAACTAATTTCATGCTTGCTTAGTGACATTAAAGTGTACTTTTTCTGTATTACAAGTATATTAGAAGTTTATTACGAGTGCATTTAAAATACACACGCAATATACCATAAATATATTAGTTTTCTTAATAAATATATGTTAAATGCAATTTCAATAAAAGTCAAATACACACAATAAACAATTCAAACTGTTTTTATTAAAACCTCAGAATGGTTTAAATGTTTTACAGAATCATTCAAAAATATATTTTTATTCTATTAAAAATAGTACAAAATACTGCAGAAAATGTCCTTCAGTACAAAACATTACAATTTAAGAACAGATCTTTTAAAATGCCGCGATATTCCAGAAAGTCCATGACTGTGCAAAGTCTGAACATGTACTGTACAAAATGTACTGCGCTTCAACAAACAAGTGCATAACAAACATCAAATCTCTAATATGTTTCACCATATCCTTATAGTGGAGCCTTTGATTAAGGCCTAATCCCAATTCTACACCTTAGCCCCCCTCGGTTCATGCGTTCAAATGAAGAGGTCGCGTGTCCCAATTCTCTTTATTAGCTTGGTGGTGTAGTGGGTAAAGGGACGGGCCACATAACCCTTCAAATGGAGATTTTTCAAGACCACACTACAAATGAAGGGGTATGATAGTTTTTTCTGACTACACCAGCAACATGGATGTAAAAACCGAGCAAAGAGACCCACAAATGTAAAATAAATGTGGATTAATAAGAATTTTACTACAAAGCAGCTGCTTTATTACATTCATAACGACATCAATGTGTTGTCTTCCAAGAAACATTTTGAAAAAGAAAAGCTAAAAGTTCACTAAGGATAGTCCCTTAATAACCACTGCAAAATATTACTCAGCAAATTTTTAATTCAGATAACCCAATTACTAGGTCTGTCAGAAATGTCTGCTGGGAGTGAAATAGCATTTTACTGCACATCTGGTATAATATTACTGTTGTTTTTCAGTTCATTCATACAGAAGATTAGCCTCAACACTCACACAGTGCTTTACACTCAACTTCTATATGATTTATTTATAAATGGGCTGGGGGTAGGCAAAGGGAAAGTGGTATAAAATAGAATTGAGATCGGCCTAACCCTCATCAATTTTGGATTTCCGTGATATTTGGGAATAATTTGCCAAAAATAGTTTACATAGATGAAGAAAAAAGCCATAATATTTAAAATTGTGTAACATTCCAGCATGTCAGGCAGGGATGAGAGTAGTGGTAAAATAATGGTGTATTTATAATTAAAAGTTTAATCAAAACTGATTCAGTTCAGTTCAATACAACTGTCACTGTTGAAGGAAGATCCACTAAAGAGCAACTCCGCCAGCTCTGACCAAGCAAGCCAAAGGGACAGTGGACAGAACCAAAACTCCACCGGCTGATGAAAGTAATGAACAAACGTTAAAGAAACCAGGCTCAGCCAGGGATCAATTCTCCTCTGGCCAAACATAAAGGGTAGAGCTGTGGTCTAAAAGACTCTGGAAGGCTTGAGAACGATGAGTGTCCGTCATGGAGAAAGTGCAGGTTTGAGTCGGTCAACGGCAGGTGTCCAGAATAGCCCATGGCATCAATGCAGAGACTCGTCTGTTACTGTCATGCTCTTGCCTCTTCCATGATCACCACAGCATCTGCTCTGGATACATTAGATATTGACAGCAATCAGTATGTCAGTAATAGCATACGTCGCATTTATAGCATTTACTACAGTCTCTGAGAAAAGAGAAAAAATATCTTTAAATAAAACAGTAAAATTAAAGACCACAATTACTGTATAATAATGTAGAACAATTTAACTGTATTATTTTAGCATTAATATTATTTTTATTCAGTACTCCCTGACATATAGGTAGATACATGAAATCCAAAATAAAGAAAATTAATTTAAAAGGTGATGTACAGAATATATGAGCTTGCTGACCTTACCTGTGAGAGTCCAACTTGTCCTTTGAGGATTCAATGGCAGATTTCTCTGTGAGTGTGCATCTTGCCGGAGTTGCTAGGGCAAAAAGAGAAACTTGTGACTTTTTACCCTTTTATACATTTTGGGACAGTAACATCAGAATCAGCCAGAGAAATCAGGAACAAATGAGAAATAAGCTAAATTATTATAAAATGTTTTACACAACATAAAAAGCAATCACTATGCAACTAAAGCTCAATAAGTGGTCAAGATTACACAAAAAGGCAGCAAAAATAAACTTTTAAAAAGTATTTTTATACAGCAATTCTTAAATTTTTCCTAAATTCATCTCTAGTGAAATAAAGAAATTAATACAGGTCTGTAATGAAGTGTGAATAAAACAAATATCAGATATTTGTACACATCTGTATTTACAAATACACATTAATTAAAAAAGATAAAGAATTGTCAGATTGGATTGAATGAATATTTAATTTTTTTTAACTAATTAATTGGGTAATTCACCTTAAAATTAGCATTTTGTTATTTACTCACCCTCACATTACAAACAAACCTGTATATAAAGTAACAAATAATGAGTCGTTATTACATTAACATTACTTGACGATAGTAAGAGAACTCATTCAGTTGTTTGGGATCATGAATGTTATACAATTGAATTAAACACGATATATAAAAACATTTAAATAAGAGATTGAGGTGAATACCACACATTCACAAACGTGTTTTGCATTTCACTTCATCTGTGCTGTCCAGTACAAATTCCCCATTTTTTATGTATTTGCAATGGCTTGTAGCTATTACACTCACTTGAATACTTAAGTTCACATTTGGTATCAACCCAGAATAAGAGCTCCATCCTTTTAAAGACAGCATCCTCTCTGGTCTCACAAATTGAGTCTGCAACACACACTGTATTAGAGATGGCTACTTGTGCTCCTATACATTCCTTGTTTAACCCCCCATAACAAACCCTCAAGTACAATACTAAATGTAGACTTTAGTACCTTAAGTTCCTTCTTCAGGCATCTTCAGCATACTTCAAATTCAGACCATATCCAGTTGTGAAATTCAGATGAGGTCCCATGACCACTTGACCCTCCAATGAATAAGACTGTTTGTTTGATGTTGTATTGCTGGAAAAGAAAGACTGAATTTGTGAATAATTAAATTTGTTTGTAAAAATAAATTTGACATTCCATACACTGCCTATTAAAATGCCCAGTAAAATTGCCAATAAACACAAAAACTATAGTTTAAAAAATCTTTGTCTAATATTTACTCAGCACTGAGTAGCCAAATAGCCTAGCTGTGGTTGTTTTTAACACCATTTTTTTTTTTTTTTTAAATGTGGGAACTATTAGAGGAAGAAAAAGAGTTTGTACATGAAACTGCTCACAACAAATCTGTGAACAACTTAATATTTTAAAATCTAATAAAAATGAGGAAGACATCAACATTACCTTGAACAATCAAGAGAGGGGTGCTTGGTAGCATCACACTTTTTCAACATCCATGGCTGTGGCACAAGGCTGTAAAAACTGATAAATATAATAAGAGTAGAATAAGACTCAACATTTGACTCTGTATGAGTTAAAATTTGTGCACAAATCATTCCTTGTCCCCATCAATTTCACTTTGAATAAGCAATATACATTTGTTGGTTTAGATGATGATCATGACTTTGGGTTATATTTGTGTACTCAGCATATACACTCACCATGCACTATAGCAATCACGTACACCTAAACACCACAAAAAATAAAATGTACAGTGACTCTATACAATAAGTTCACATTAGTAAATGTTATTAATGCATTACAATTACCACTAAGAAATAAACAATGACATTATGTTAATGTTAGCTTAAAAATACAACTGAATGGGGTATATGCACACAGACTTTTAATTTTCAGTCAGCCAGCCCAAGTGCATCACTGCCAATATGAAAATCTGAATAATCTTAAAAGACTCTCTAAATGTTTAAATGCTAAATAATTATTCACTGTATATAAACTACTATTATGTTAAAAAACAAACACAACTGACCACTGTTATGTGGTTAATTTACTTTACATTTGCCATAATCTATGACAATAACATTTTACTGGCTGATAATGATGGTCATAATGACTATGTGAAGGGCAGCTTACCTTAACTTTATTCTCCATGGTCACTTCAATGTTGTGCTGAAATAGAGAATGCAGTGAACACTAATTTAATTAAAGTTAAGAGAAATTACCTTTCTTTTTTTCATAATGACGCTTACCTTAACTTATCCCTCATGGTCATGTGAAGTACTTCACCTTCACTCCAATATTGTGCTGAAATAGAGAGAGCAGTTAAAGTTAACAAAATCACCTTTCTTTTTTCAGGTACTAACGTTATACTAAAACAAATTCACAAGCACTAACTTTCAAGCACCATCTGTAAATTTCTTCTTTAAAAATGGCGATTAAGCCGTCTGTTAACGAACAACATGGCATAAGAACCTAACGTTACAACTAAAGCTTACTTACTTGGTTAATTCTGTTAAAAGGTGTGCACTGTACAGAAATATACACATAATAGTGATGTGCGGATCGATACTAAAATATCGATATCTCCGATACCAGCTTTGTATGTTCTAGAATCGATTATCTTATCAAAATATCGATATTTCAATAATTTGGAGCAAATATGTATTTTATTGGAAATAGAAATACAGTGGAAAGTAACCACAATTACCCTAGTTTATCTGAATATGCCAACTTAGTCGGAACTACTTGTTCTTCCGCCTGCAAAGTCATGTGCGTAATATGGCACAATACAACCGCAGTCAGATCACGCTTGCTAGCCAGTAGCCAGCCACTCAGTCTGCTGGCACATGTTGTTCATTCACGCTGTCATTGAATATGGGCGACCGCAAGCAGAGTTATGTGTGGAGCTACTTCACTTCCATAAACTCAAACGGTGCAGTTTGTGACATGTGTAACAAAACAGTGAGGTACTGTGGTAATACCACAAACCTAATCAAACATCTAGTAATCGCAAGACAGAATATGACAACGTCACGACTAGGCGGTCAGAAGAGGAGGAAAGGAGAGGCACAGGTGCTGCTAGACATCGAGACAGACATCGCATTCAGAGTCCTTAGGTGCAGCAGGCAGGCACTATCCAGGTACAGAGGGAGAAAATTGGGCGATTTGGCTGTATTTTGGGGGCTTGGGTTTTTTGTGACATTGATAAAACAACGAAAAAAGGTTCAAAACACTTTCATGGGAACCGGATTAACTTGTCACTAAACGTAGAAGTGTGATTTTTTTTCTTTTAAGATGTTCAGGCAGGCATTTTAAGATATACATGCTCAGATGCTGTCAATAAATATGTAAGTTGGCTTTTTTGTATGATAATTCTTCATCTATAAACAATAAACAAGAATAACCCGTAATATGTCTCGTATTCAGTACGAAGTGACACTTTTAAGGACACTACTTTCTACTTTAATTTTCCAAACAGTCATTTTTGGGCAAAGTATCGGTATCGGATCGGTATCGTCGATACTCGCCTTTATTTTACTTGGTATCGGATCGGATAGAAAATCAGTGGTATCGCACATCACTAACACATAACAATCATTTTTCAACACTTACTGTGGGTGAATCCGTTGGCTGAGACGTCGATGGTTATGGTTCAAATGAGGCGTTGCCTGTGGTGACGGACGGTGCTTGTTTCCGGTCGAGTCGAATCGGCTCGGTTCTATGAATCGGCTCTCTTAAATGAATAGTAAAGATTCGAATCTGCCTGAAAATGATTCCTTTTTGTATAATAATGTGATACAACAATATGATTCATTAATAATTAATATTTCATTACTATTACTGCTCGGCCACACGCACTGTATACACTGATTATATGTTGATAAGTATGAGCTTGTGAACACGTGTGATAATTCCAGAGCAAGCAGTTCAATCTGATTCAATGTCAAGCGAGTGCTGAATCGAATCAGTGCAAAAGTGATAGTGTTTTTTTGGTTTATTTATAAAGATTTTGTGTCATTTTAAATGAGTCGATAGCGCAGATTCCTCTAGAACCTCTAGGTGTGTTTAACAGTCTTTGGTTTCACGAATCAATTATTTTTGTTACAGTTTATCACGTTTTGGCTAAGCACAAAATTATGTTTATTAAAAATGTCATATTTACATGATAATCTTATAGATTTAAATAAAGGTGCACCCAAAAATGAATATTTAACATTCATGTTTCAAACCTGGATGATTTATTTATTTAAAGTTATTTTTGAAGATGTTGGTAGCCAAATTGTTTTTGGGGCTGCAAAAAAAAAAAAAAAAAAAAAAAAAAAAAAAAATATATATATATATATATATATATATATATATATATATATATATATATATATATATATATATATATATATATATATATATATATATATATATATATAGTGCCTGTACTACTGTTTTAATTTTTATGCTAAAATAAAAAGTTTGAATTCCTATAACTAATGTGCAAAACATAAAGCCCTTTTTTACAGTAATTTGCTGTAATCATGCTGCCATCCTTAATGTCTCAATAACATTTTGAATATAACATACTGTGAATTTTTACAGTTAAATCCTGTAAAGGGATACTAATGTAATTTACTGTGAAAAATTACAGTAACGTTGTGAATATCTGGGATTTTTTAACAGTGCGTGTTTGCACACTATTTACAAATGTTTTAAATAGATATTTGTTTTATTGTCAGCATCAACAGCGTCTCTCTTTTACATTCATTCATTCATTTTCTTTTCGGTTTAGTCCCTTTATTAATTCGGGGTCGCCACAGTGGAATGAACCGCCAACTTATCCAGAACATTTTTACGCAGCGGATGCCCTTACTGCCGCAACCCATCTCTGGGAAACATCCACACACACTCATTCACACTCATACACTATGGACAATTTAGCCTACCCAATTCACCTGTACTGCATGTGTTTGGACTGTGGGGGAAACCGGAGCACCCGGAGGAAACCCATGCAAACGCAGGGAGAACATGCAAACTCCACACAGAAACACCAACTGACCCAGCCGAGGCTCGAACCAGCGACCTTCTTGCTGTGAGGCGACAGCACTACCTACTGCGCCACTGCGTCACCTCTCTTATACAGTAATGAGTTATTTAAAAAGTTTTACATGGGCTTTCAATGCATTTGACATATTTTATTTACTTTCTAAAAGTATAATGAACTTAAATGCATGAATGAAAACAAACACTAAAATTACTACAAAATTTAACAAAGTAAACAACCTCTGTTTATTTAATAATGTGCTTTACACATTCTTACAAAGTTCATTTTCAAAGCATAGTTAAAATAATACTAAAATATATTACTATCAAATGCTAAATAAATACACTTGTAAAAAATAAACTAAGCATTTAATTAAGTGCATTTTTCTGAAATATATTTTTAGAAAATATACTAAATTACAATTATTTTTAAGTGTGTTAAAAGTTATATATAAAAGTATGGTAATAATACACTTTTAATATATTTAAATTAAATATACTTCTTGGTTAGTATACTTTCAATGTACTATTGGAATTAAAAATATATTTGCAATACAATTTAGTATACTTTTTTTTCACCAGGGACGGCCTGGTCCAGGATTATGAAAATCTTGGGATCATCTTGTCGCTGGTCTTGGATCGCATCAGTGGCGCTGCATAGTCTGAGGGCCACAGGATGAGTATCCCCAGGTGGAAATAGAGAATAAAGAGAATAATTAGCGTAGCTGCTGTTCATAGCGTATATAAACGAGATGCAAAAACCTGCGTGGGGCACACTCATGCGTCATACCGCTAAGTGATGCACTGAGTGTATGCTTTGCTAAAAAGATAGGTTTTTAATCTAGTTTTGAACTGCGAGAGTGTGTCTGAGCTTCGGACATGATCAGGAAGGCTATTCCAGAGTTTAGGAGCCATAAATGAGAAGGCTCGACCTCGCTAATGATTGGCTACAGCTGGTCCCGCATTAGCTAACATATGATTTACTTATCAGACGAATCCAAACACATATAAATATCCAGATTTTCTTACCTTAGTCAACAATATCTTGAAGAACTCCCCCATGAACCCCTACTCCTCACCCTCCTTTCCTAGACAAATGCTGGACAGGGTGGCACCGTGGCTCAGTGGCTAGCACTGTTGCCTCACAGTAAGAACATCGCTGGTTCGAGTCCTGGCTGGGCCAGTTGGTGTTTCTGGAGTTTACATGTTCTTCCCGTGCTCGCGTGGGTTTCCCTCAGGTACTCCGGTTTCCACCCACAGTCCAAAGACATGCAGTATAAGTGAATTGAATAAACCAAATTGGCACAATACTGTATATGAGTGTTTTAGTACTGGCCATTCACCGCATAAAAATGTGCTTGTATAGTTGGCAGTTCATTTTGCCGTGGCAACTCCTAATAATCAAGGAATAGGCTGAGTGAACGAAGCTCTCGAGACCTACCTGAGCAGACTCCCTTCTCTCCTGATGAAAAGGGAGGAAGCCCCAGGCTCAAGGATCATTTGAGCTCAGGGCTCATGCCAAATATGCTTTATTATCAATCATCAGCTAAGTGTGAACTCTTGAAATAACCTTTTCAGAATTGGGGTTGTACATATGTGTCCATATAATTCAACCAGGATGGAGAATAAATTGACAACTTTTCAAAATCCATTGATGCAATCTACTGAAATCTCTTAGAGATTCATTCATAGAACCTTAAGGAATTCTGCATATTTTCACGTTCCCTCACACACACACGCACACACACTATACTGTACATTTTTGGTTTTTCAGTTTTTATAAAAGACATTAAGATTAAAACATCACCCTAGACATTTTCCTCATGGGGATGAAAAATGTCCCCACAAGATAATTTGGTCCCCACAATGTGATGAATACCATTACCATTTTTTTTTCCCAAAAAGTGAGAAAAAAACTCAATGTTTGTTGTGATCTCTTGGCACACACAGGCCTTTGTTTGCCTGAAACTCACTGTTACTCCTGGAATTTTTAATTTCATTTTATTTATCCACATTTTATTCTCCCCAAAATAGCAATTACGAACCACAGCGCTCTGGCACAGCAGATAGCTACAGCTCTGATGCCAGAAAGAATAGAGAGACAGCTGCATTCTCAGCCCAGGAGGGGGTCCCTCTCAAACTATCTCAAGACTCGGGGTCTAAAATTTGCCTTATATAATGAGTGGAGGAATTATTCCAATTACTTGAAAGATTGATGCTTTCATGCATCATTCTGTGCGGAAGAAAGGGTTCGTGGTGCATGAATAGTTGACATAGCTCCATACTTACTCCCATTTGTAAAGATGTCAAAGCTGTTGAGTTGAGAATCACTTCAGCAAACGCAACACTGAGAAAGCATTGAGTGCCTTGAGTGGAGGTTCAGTTTGGTAAATACACACACTCTTTATAATTCTCAGAGAAGCTATCAGGAAGCATAACAAATCCAATGTCATTTTGCTTGACCTATGGTCAAGATAAGTGCTGATTTGCTTCAAATACAGAGGATATTTGACCAGGTTCTTTTTGTGCCACATTCAAAAAGGTCATAAATTCAGGGTACACAACATTTCTTTTTGCCAGGGGGGTTCTGTAAACATAAGCTGCAAATGCTTTGCATATCTAAGGCATTTGGAGGTCCATCACTGACCTCGAACCCCACTCTGCTCTGCTTCGAGTCCCAAGTCCGATGCTATACATACAGTATCTTACTATCTTTTGGGAGAAGCCTGTGTCATGAAAAAGGGTATGAAAAGGGTATGAAAAAATTTTGGACTTGACGGTACATGTTCAGAAAACTAAGGTCAGGGCAATTCACCTGTTGCTTTTCTGTTGGTTTGTGTTGTGTTTGTGTCAAAGATATGCAACACTATAAAGTTTATTTGTCATTTAATTCTCCATTTTGCTGTTTCAATTGAGTAACACATTTGACTACATTCTGTCTGCACTATCAGCTTAAGAGGAACCAGCCCTGGAGGCCAATTCTTGGTTATTCATGCAACTACCAATGCAAAAGGTTTGCCTTTGACACTGTTCTATTCAACATTTCAGTATTAAATTGAGTTTTAACATTCAGCAATGGCAGCTGCCAGATATTTATTAGCACTACACTGTTCAGACAGGATTTGTTTTCCCAGAGGTTTCGCTGACATACTTAGCAATTTTAAACCTGTCCCAATTGAACATGTTTTTCTAGCACAACCCAATGCTGTAACTTATGATAATTGCTTGATGTGCTACTCGGTGCACCATCTTTATTGATTTAGACGTTTTGACCACTTTCTGGGTAAAATAACAGTAAGTGATTCAATTGCTCTAGGCTGACATTCCATTCAACGCTAAAATATTAAATCAAACATAAGTGACAGTAATCACAGAGCCAAGCAGCAGATCTGTTTGTTAAATTCAAGAGGACATACAGTACTATAATGATTTAAGTCAAATACACAAGAGATTTATGATGGAATTGTTTTAACATTTGTCCACTAGGTAGCACAGGCACCGTATTGTTATGTTATTGTCATGACTTTGTCAAACATTGCAGATATGCAGTATCAGGTGGTGTTTAAGCAACAATGGCTATGGTTTAACTAGGTCTGCTGGCTTGTCTCCATTGTGCCCATTTTTATTATTACATAATTTGTTAAAACAAAATCATGTGATTTTTTTGATGTGCAGGCTAAAATTACTCCGTAAAAATGTTTCCATTGTAGTTTATGCATATTTATGTGCCTTTTCAAAATGTATGCACATCTTGGCATTTCCATTAAGCATTTGATTATGTGCATTATCCAAAATGCACATAAAAATAAATGGATGGAAACAAAGCTAATGTTTTCAACAAAAATGTTAAACATTTCATGTGCTTATACAGGGACACCAGCCTTTTGGTGGCCTGAAAATGCAAATGTTTAAAAACAATAGTTTGACAGTGATACCATCAGCGTGTAAAATGGTGACATCATGCAGATGTCTATTATGTGTTCAGCAAATAAGCATGCATACACTGTAAAACCCCCAAAAGTTAAGGTAACTTAAACCGTTTGAGGAAACCGATTGCAACAAACCATTTAAGTTCAAAAACTAATACTAATGAGTACTGTGAACTTAATCCATTTGAGTAAATGAAGCAATTTGAGCACAGTAAAACCCAATAAATGAAGAGAACTCAAACCAAGTACTATAAAACCCAATAAGTTAAGGCAGCTCAAACCATTTGAGGAAACCAATTGCAACAAACCATTTGAGTAAAAAAACTAATCTATATGAGTACTGTGAACTTACTCCATTTAAGTTGAAGTAATTAGGTATTTAATTAACTTAGTACCTTCAACACTGAGTTCAAAACTCTTCAAATGAGTAGAATTAACTTTCAGTAAATTTTGAGTTATCATTCATTTTCTTGTCGGCTTTGTCCCTTGCGGGGTCGCCACAGCGGAATGAACCGCCAACTTATCCAGCACGATTTTACGCAGCGGATGCCCTTCCAGCCGCAACCCATCTCTGGGAACTTCCACACACACATTCACACCCATACACTATGTACAATTTAACTTACCCAATTCACCTGTACCGCATGTCTTTGGACTGTGGGGGAAACCGGAGCACCCGGAGGAAACCCACGCAAACGCAGGGAGAACATGCAAACTTCACACAGAAACGCCAACTGACCCAGCCCAGCCGAGGTTCGTACCTGCGACCCAGCGACGTTCTTGCTGTGAGGCAACAGCACTACCTACTGCGCCACTGAGTTGCCCCAAATTTTGAGTTAACTACACTTATTTCATTTGATAAAGTTGACTGTTGGGTTTTACAGTGTACATACTTTACAATTAAACCATGGCGGACTGTGTTTCCTTTACTATGTGATATTGCTCACTGCTGACCTGCCATGGATAACATAGCATTTGTACTTTCTTTTTTTTTTATTCGACATTTTGACAACATTGTAATCTGAATGAACTTTAATCAAATGCAAAGAAAAAAAAAGTTTTTTGGAAAATTATGAGGTGTGCCATTAATTGATGTTTGTACTGTTGTAAAACAGGGACATAAAAGGAGTATTCCAAAGCAAGTCATATAAGTAACTTACTTATAATATTTTCTTATTCAGATTAAAGGAAGTAATTACATTACTGATGTCTGTAATGTGAAGTTACGCTGGACAACAGAGTCCGAATTCAAATGCACTGTTAATTATGCAGAGAATGGTCAGGCAAGCAACAGTCAACACAGATGCAAACAGATGTATACGAGCAATCCAGAGTCATGGTCGATAAACAGGCAGATGTTCAGTACAGGCAGGCAGCAGTCAACTTAAACAAACAAACAAATAAACAAGGCAAGGCAAGGCAAGGTTTAAAAACACGGCAAGACAAGGCAAGGAAACCGTGTTGTAATGTTCACTTTTCAGTATAACAAGACTCAGCCCTGATGTGTGTGTGTGTGTGTGTGTGTGTGTGTGTGTGTGTGCACTGTTTAAATAGTCCTGTAATCAGTCCATGAGCAGCTTCAGCTGTGAATGTTTGCAATCAGACAGGATTAGGAACCGGTGTGTGTGTGCAGTGCATGACTGGATCTTGTAGTCCATATACTAGCAGATTTGTAGTCCGTTAGTGATCTGCACAGGTTGGATCACTGGTGACTGGACAATGTCCATGTAAACCTGTACATTGTTTCTGTGTTGTTTTTCTTGTTTCTTATGTTCTCTAAGTCTTCTGTTTTTTTTTTTTTTTTAGTGGTGACTCTTTGTCAGTTCTCCTTTTAGTTGTTATGTGGTTTTATTTTTTTTAGCACTCTTATAAATCCCAACATTTTACTGTTATTATTAAAGATTATTATCCTTTGTTTCTGTTTGCAACAATGTTAATAAAATGAAGTGGCAGGCCACATGAAAAAATACTATAGTGTTTTTGAACCATACTATAGTAAAGTATTTAATGAATCTGTTGTGCTAATCATAATTGCTGTGGTAATACAATAATACGGTAATAGCTCGATGCACCATCTTTATTGATTTAGATGTTTTTGACCACTTTCAGGGTAAAATTACAGTAAGTGGTTCAATTGCTCTAGGCTGAGATCCCATTCAACGTTAAAATATTCAATCAAGCATAAATGATATTAATTACAGTGTCAAACACCAGATCTGTTTGTTAGATAGTTGCTGTGGTAATACAACAATACGGTAATAGCGATATAAACAAAGTTTTCTATGAATTATACTACAATACACCACAGTTTACTATAGAAAAAGCTACAGTATCTGCAGTATTTTTTTACAGTTCATCAGTTCATGAAAGTTATTACAAGTGTGGTAAATATAATAATATACAGTATAACACACTTTATTATATATATAGTTCTAAAACATTATATAATTTACTTTTAATTGTTAAAGTATACTTTTTCATGTGAGAGTCTGGTTTCATGTTGGCATTGCTGACTTTAATTCTAAAATTTATAGAGTGCAAACTTAGGTGAAGACTGCTGAACGTTTACAACAGCTTACAATAAAAATGACTGATAAATACAACAATTCTACAACAATTCTTCAATTCTAAAAAATGTTTTCAGTATTTTTTGTTGTTTATTACACATAATACAAAGAGTGCAGAAAAACATAATATAAAAACACTTGAGATTTTTCACCCATTTCTTATTTCATACAAAAGAATAAATGAATAATGTAGGAAATAGACCCAGGGAGGTAGTTCAAAAAAAGTCCCCTTGCCCTTCAGTGCCTCCATACATGAATAACTACACAAGAAAAGAAAAAAAATGCACCATTTTATAACAACAGTCCATTATGTTATCCTCATGGTCAAATTCCATTATTTATTTCTCAGAAACCTTCCAGTTTCAAAGAAGTAAAACAATAGAACCCTCCCAGTAACCCCAATACAGCTCATAACCTCCATTTTACTCCCTCAAAGCATTGCGGGAGTTCTCCTCACAGCTGTTTGTCAACAAAATGGCTTGATTGAATTGAATTTGAACGCAAATGATCCCTCATAACCGCAGGTTTAAGGACTCTCATCAGGGACCGTGAGCTGCGTGTGCAACAAACACCAAGTATCTGTGGTTCAGAAGTGGCACAGAGGCCCAGACTGAATAATCAGCCTCCCTGTTAATATCCTGCCAGACAGAGCATTGAGCCAGAACCACACTCCCCTGCACATCTCACAGGGAGGGAGATTTCCACTTATTTGTATTCAGGGCCATGGCTGATCTCGCTTTTTGGATGATCTGTTGTGCAGTTTGAACACTTATTGATGAGGGGGCTAATTTTGCATGATTATCTTTTTATACCATTAAGCTCTTAGATTTTGGAATAGAGCATTTGTTCATATTTTAAAAGTAACATTTTGACATTGCGTTCATTGTAAGTCTTTTATGAAGACTGCTTATTATTTGCATCAGTAAAGTTGTTCAACATTACATCATAGGGCTGAAAAAATGTGTTTCTCTAGAAAAAATGATTATGATTAGCAATTGATTTGATTGGGGTAAAAATGAGACTTAACATTTGATAATTGAATTATATTGATTTGATCTCTCTGATCTTAAACTTGTAATAAATAAATGAACACCACTCAATTATTGCACTGAACTGTATCAATATTGAGCTGAACTAAGCAGAATAATGACAAGAATTACCAGACTTGATGTCCACTGACTATAAACTCACCGGCCACTTTATTAGGTACAACTGTCCAACTACTTGTTAAGGCAAATTTCTAATCAGCCAATCATATGGCAGCAGCTCAATATTATTGGGCATGGTGAAGACTATCTGCTGCAGTTCAAACTGAGCATTAGAATGGGGAGGAAATGTGATTTACATGTAAGTGACTTTGAACGTTTCTTGGTTGTGGGTACCAGATAGGCTGGTCTGAGTATTTCAGAAACTGCTGATCTACTGGGATTTTCGTGCACAACCATCTCTAGGGTTTACAGAGAATTCGTACATTTTATGACCACAGTGTACCCATCTTCTGATGGCTACCAGCAGGATAACGCGCCATGTCATAAAGCGTGATTTATCTCATACTGGTTTCTTGAACATGACAATGAGTTCACTGTACTCAAATGGCCTCCATAGTCACCAGATCTCAATCCAATAGAGCACCTTTGGGATCTGGCGGAAGAGCAAAAGCGGGTCCACCTCGGTACTAAGGTTTACCTAATAAACTGGCCGGTGAGTGTATATTATCCACTTTTTACTTGTGATGGCTGCTTTTGAAACACTGTCTCATGCAGCTTTGAAAGCTTTACAAATCTTTTATATCAGAGAGTGTATCAAATTGGCAGGGTCACAGGATTTCAGTAAATGGGTTTTCATTATGTCATTACTTTTTTAAAACATTTTAAAATGTAGTAGTTGTCCAATGGGGTGATCGCTGTAATACCATAAAACCAACATGAATCTTGTGGGTTCATTTAGATCGCCCCAGTGGCAAAGCACTGATCAGATTTCATAGTTTTTAGCTGATATCAGATCAGTTTTACGAGTTTGTAGATGTTTTAAAATTAAAATGAATAATAGTTAATAGTCTCTTATTGGCCTCTTTAGCAGAGCCCACTATGAAACAAACAATATATAAGCCTCTGAAATTTGTAAAATAAGGCATAATATGCAGACACATAATGTTTTAATGATTGTAGATGATAAGCCAGTGGTAAATGGGTGGCTCTACAGCTGTCTCTTGTCAATAATATTTTACAGTTAAAAAATAATAACAGTCACTAGAAATCAGTTTCCTATTGAAAATACAATTACAATTTCTTTTTTATTGTATTTTTTTTTTACAGCAAAATGAATAAAAATTACATTTCAACCAATGCAACTGTGCGGTGCTGTGGGTAAAATGAAGTCACGACACTAATAAAGGGGCAAATGCGTGCGCGTTACCATCAAAATACAAGTTGTTTTGCCCTTTATTTTCTCAATAATAGTAAAATATAATTTTTGTTATTCGAAACTAGTGAAAATTAATATAATAACAATATTATATGTTATTTAAAACTAAAGAACAAAAAAAATTATTGCCATATACTTTATTTTGAATTATTTGAAGTAACGGTGTCATTTTTTTATAATAGTAAAATGTTTGTTTATTTTAAATTATGTTGCTTTTCAGAAAAAAAAAAAGAGTTTATTTACCAGAATTTAAATAAATTGTCCTTTCTTCATTCATGGACTTGCTCAACATGTGATGCTTCATATTTGTTTATTTTTGAGTTGTGCATTGACATAAATAAAGGTTTTGTTTAAACCTGTATTATTTATATTAGTAGTGTATATTGGGGTGTATATATACCCCAATGCCCCAAATGCATTTGCCAAAAAATATCAGAAATGGCTCTTTGCTGAATAAAGGATCCCGACCCCTGTGATAAGCTAAGTGCATTTATAGGTTATACTGTACTTTAAAATTAACAATATGTTTGAAAAAGCCAATTCTAATGCATCTTTTGCCTGCCTTTTGGTTGCATTTACATGGCTTTGACCACTATGTCAGGTTTCGAACACCTTAAAACACTGAATAATTTTTTTTCTTTGTAAAGCTTAGTATCTCCCATCACTCCTTTTTTACATAACTACAATGGAAACACTTTACAATATCAGTACATGAATAATAACGTATTGATATGCCAACTAAACTATTTCTGTTGATGTTGACAGAACATTTTCTATTGTTATTCAGTGTAAACCCACTAGACGGACATGCATAAGGAGTTCATGAGTAGTTAAGAATGGGTTAATGATGATGTGCCCCTCCAAGTAAAGTCACAATATAATTGTTATACATTAACATATCATGAGTTCATGATGGTTACATTAAGCATAAACTAACGTGGTAATTAATTCATTCATTAACAAACAATTCATGTACTAACAAGTAATTAAGGCTGTTTTTCACATATGAATTCATGTGACTCATGTTGTAGTTCAGAGTTAATTCATGATTAGCGCGTTCATAAACTCATCATTATTTCATAATAAAATAATGTTTAGTTTACATATTAACACATCATTATTCATGTACTGTTACTGTAAAGTGTTACCACTACAATTCAGCTGATTTGAAATTGTACAAGATAGTAGCTGTAAGGTGTGTTTTGTTTGTCATGTTGTCTTGTCTGTTATTTTGTAGTTTAGATTTGTCTTTGTTTGCTGCCATGTGCTCCTTTGTTCAAGTGTCATGTTCTTATTGGTTGTTTCATGTTACATGATCCCTTTGGTATAGCCCTCATGTTTCCCTTGTTAGCTGTTGGTGAGTTGATCTGATGTCCATGTTTCATTTTTTATTTCATGTTATTACCAAGTCAAGTGTAGTTATGTTAAGTTATTGTTTCGTTTGTTTTGGTCACATACATTTACTTAATAAAATGTAAAAAAAAAATTATAAAACAAAGTGCTCACCTTCAGTCTCCATTACAGCAGAATTAGACATGACTATAGAAGTAATATCAGACAACTGTCAAGCAGTAGCCCATGTACTGTAAAGACAAAAATCTAAATTTTTGATTTCACTTTCTATTGCATTATTTATTTACCATTGACAATAAAGTATTTTTGGTTATTTTGTTTTAAGGAACAATTCTTACTATTAACAAACCATTAGCTAAGAATTTTAGCTCAAAATAATGGTAACACTTTATTTTGATGGTCCATTTGAGTATTAGTAGACTGTCTGCTTAATATCTGTTGACACTGACATTTAACAGTCCTTCAACAGACATTTAACTGACTATAAGAAACTTTGCAATTACATGTCAACTTACACTAACCCTAACCCCAACCCCAACCCTAACCCCAACCTAACAGTCTACTTATAATCTAATGATAATTAGTTGCAATGTAACTTAAATTCAACAAACGGACCGTCAAAATAAAGTGCGACCAAAATAATTAGCTGCTTATTAATAGATAGTACGGACAGTAGTTAGATTTAGGTATTGGCTAGGATTAAGGATGCAGAATAAGATCATACTTCATAAACATGCTACTCATACTAATAAACAACACCATATAATTAGGAAGTAAGCCAGTGTAGTGGGAATTGTCACTTAAACTAAAGTTACTGTACTTTTAAATATACTATTAAAAAAAACAAAATAAGGTGAAACAGAATATATGATCAAACAAATGTGCTGGTTTTCTAATAGGATGCTAAACAGAGTACCCATTAAAAATGCTTTAGTTGGTGCAATTACTTTCAGTGAATGAAAAATTCCAGTGACAGAATGCAGACGTCCGGTTCAACTCCATTCATCTTTACCTCAAGCAAATGCAGCTTTAGCAATGCCTCATAAACCATTTAAGACAGAGATATGAACCACAGGATTGTTCAATTGCATATGCGGTTGTTTGTGAAATGTGTTCGCTTTATTTTAACTTATTGTTAAAACAATTGTGGTTACTGTAAAAGTTGGCAATTGCAATGAAAAGCATAATGAACTAAACTAGTTTTCTCTAGGAGTTTTAGCAGATATTTTCTGATATTGTAAGACGATATAGTTACCACTGGAGAAATTGCAATGTTCAACTTGGATCACATGCCGTTCATAGCCAATGGCATTAGATTAAAGCCTTCACTTGGGTGACCTGAAATAGGAAGCTTTGTTCCTCATCCTGCAAGACTTAAGCAGTGTCCTGCATCTGAATTTTGTCTGCAGCTTATTGTTTTTTCTTCTATCAAATGACAACACCATGATAAAAAAGGCAAACAATGGTTATTGGTGTCCACATGGGCAGCCATCTTGTTTTAGATAAAAGTAGTAGAAAAACTGACAATAATTGTATTAATAGAGAGACATTTCTCGCCCTCTGATTTAGAGATAAAACATTTAGATAAATGTTTTGGTGCTGGTTAATTTCGGTTGAACAGTTGGGTTCAAGGAAGGACACCCCTTTATTCATGATTTCTTTTAAACTCCTATAGGACAATTGAATGTAAATTATTTGAAACTGGAAACTGTGTAACTGAAAATATAAGTGATTAGGTAAATGTAATTAGTAATGCATTGATTATATGTAATTAGCAAGCAGCAACCTCCCGCTCTCCCTCGGGAAGCCAATACGGAAGTAACTAAAACTGCAATTCGCGCTCCAGGAAGTCCAAGTGCTTTCTTTCTGCATTGGTAAATTGGCCATTTTTACAGCTGATATAAACATGTTTACAGTCTGGTACAAACGATGGCTTTTGTGCATATAGCTATGATTACCTTTCATGACAACTGTGAGGGGGGTGAATTTTTTTATAACTCATCCGTTTCGTTTTTATGAAGCTATATTAAGTTTTCATAATTAAGGGCGTGGCCACTTGAGTGACAGCTAGCCCTCGCTGGTCGCTGTCTCGTCACCTCAGCTGACTCTGGCTAATTAGCCGCTGATCTCGGCATGTACATCGTATTTTTGTTTTGGTTAATGTTTCTTTAAACAGTCATTTGGCTTTTGGAATTATTTCCTGCAATTATCAGATGATATGGCATGCTGTGTGCACTTAATTGTGCTTACAAACCATTCAAGTTGCCTCCATTTTCCAGGTGAGTGAAGTTATATACTGATATACCATCTCTATAAATGTATTTGTTTTGTTTAAGATCATTTATCATCTATAATGTTCTTTAGACCAGTATTGCACTCCAGAACCTGACAGATTGATTAGCTGTAGGCTATAAAACAGTCATCTGAAGCGTTGTCATACAGTGTTAGTGCTGGATTTTTATAAACAGCCTTGCATTTACTAACACAGACTATATTTGAAGTGTTTGATAGTAATTCGCGTTTTCCTCCTGTCGAAAAACGTCATAAAAACAATGTTTAGTGGCTCAATGTATTACAACATTGTTTTTAAAAGTCTAAACACTTTATTGAAATAGTGTACAACCAAGCACGTGTGGTCAGAACTCAAACGAGTCACAGGTAATGAAGTATTAAATGTTCTCCCAAAGTAAAAAGTTTGTCTAACCCAGGTCTAAGCAAAATGCTGAGAATCAAGCATGCGTCTGTAGCTCCGCTCACTCTCCGCCTCTTTGCCCTTATTTAGTATCCCGCGTTTGGTGTGATGACGCGCTAACAAAATGGCGACGGTTGGCCGCGCCTACTTGTAGCTTCTTTTGCAGTGTTTTAGAAACCTATGGGTGACGTCACAGATACTACGTCCATATCTTTTACAGTCTATGGTAATTAGGCATCAAATATCCATGGTATACTGTAGTAATTGCTAAATCCTTTACCATATAATAGTAATAAACTACAAAAAGAGACTGTAAAGATGGACAAACTTTGGTGTTGTCACGCACGTACATGTCACGATCACCAGCGATCTACTACCAGAGATGGCTGATAAACACACTCACATTCATATGGACTCAAATCCGCCATGTTTTGGACTACAACACCCAGTCATACAACACACACACACAACCGGTTCCAAATCATGACTGATTGCAACTCACAGCTGAAGCCACTCATGAACTGATTGCATGGACCATTTAAGGAGGACAAACACAAACACTGTTGCTGAGTCTTGCTAGCTGTACAAGTGAACATTACGACGCGTTTCTCCTTGCCTTCCGTGTTCTAGACTTTCGCTTTGTTTTGTTTGATTATCTTTGTATGCCGCCTGCCTTGTGACCATCTGCCTGTTATTACGACTACAACTTGCCCATATACATCTGTTTGTTCCTGTTTTGACCACTGCTTGCCTGACCATTCTACTAATAAAGTCCTGCATAAGGATCCTCACTACATTGTAAGCGTCCATCCTTGTTATAGTACATATACGTGTGCACACCTCTACGGCTATCTTTATGGGCACTTCCCATAGGCGTAATGATGTTTATACAGTACAGACACCTAGAGATTGTGATTACTAACATTACTTCAAGTACATAAAATTACTCAGTAGATCAGTAATATTATAAAACATTTTTCTCTTGCGTAGGAAATTAAATATATTGTCGCATACAAGCAGCATCATCTGTTTCCTCCATTAGACATAAGAAGCTAAAGTGTCCTCCAAAATATATAATACCCAATAATTCACTGTATTTTGAATACATTTATATTCTTAAAATTATATATTTATATTCATAGTATTATTGAATACCATCAGCAGAATACATGTATGATATCATCAAATATGACATTTGTTCATTTTTATATATGTATTTATGTATCATACCCTATGGGTCTTCCTACATATTTATATCTATCTATCTATCCATCCATCCAAGTCCATTTTGTTTTGGCTTGGAGTCATATTTCTCTCAAGTGTATTGTCATGGCGCACCAGAGGGCAGATTTCTCTCCCTGAGGCTGTGGATGAAATCTTGGCTCTCTGCTGAGTTCTCTCCTCTGCTGTGTTCCCATAACTCTGGGTGATTTACAGCGTCTCTGCCACACTGAGGGGTAATAAGCAGTGTAATTTGCTGGAAGGTGTGACTGGACTGAGTAACCAGAGCTGCAGCCTTTACGACACGTTCATGTGTCTCACACATGCAGGTGAGTGAGAAACAAACACAATCAAGCTGCCACATTTCTGTTCTCTCTCTTTCTCTGGCTTTCTCTGGAGAGAGCGCTCATCCGTGACCCTGTTCATTTTACATGCCTCTCTCCCTAATTGTGTTCTTCAAAATCAAACACTTCAAATAAGCATTCTCATTGGACTTGAGATCTATTACAAATTGCATTTTGAGGTCTTTATTGAAGATATTTATCCATTGGAAGTAAACCTACTTTTGAATGAAATACAGCTATTTCCTAAATTCTTGGTCCTTTATAGAAAATTTACTTTTTATAAAGTTTCATGACACCTATCAAATCACCAGGAACTGATTAGAAATCAGATACAGGAATTAAATCACTTTTGGGCATGACCATAACCTCCCGAAAAAGATGTTGTAACAAATTTACAGTATTACATTTTTTATGATTTTTTAAATGAAGAAATACAAATAATTTTATATCTTACAATTTCACATTTTATTAAGTGTGTGGATGTTTATTAGCCATTGTTTTTGGACCTTATAATGAATTTCTGAGAGAAAATAATTTGATGTCTAAAAACGTACCTCTAGATAAATTTCTGGAGACCGTGAAATACGTCCCAAGAGCTTCGTTTTTTTTTTTTTTTTTTTTTTTTTTGCAGTTTTGCAGAGGTTGCTGTGTATACTTTTTGAGAACTCAAATTTCTTTCTCGAGTGCCATTCGCACTTGCTGTTCTCGCGTGAACCCACCAGAGACTGTTGACTGAATGTTTGACTAACTGAATGACGGACTGACTGATCGACTGACTCACCCTGGTCCTTCCTTAAACCCAACCAATTTTATTAATTGACCCGCCCACCCACTTCCCTAAACCTAAACAACAATTTTCAAAAGCAATCGAAAAAAAGAAAAGGCCTCGTCTGATTTTTACCACGTTTTCAGATTTTCCCCCTTCTCACCCTGTTATTTAGTTGTTTATTTTATTTTTTGGTTTCTGTTTTTGTCTTACCTGCTTTCTGGAACCGTTCTTCACCAGACTCAAACCCCTTCGTCGTTGTCAACTCCTCTCTGCGTCTCAAAAACGCAGACGTACATGGCGAGCTAACGGGACAAACTGGTTACAGCGGGAAAGTCGTCCACATGGAGTTAATCGGTCAGCTGGTAAGCGCGAAAAGGAATGGCTAATTTTAACAATGTTAATTGTTAACATGGAAATATGAAATAATTTTTATGAACTTTAATTTGTGCTTAGCCAAAAACATAATAAACTGGAACAAAAGTAATTGATTCATAAAACCAAACATTGTTAAACACCCAAAATGATTTCAAAGTCAGGGTAAATGTCAGAATGACTAGCCGAGGAAAGCCTGCTTCACAGTAAAATATAGTTAATTCTACAAGTTAATACTGTGAAATCACAGTAATGAACTTTGAAATCTATTGTGAAGTTACACTATATGGCTATAATTTCACAGTGATTTAATGTAACAGAAACACGATAAATTACTGTGAACTACACTGTAAAAATAAATCCGTAGTTTTATGTTTTTTTTTTGGCAGCTGGGCTTCTGGAAATACTTCGTAAAATAACGGCCGTTAAATCACAGAAATTTACCATAGAATAACAGATGTTAAATGACAAACAATTCCCTAAATTTAAATTTCTGGTAAATTTCTGTAATTTAACATCTGTTATTTTACGGTAAATTTCTTTTTCAGATTTTTTTTACAGTTTACCTCACAGTAATTTGCTGTGAATTTACATACAGTATTTTACTGTGAAAGTAATGCAATTATTAGCCAGTAATTTACTGTGAATTTAAGGTAAAATGTTATACAGTATAGGCTAAAATCACCCTGCCCCTTTAGAGGCAATTTTCACCCTCATAAATTTTCATTTACACACATGCAAATGCAGCAGACTGGAAATGCAAGCTTGGTGTTTTGCAGGTCACTGCATTCTAAGGAGGTACTCACACTATGCTATCCGAATCGTGCCCAGGCACGTTTCCCGGATCATTTGAGAAGTGCGAGTGCTCTGAATCGGGCTCAGGCACAGTTCACTTGGGCGGCCCTGGCCCGGTTGGAAGAGGTGGGCCTGAGCGCGGTTTACTTGGGCTGAAAGCGAGACGTGACTTTTAAGGGACAGTTTGATATGGATTAATTATTCATTCATACTATTCAATGAACACAAACTGTCGTAGTTTACTAAAGACGCAATCCCCTCACTGCACGACAGCTGCACCTTCAGCAAACCTCCTAATTTCTGCAGCACGAGGACTTTATGATTGTTTATGAGCGTCAAAAGTGGCTGATCTGTTCGTCGAAATATTTGACTGCATGTCACTGCATATCAAACGACTTAAATGATATAACTAAAGAAATGTCCACTGTGCTGAGCGAAAGCGCTTACTGAACAGCGCATCATCGATGACGTAAGCGTGCCCAGGACCGAATGAAATGTGAGTGCGGGCCATCGGGGGAGACGGGAGGGGGAACAAGCGTGCTTTGGCCCGGTTCAACACAATTGTACATAGTGTGAGTACGCCCTAAAGTTCAAGCCTGGTAATCTCTGACCTGCGAAATCGCAACACACAATTGCACGAGACCAATAAAATATCAAAACGTGACCTCTCTGTACAGAAATTTTAAATATAGAGCAATCACTTGCTTTATCAATATCTAATCATCTTGTTTTAACCTACACTTTTTCGCAGTGCCGACAGAATTTTGTGTGCTCAAACTAGTGTGATTGTGATTTAAGACTCAGTAATCAATGAAATTTCAATGAATGAATGAATTAATCAATAATTAAATTATTCTAGTGATGAAAAATTAAAATATAATATTAAAATATTTTTTTAAAAAATTGTTTTTATATTAAAATTTTTCTCTAAATATGCAAGAGAAATGGGAAAGTTTGTAACATTACTGTCCAAACAGATTAAAATATATAAGCACTTGGCACTCAATGCAAAACACTGAGTGACAAAAAATTGACTCCCCAGGCTTCTATACCACATTTATTTTCAGAGACCATCTTTACAATGTTCTGATGTTTCACTGTGCCCTTATTTTCATTTGAAGCTGAATTTCTACCCAGAAGGCTTGGTTTTATTTGACAGCATAAGCAGCAGACCGCTGTTACCGGCACACTTGCAGTGTCAGAATCATCTGTGAATTGTGGCTCTACCCACAGCCCCCCTACCAGAGGCTAATTTTCTTTTCTTTTTCTCTCTTTTTGTTCTCAATGACATCTGCCTATCCTCTGTCCATTTAGTGAAAGGACACATTGACAAATACAATAATCTTTCTCCCAACACTGCAGGGTCTCTAAGTGCTTTTAACTTGCCATTTTGGCTGCCTTAAAGAATTCTGACATGCAATAAAGCTGTCAGCACACAAATTAATGATGGAAAGACAGGCAGGGGAAACAGACCACTCTGCTATCAAAAAACTGTCTCTTCTGGGTTTATAAAGTCTTATGATGATGTCTTTCTAACTGGAAACTACTTTATAACTTTGTCAAGACAAGCATATGAAGTTGTGTATTATACAGGAAAACAGAATTTCAAGGCTGAATGCTTTTTTTGCTGATGGAATATAGATTTTACACTTTTTTTTTTAGCTTTTTATCTCTCAGGAGTAATGTTTTTCAGATTAGTTTTTTTTTTTTCAGGCCACTGATGACAAAATGTGTGTTTTTTAAAGGAATAGTTCTGTAATATTTCTAGCAATGGAGTAGTCGATGATAGTGGTCTGAAAACACAAGGGCAACTCACCACAATGGTCATAATAAAAATAAATAAATTCTGTACTAAAACCAAAACATAAACATACCATAAATGTCAACAATGTAACCTGACAAAGAAACACGGCACACATCAGGCTTTTTGGTGTGTTCCATTTGTACCTACAGTATAAACTTTTCAAATTGCATTAATATCTATCTTGTTTATTTGCATCTCTGTTTGTCTCTTTTTCAATATATTCAGTAGCAGCACACACAATATTTTCTGTGAAGTTTATAGATTTTTCCAACTATGTTTTCTTAGCTTTGACATCTGACTTCTAAATTAAAGGCTTAGTTCATAAAAAATTTACGCACACCTATTTCTTTATAGGATTCTTCCATATGTAATGTTTTTTATACTTCACAAACTGTAAATTCTATCCCTTACTCCTAACCCCCCTGCTCTTCCCCCACTGAGCATCATGGACAGCATTGTGGCAGCAGTGGAGTCATTCAGGTTCCTGGGCACCACCATCTCTCAGGACCTGAAGTGGGACACTCACATTGACTCCACTGTCAAAAAAGCTCAACAGAGGCTGTACTTTCTTCGTCAGCTGAGGAAGTGCAACTTTCCAAATGAGCTGCTGAAACACTTCCTCTACACTTCAATAACTGTCTGGTTTAGCTCAGCTACCAAATCCGACCTCCGAAGACTACGTTGAATAGTTTGGACTGCTGAGGTAGTCACTGGTATAACCATCTCTACTCTCCAAGAACTGTACTTATCCAGAGCGGGCAGAATGGCTGCCAAAATCACTCTGGACCCCTCACCCAGCACACTGCCTCTTTGAACTTTTACCTTCTGGTCGACACTACAGAGCACTGCGCACCAGAACAGCCTGACACAGAAAGATTGTTCCCTCAGGCAATCCATCTCATGAACACTTGATAATAGTAATTGTGAAACAAACATCACTACTTGCTATGCACTTTTTAAACACATATACTTATTTAATAACATATTTTACATGCAAATTTGCACATAACAGCTGCACTTATAATTTTGCATATAGTAATATACCTGTACATACACTTTTCAATTTGTATATTTGCCTTCACTTCTATTTAAAATATATTTATTATCTGTTTTTTGTCCTGTTTCTGTAATTCTGTTGCACTGTAGAAGCTCTGTCATGAAAACAAATTCCTCGTATGTGTGAACATACCTGGCAATAAAGCTCTTTCTGATTCTGATTCATCTAAACCTAATGCTCAAAGACAATCTGCATTTTTACATTTTCAAAATATTTAATTATGTGCCACTTATGAACCATTTTCCTCATGGAAACCAAAATAAGTTCCCACAAGATCAAATTTTACTGGTGTTTCTATACTTTTGGGGACATTTGGTCCCTACAACATAGGGAATTAAAGGTACTGTACACGTTAAGACAGTTTCAAGTCAAGTCAAATCAGTTTGAGCTTTATTGTCATTCCACTACATGTGTGGATATATATATATATATATATATATATATATATATATATATATATATATATATATATATATATATATATATATATATATATATATATACTGTATATCCATAACTAGCATATACCATAAAATACTTAACTATACACATAAGACACAATGTTGTGCAAGATATTGTGCAAGAGAGGTATTAAAGGTGAATATTTAGCAAAAGAGGTACACTGTAAAAAATCTGTAATTTTACAGTTTATAAAAAAAAAAAAAACGTAAAATAACGGCTGTTAAATTACAGAAATTTACCATAAAATAACAGACATTAAATTACAGAAATGTCCTTAAATTTAAACTTCTGGTACATTTCTGTAATTCAACCTCTGTTATTTTACAGTAAATTTCTGTAATTTAACTGCCATAATTTTACTTTTTTTTCCAGCACCCCAGCTGCCGGAAATAAACCGTAAAATTACAGATTTTTTTACAGTGTATTTAAGGTTTAACCTCTTAAGGCCCAAGCTGTTTTTTACATGCATTTTTTTATTTCTCTTTGCTATTTGGGCTTATTGGAACCTAATTAGAATAAAACTCAAGTATCATTCATTCATTCATTCATTCATTTTCTTGTCGGCTTTGTCCCTTGCGGGGTCGCCACAGCGGAATGAACCGCCAACTTATCCAGCACGATTTTACGCAGCGGATGCCCTTCCAGCCACAACCCATCTCTGGGAACAACTCAAGTATCATCTTTTAATATGATGTACTCTTAGAGAAAAAGGATGTCCAAATATGTGGACTCGTGGTCAGAATTCCATAAAACACAATAAAGTCACCTTTGTGTAATAGAATGAAAAACTCTTTATTTTTGCCTTGAACACAGCATTTTTTTCCTGACTGTTTTTTAATGCATTAATAAGACATACACACATTTTTTGAACATGTTTTGACTATTAGTAAAAACAACATTTTTTGCCCAATTTGGACAGTTAAAATAGTTTTTGGGACATTTCATATGCTGCAAAACAGTTTCAGGATGACACTGTATGTCTGTAACAAAATATAAAACGTAAGACATAAGATATAAGAGCTTAAATGTGCGGTCCACGTATGTGGCCACTAAGCCCTAGGAGGTTAATATTGTGCAAAAGAGGTATTGAAGGTTGAAGCAAGCAGTGCAACATGATTGTGGTACATTTATAGTAAACATAATTTTCATTATTGAGTCCTTGTAAGATGGAGTTTTGATAAAGTGTCAAGTGCATAAGAGAGAAGTGTGCAATGTCTATAGTGCAAATGTGCAACCTGGTGCAAGAGTCAGAGAGACGAGAGGGTGTCCTTTGAACAGGTGGTTTGTTAAGCCCACTCACCTGTATGGGACATACTCAGGAATGCATGGGGAGGGCGTGGATGAAATTTCAGAGGGGGGTAAGTTGACTGGAGTTGAGGGTTCAAGTGTATGTAAAGGAACAGTTCACCCTAAAATGAAAATTTTGCATGTTTTACTCATCCTCAAGCCATCCTTGGTGTAAATCACTTTTTTTTCTGTCAGAAGAACACAGTTGGTGTAGTTTTACATCTTATCCTGGTCCTTCCATCCTGTAAAATTGTGTTGGATAGTGGCTTTTATTTTGAAGCTTTCAAAAGTGCATAAATCTATCGTCACACTAATCCATGGCTAACACTAATCTTATGAAGTGGATTGATGTGTTTTAACAGAAATATTTCAATTCTTTCAATTATAAACACCAATCATTGACTTCTGGCAGCAGCTGAATACACATTATGCATGACTGACATATGACTTGTTAAATTATACAAACATTAAAAAGTAATAACAAGCCAGTAGCGGAAGGCCACATAGTTGGGTAAACAGTGAATGGGAGAGTACAACAAATAATTTTTTACAATCCTTTTACTGAAATACTAAAAAGAAAAACTCCACGATAGTGTTATCAATACTTTCAGAAAAAGGAAAAAATAGTGTGAGACTGATGACGGCAGCCAGAGGAAAGAATAACGTCAAATTTACTCTCAGCCCCATAGACACTGTGTTACAAACACCTTGCATCAGTAGTAATTCATTTTTTGTAATTTGACGCAAAGATGATATATTACAATTATAAATGCATATAAATGTTCATACGTTTTTATAATAAATTCATAAGTTCATACGTTTTTTAATATTAAAAACTTTCAAAGATTAAAGATTGTAATGATCATTAAACGCGTCATAATAGTCTTGTGAAAAGTTGTCTGAGACAAATTTGGTAAATCCTAAAAGATTCCAGCAATCATAAGCTAAAATCTGTGGTCTTTGATTGTAGGTTTGACATGTACACCATCAGCATTAGTTGTGGGCAGATTTTGTCTCTGATAAAGTTCTGACTGTGTCAGAAGGCTTCAAACTCTTTCCCGCAGTGTGACTTTAGCTGCAACAAGCATCAAACCAAGAACCGAATCTGATGATGCAATCAGTGAGACAACTTCAAACCAGCTCTGGGAAATGTCAAAACTGTTTTTTTTTTGGTCTTATTATTGAGGAACGCTGTGTGGAAAATTACCGCTACAGTTTAAGTTTACCGAGTAGTATCATGTCAGAATGTGGGACAGTGATGACGTCAAACTTTGAGTGAGTTTTGATTGTCGCTCAGTCTTCAGTCTTCCATGGTCATCATGTTTGTGCAGTCTAAGATCCTATAATCCTCACTTCACTATCTTTCAGCTTAGTTCTTGATCCACCAGAGGTTGCCACAGTGGAATGAACCACCAGTTATTCTGCATACGCTTTACATGTGTTATAGTCCCTAATTTAAATACGACTCGTGATCGCAAGACAACGTAACATAAATAAACAACGGCCAAAGTGCTCCAACTAAATTATTTATTGACATAACCAGCAAAACAATCTAAAATGGCTAGATATAGGGAGCCCAACAACATAATAAATAACTACCGAGCAAACCTAAAGCAGGTTGGGGGACACCCCACTCCAAACAAATATCAAAAGGAAAGTATAAAGGAGAACGCAACAATAAAGCTGCCAGAAACTATGGTGGCGTGGAGGAATGAGCAGGCGAGAAGAGTCTATTTTAAAAGCCTGACATCACCAAGTTAACCAATAGAAAACTGATCAATTGAACGTAATAATTACGGGCAGGAGTGAACGTCACACGTAACAATGTGGCACAGCACAACATTGGAAAAAAGTGCCATACACTCTCTTAATCACACACATGCTCATGAGCCGGGCTTTACTTGTGGTTTTTGGTGTTTTTGTGTGTCTAGTTTCCATTTCAGCTGAAAACAGTGGCAAACAGTGGCTTTTGGAGTTGCAAGAACGTTGATTTAGGCAAATTTTTTCCAATTAGCCTTTCTATTTAGATTTTTGTGAGATCCAGATTTGATTTGCCAAAATGGAATCTAATCATACTTTGGAGGAATTCAGGCTGTGTCTTTTTCATCCCTAAAATGTCTCTTTAGCGTGGCAGGTGTTCTGACAGGCTTTAATCCAGAAGGAGCCTGTGGACATCATATTTTACCACCCGCAGCTGCTGTTTCTCTGCTCCTTACAGGTGATTTTCTCTGCTAAAGCACATGGAGAGGCCGTGTCCCCTGCTAACAGCATATATTAAAACTCACCTCAATCATCTAACAGTGCCTTATCAAAAGCAGGGCTGGACGGGGGGATGAATCAATTTGGTGGTTTTCTAGCAGTTATTGCAGATAAAGGTGGGAGAAATAAGAAGAGAGGGAGTGCTGCAGGGAAACATGTCACATTATAAACTCAACTGTTTGAGGAAAGGCTTGTGTTGACCAAAATCATGTGTCAGTCACAGACTTATCACTTCAGTTAAATATATACTGTATATATATATATAAATTTCAGTATTGCAGTCTTGACTTTAAAAAAATATACTGACTGTTTAATTGTAGTAAAAATGTATTTAATAAATTTAATAAAATATTATTACATAATATCTAAAGAAAGACTGAATTTCTAAATATTCTTACAACCACAATTTTGCCTTTATGCACTTTTTGTTCTCAGTTGCAAAGGACATGGATATGTAGAAAAGTATGATTGAAATGCAGGAAAGTATTTATTGTGTGCTTTTTCCAATTGAGTTGTTACTTTGTCAAATATGTGAAAATATACAAGGTTGTCTATGAAATTATGCTTTGTATAACAAAGATGTCTGCCACTTCTATTAAGTCTAATGTTATTTCTCACACAGTACATTATTCATTCATTCATTCATTCATTCATTTTCTTGTCGGCTTAGTCCCTTTATTAATACGGGGTCGCCACAGCGGAATGAACCGCCAACTTATCCAGCATGATTTTACGCAGCGGATGCCCTTCCAGCCGCAACCCATCTCTGGGAACATCCACACACTTATACACACTCATTCACTACGGACAATTTAGCCTACCCAATTCACCTGTACCGCATGTCCTTGGACTGTGGGGGAAACCGGAGCACCCGGAGGAAACCCACGCGAATGCAGGGAGAACATGCAAACTCCACACAGAAACGCCAACTGACTCAGCCCAGCCGAGGTTCGAACCTGCGACCCAGCGACGTTCTTGCTGTGAGGCGACAGCACTACCTACTGCATCGCCTACAGTACATTATTTGATATAAATACATATGATTTAGAAGTAAAAGCTTATACAGAGTTCACAGTCTGATTTTTCATTATATTCCAGTGAGAGAAAGGGAGACATGGGGAGAGGTAAATGGGATGTCATTGACTTTTTACTAGCCTGTTTGGCACATCAGCTGTGTGCAAGAAAACATTGCCGAGAATGAGATCTTAATTAGCATACTCCATCATGCCACTCTGCCAAAACACACAGAGGAAACAGGAAAATTTAATCCACAGCATTATTTATAAGCAAGCCTTCTTGTGACAAATTATCCAGTGGATTCACGGCCTGGTTAAAGACAAGAAGAGGAGGGCAATACAATTCCTCTCTGACCGTCTTCTCAACAAAATGTAAAGGGCTGGAAGTGAAATTAATGCACCTAAAAGGAACAAACATATGCATGAACATAAACATAAAACTCAACAACGGTTGATGCAACCAATGTGACCAACAAAGGGTAAAAAGAACAATACACAACCAGAGAATGAGTGCTTAAATGAGCAGCTAAGGGGGTAACATGACAAAACCAAGAAATGACCGGAAAGAACTGAAAATTAGCATAATAAGGCAATGGATCAGTAAATGCATAGTACATATAACCAAAGGAGCCCCTGTCATTAGAATTAAAAAGGTAAAACAGAACACCCACTCAAAAACCAAAAACACACAAAGTTATAAACCTCCTGTTTAGCTCCACCCACTGATGCATACTGTACATGCTGCAGGTAAATAATGAGAGAGGCAGGGGTCTGTTCTTACAAGTGTACTGTATTAAATTGTGGAAAATAACAATATTGTTCTTTTTTTAATTATTAGAAGAATACAAACAAACATACAGGCGGTGGTACCTTCAATCTTCAAGGGGTTCAAAGAGAATATTTTTGTATTTTACTTTCTAATACAGAATGTACACCTTAGGCACTAATACTTACTTACTTACTTACTCCCAGGGCCATTTATATCGAAGTTGATGTTTAGCCGCATCATGTTGGGATTTCGTAACATCAAATTTTTACGAGGTGGGTCATTAGCCCAACTCAACGCCCAACTTGGAGGACCAAGACATACACACATAGACAACAGACAATTTAGCTTACCCAATTCACCTATATCACCTATTATGGGGGAAACCGGAGCACCCGGAGGAAACCCTTGCAAACACAGGGAGAACATGCAAAGTCCATTGTAGCAAAGTTCGTTGTAGGATGGGAAGAAGAAGACAGGGTCGGCGATATAACGTAAATACAGGCTTTTATTTTTACTATTTCACACAACACGTGCAGCAGCTGTGTGTGTGTGTGTGTGTTCTCCTCTCTCTCTCCCGGCTGCTCCTTCTCTTCTTAAGAAGGGTGTCTCTCCGGCCCAATCACTAGAATAAACAGGTGTTATTTATTATTTCTGATTGGCCTGCTGATTAGCCGCCGGGCTCCGAGCATGCTCTCCCCCCTCATTGGGTGTTCGATCATGCTTACCTCTCCACATCCATACATAAATGCCAACTGACCCAGCCGGAACTCAAACCAGTGACCTTCTTGTTGTGACAGTGCTACCCACTGCGCCACCACTTAGGCACTAACATATACTTTTAATATAGCAATATAAACCTTTTATATACAAACTTGAACTTTAAAATGTTACCACTCAAGATGTAATACAATTTCTGAGAGTGTATGATACAGTAGATTTGGCCTGTATTCTCGTTGAGATTTTTTTAAGGAATAATTATATTTTTACAGGAGTCATGCACATGCAGTGTTAACAGCTAATATGTGTCTGATTTGATGCGGAGCAGGAGATGCAGACAATTCTCAAATATTAAAATCTCAATTACTTTTTTTATGCAAAATTAATTTAAATAGCCACTTATGTTTAGGCCACAGGATTCAAAAACCTAAATAATGTCATATGAAAATATGCTCTTAAAAGGCACAAACTAAATAAATTGCAGTTCCAGACCATGTCAGTTAAAGCTTTTTTTTCTTCAATTTACCGTGTATTTGTTTACAAGTGAAGCACAACTCAACATTGAATTTTCAGAATGGTTGAAAGTAAGATGATGATGTAGCACCTGCTGTATATTTTTTCCAACAAAATGGCCCACCACATAAATTTAAGCAACTGGTTTCGTTAAATGCTGGTATCTTGTTTCATATGAACTGAGCATTAACACATTTTTTTTTTACCTAAATCATAACAGCGTACATCTAAGAAGACGTCATTAGTGGGCACATGATTATCCTTTCAAATTTTGGGACCAAATCTGGGAGGCGAAACATTACAAAAATGTAAATTTGCTAAATGTTAGCCAGTCTTTTACATGGGCATCTCAAATTTACAATCCACTACACCTATTCCAAAAATGTGTGTTGATCAGTAGGATCATGGATGCACGTGCAAATGTTCATTCGACATGTATAAATAATTGTCAACCAAAACAACAATGATGACCTATGGCACTACAGTGTTTGCATTCTCCACTGTGAAGAAGAATATGCATACACTGTAAAAAATGCTGGGTTCCACACAATCCCTTCATGTTGTCCCAACACAAATTCAAGAATTGTGTCTTTTTTGAGTGTTTGTGCAGGTACACAAGACTTTTTTTTTGTCTATTTTTAATATAAAAGTCTTTTAGTTTTTGACCTTTGGTATTTATTTGTTAAAAACTACAAAAATTATAAAATAAATAAATGGATTGATGATGGGTGGATGGTAACTCACCTTGGCATGGTTCAAGATGAATAACCCCTATACATAGTTATATGTGCCATGCAGTACCCTATACAGTGTTGTAGATGTTTTTTTCAGAACTTGAGCCGACGTGAGACTGAAAATAAATCTTCTTATTTTCTCACCTTGAGGAGTGTTTTCTGTTCTAGGATATATAACAAGAGTGTTGAAGATGGTGAAAATTGAGTTCTTTCTCTGTTCCAGAGGATGTAAAGCAAACGTGAAATACTCTCTGACACGGTGTGTAAGAGGTTAATGGCTTTCTGAGAAGAAGTAATGAAGCACCGTGGTACTAACTTTAAAACTTATCTACTTATGTCTCTTCACAATTCTGCAGAGAGCCAAGCGTGCTCAAAGTATGCACTTCCTGTAAAACTAAAAATGCTTTCTGTCTACTTTTATGTACTCCTCAGAAGAAATTTACTTAATATTGCATTTACCTGACTTATACTGACAGAAAATTCTTACATTATGTGACATATACTTGTTAGTGTCCATTTAGTGTGCCAACGTATAGCACTACAGTTTGAATCCTGTCTTGTTTTTTTGCTGACCCTGTGCAAATATGGAACTAAATATGTACTATAAGTATTACAAAACTGAACTACAGTACTTGTAAACTCATAAATTCAATTGTAGTGCAAATTAAAACTTTTAGTTTTTAAAAATGCAGTCCCAAGAGGAGTTCAAATAGTACTCTTACTTCTAAACAGATGTTAGTATACATGAAGTATGCTTAAAATATACTTAAGCATTACTTAATACATAATACGACCCTGAAGTATAATTCTTTTTCATAAGGGATAGATGGCACAGAAAGTTGTGACAATGTCCTTGACCCTACTTTTTTTGTCTCTCTTGCTCTTCTTTCAGATAAAACTCTAACCTCAAATAGTGGTATGTGAAAAAAATTCAGCCTTAGCACATTGATCATGTTCATCCATTGCTTTTGCAGGAATGACCTCCAATGCCCTCCTATTCATAGTACAGAGAGATAGCTCATGATAAATCACACCATTACCCAGATTAGAGGAGGATCCTTCCCTAGAAACAGCATTCAGAATTTAGATGGAATGTAATTGATTGTATAACAATCCTGCACATCCTGTATTTGCATAGTGAGAACCAAAAGAACAGCATGTTTTGAACGTGAAAGATGAAACAGAAAGGGCTTCTCCACACTTCTGGCTTTTCACTCATTCTTCTTTGAAGTGTCCAGGTACTATACATAATGCATCATATCCTGCTCTCTCCACAGACAATATTATCTCTGGTAAGGTTCTTTCTCCTGACACACATTGAGACTCTTCCCAGATTCAATAAGGAATTGCTCTAAGGAATGATGTCAGAGTTTCACAGTTATTACCTTTGCACTTTTGCTTTTGTAAAGCCTCATCTTGTCAGATCAAAGTGGCTTTTTGAAGCTTGTATTTTCCAACTTACAACCACCTTTTGCTGTTGAAAGTTTCCAATTGACTTGCTGCAAGATTTTAATTGGTTTCATGAAGAATTTCAGAGAAGCCCAGCGGTACTGTTGACTGTGGTTGTGAAAGATATCTTGAGAATATAGATCATTCATTTTTCTCTTTACAATATTTGTTTAAATTTTATCTCAACACAATTATTAAACAGCTATGCTGGTAATTTTGCCACAATGGAAATCAACACTATTGATTATAATTTTATATAATTCTATTTACGAATTAATAGACAGTTAAGATAATTTAGTAAGTATATGACATATCGATTCAATCATAGAGTATATTGATTACATTTTGTAATCATGTGAATAATGTATAAAATAGTTGATAAAAAATGTCAAATTATAAAGCGTCCAGTTCCAAAATGTTTATTAAATAATTCACAGCCACATTCAAAAAGACAAGGAAGCAATAAAGGCAGGCCACAGGAACTTATGCACAAATTAGCATCCACATAGTACTTATTGCATAGTACAAATTATAGAATTCTATATACAAATGATTTTGAATAAAACTGCAATTTTTACATATAAATTAAATATTTTAAAATATATTTTGACCTTTTTGAACCTTCATAATTAAAATCTGTTGATTGTTTAGCATTAAAATAATATTATTTTGAAGTTGCGTTCTCAAACTTGTGCTGCATCAGCAAAATAATTTCTGATAATGCTATCTCTTCGCTTTCAATGTAGAAGTGAATTGAAATGAGAGAAATGAATGAAACTGATGCTCCCATGTTTCTTGTGATTGGTTGTTGCCCAGAGTTAATCACACTAGGTTAAACCCCAATTTAACAGTGATAATTTATATCAAGCATTGTGAAACTGCTTAACCAGATCTTAACCATTTTTTCATTGGTTTGGTTTTGACAACCAGGGGTGCGTTTCCCAAAACCATTGTTAGCCAACTAAGGTCGCAAGTTCTGTCATTGCAAACACAGTTCGTTGATTCTAAATCCATCGCTCCAACGAACGTTCACAAACTGCGTCGCAAACTTTTAC
The DNA here is from genome assembly GCA_903798195.1 of Danio kyathit. NCBI lineage: Eukaryota > Metazoa > Chordata > Actinopteri > Cypriniformes > Danionidae > Danio > Danio kyathit. Next base: position 33,016,380 of record LR812519.1, read on the forward strand.
GCTTGCAACTACACCTCTAGAGCTGTAGCTAGAAACACAGTTTCTGTTTCTGTTGTTGTGTTCTATTCCCAGTTATCCCCCCATGCCCTATTCCCTTCGAACAATCCAACATGTAAACTTGGAATAATTAAAAAAAAATTTTATCTTCCTTTAAAGTATTTTTACGGTTCAGTTTTAGCGATCATATTGACAAATGCGTTCCCTTCATAGTGCACTTTAAAAAACATTTATGCCATTTTGACCGCAGCTGTGGCTCATGACGAAAGCTATAGGTGACCTATTATTTAAAAGCAGAATTTACGTTACGTCTCCAAAGCTTGTGAAAACAAAATATATAGCATAGGTTAATGCTTATAATTTATAGTAGGTTATTTATTAAAAAATGTGTCTGTGGCTTACTGTGTATGAGATGGGCCTATTGGTTAGAACATTTCAGCAGTGGTTTGAATGTGTCAAAGTTGTTAAAAAGTAGACTTTTCAAAAAATAAAAATAAAATTAATATACAATATCCTACCTAATAATAATAATAATAATTATTATTATTATTATTAATATTATTATTAATATTTTCCTCTTCTTAATAAATAGCCTACTGTAAATTACAACCATTATTTTAATTTATATGATTTATATATGAGATTAGAATATGTGTTAGCTAAGTGGTGTAACGTTTTAAAATAGAGTATGGCATATTTTCAATAATGGCGACGTGTGGTGCAGTAGGTAATGCTGTCGCCTCACAGCAAGAAGGTCGGTGGTTTGAGCCTCGGCTGGGTCAGTTGGCATTTCTGTGTGGAGTTTGCATGTTCTCCCCGCGTTCGCGTGGGTTTCCTCCAGGTGCTCTGGTTTCCCCCACAAGTCCAAAGACATGCGGTACAGGTGAATTGGGTAAGCTAAAATTGTCCTTAGTTTATGACTGTGAATGAGAGTGTATGGGTGTTTCCCAGTGATGTGTTGCAGCTGGAAGGGCATCCGCTGCGTAAAACATGTGCTGGATAAGTTGACGGTTCATTCCGCTGTGGTGACCCCAAATTAATATTGGGACTAAGCCAAAAAGGAAATGAATTAATGAATATTCTCAATAATATTTTTTAAGAAAACACTGGCCCTGTATGTGCCGTTTACATATATTTTAATTAATATAGAAAACGAGTGCATGTTTTTACCAAAACTAATGTTGGATTTTAAGTGTGTGTGTAAAACAATATAATTTTATACAGAAAAAATTATGAGCATTTTGTTAGTCCGTCCAGTTTAGAGCATAATTATGTAGGTTTTACGTTATAACTAACGTGGTTCAAATTATGGATCTGCGACAGAGAAACTATGGTTTTGGCTAACACTCGTCACTACATAATTTATTTCCCAAACGATGCATCGTAATATGATAGTTCAGCCATGAGTTATGTCGTTGTTTGGGAAACGCACCCCAGAACCTGACTCTAAAACTTGAAGTTATAGCTCAACTGTTTTTGTTCAACAGGCTTCTGGATTTTTGTAGAGCAGGTTTTTTTTTTTATCTAATAAATGTGAAGATTTTTTCAGATTGTCAAATTTGGTTTTGTTACCATAACAGATGTCTTGTAACAGATACTGATAACAGATGTCTTGTGTATATCACATAGTTAGTTTTTCATTGATCTATTTGAAGAAGCTGATTATCAACCAACTGTATTGTTACACCATTCATTTTAAATACAAAACAAAAAGAAGATAATATTTTTGTGTTTAGTAGATTAAATCACTTTGAGACAAGTTTGAGACAAATTTGAGACAATCATTATGTGGAACAAAAACATGTGTACATGTAATGAAAGCATGAGATCATTTCTTGAAAGTAAGACTGTATTACAAGTGTAATCAATTTGAAGTTTTGTACAAAAGGTTTTGGGAATAAAACACTTATTTGGGAAAATAGTTAGACCTATTCTAAAAAACTGTTGGACCACAGAATTTTGACTGAATGTACCAATTTCACAATGTCTCAATCCAGCAAATCCATTAGATGTCTGATGTGGCTTTAATAATGCCTTTTATTCACAAGCACATCAAAACATGGCAATTAACAGGGCTGTGATGCTTCCTGCCTTGTTAAAAATGTTCTCCATGCCTAATTCACCTTTCATAGTTTCCTCTATTAGTGGGGTCATTATGCTTCAGTCATTATGTTCAGGTTGCGTTATTTGTAGCACAGACTTTGCAACCTGAATAAATGTTCAGAATAAAACATGATTTATTTTTTCAGTTCAATTTAGATTAAATAGTACATATTTTTAATGATCAAAAATTATATTTGTATTACATCCCATATTACGTGTAAACACTTTTACTTCATCATCATCATTATCCTAATAATAAAAGGGCATTTGTTAAAATTATGATACTCAGAATGTGAGGTTTTGGCATAAGAAAAGTCTGAATTTTGAATAGAACTACCATACTCTTAATACAGGGATGTCCAAACTCAGTCCTGGAGGGCTGGTGTCCTGCATATTTTAGCTCCAACTTCCTTCAACACACAGTATACCTAGAAAGAGCTTGATTAGCTGGTTTAGGTGTGTTTAATTGGGGTTGAAACTAAAATATACAGGACACCGGCATTCCAGGACCAAGTTTGGACACCCCTGTCTTAATATAAGACAGAAGTAGTAATGGTGTGTTCACAGCAGACAAGGATGAAGCATTGAGTATAATGCTTTCAGCCGATTCGAATGATATCACTCGATTGAATAAATGTTATCAGTGGTTATTAGCTGATAGATATGGGCCAGTAGGGGCTTTCTGAGACAAATGCAGATCATGCTATCATCCATTCAAATGGTTAATTAACTATAGATCATATACGGCTGTAGCTGGAAGTTAATGAGAATTATTTAAATTATTTATTAAATTTACCATTAATGGGGCTGCATGGTGGCGCAGTGGGTAGCACGTTTGCCTCACAGCAAGAAGGTTGCTGGTTCGAGCCCCGGCTGGGTCAGTTGGCATTTCTGTATGGAGAAATCATTCCATTTTCTACATTTTAAAACAAAATTTATTGTCTGCAATTGTCTATTGTCAAATAGAACCATTATTACACAAATTATTGTAAGCATTTGTTGATTAATGTAATTTGGCAGAATTTCAGAATTTATGCAAACATATAAATTAAAATTAGCCAATAGAATATTTTATAACCTCTTGATATTTTCTAATCAACAATGGTCTTTTTACTGATCATTGTTGAGAATCATCTAATCCTTTTCATGAAGGAGTCATAATCCTAAAGCGGATACAATGGGTTTGTTGAAAATTGTCAAAAACACTTCTTTTTCATATTTTAGATGATAAAGCGTGGTCTTTTTTTAGCTGGACAGTGAACTGTCTCCGTTATCAGCTCTGTACAATGGAAACAAGACCATAAAAGAGTGCGTAATCACACTGTGCTGCATCTGTTTTTGTGCTATAATGTTATTCACTTCAAACGCTCTAACGGGCATCGATTGGCATACCTTACACAACCCAGCCCTACATAATGGCCATCTCTCCCTCGCAGATATATTGTGCTTGTGCTTTGATCTATGAAGGGTAATGCCTGTTAATGGAGGAGCAGATGATCTGTTCTTCCTCGGTCTATGGCACGTAATGGAGCACTGAGGAAGAGCTTAAATCTGAACCCTGACAACAGTGTAATCATTCATAATGTGCTGCCTGATTGAAATGCATTGCCTTGAGGTAGTCTGAACTGTTAAAGGTCTATGGCACAATAAGATTGTAGATTTCGTTTATGTTATAGAGTATTTTAATAAATAAGCTACACAATCATGGATGAAAGTCACTGCAGTATATAACAAATATCAAAGTCACTTTTTTGATGAAGCATCTCAAAACTAATTTTCCTAAGTTTATTTATAGGTTTTATCTTCGTACAATATTATCAAAACATTAAAGGTGGAGTAGGATTGTCCTCAGAAACATTTTTTTTGTTGTGCTGGTTCTTCACATTCCAATAGTAATGATTAAAGTAAATGATCTAAATGTATTTACTGTCACATGCCTGGCTCGTTCCTGCTGCTCCAATCACCATCCTCCCTCACCATCTCGTTCCTGCAGCTCCAATCATCACTCTCCCTCTCCAGTCATGATCACCAGCTATCTAACCACCATAGATTGCTGGAAAACATTCACGTTCACACGAACTACAATCCTGCCTCATAATGAACTACAGATCCAGTCATGCAACACACACACACACACGCACCTGCTCCAAGTCTCCACTGATTAGACACTCACAGCTGAAGCTGCTCACGGACTGATTCATGGACTATATAGACAGCACACACACATACATTGTTGCTGAGTCTTGCATCCTGTGTGAACATTACGATGCGTTTTCCCTTGCCTTGCTTTCCATGTTAGACCTTGCTTTGTTTTGTTTATTTACGTTGCCCGCTGCCTGCCTTCTGACCACTTGCCTGTTATTTCGACTACGACTCTGGATTACCCATGCACTTCTGTTTGTTCCTGTATTGACCACTGCTTGCCTGACCATCCTGTTTAATAAAGACCTGCATAAGGATCCTCACTCCGATGTCAAGCGTCACTGTCACATTACACCAAATCGACCAACAGTGAGAGTTTTGTTCATTATATACAGTAAGACCATGACAGATGCAGTACATTGAAGATGAAAATCAGATTCAATTAAAAGATTAAAGTAATAAACAAAAATTTAATTAAAAAACTTGCCAGAAAATGCAGACACAGAGAATGAGGATAACAATGTGAAACAAAGATAAAGGCTTGTGGTACTTTTACAAGATGGAGGAATTGTAATTAAATGTTTGGGTTTTTTCATAACAGGTAAGCTAAACTAAGGTTTTTATATAAAAAAAAAAAAAAATTTAAAAAAAAAAAAAAAAAAAAAAAAAATATATATATATATATATATATATATATATATATATATATATATATATATATATATATATATATATATATATATATATATATATATATATATATATATATATATATATATATATATATATATATATATATACATATATATTAGTTATGTACTTTCAAGCCACAAATAAAAGAGTTAAAATATTGTTATAATAGTAATAATAATAATAATAATAGGGTGGCATGGTGGCGCTGTGGGTAGCGCTGTCGCCTCACAGCAAGACGGTCGCTGGTTTGAGCCTCGGCTGAGTCAGTTGGCATTTCTGTGTGGAATTTGTATGTTGTCCCCGTGTTGGCGTGGGTTTCCTCCGGGTGCTCCGTTTTCCCCCACAGTCCAAAGACATGTGCTATTGGGTAAGCTAAATTGTCCATAGTGTATGTGTGTGAATAAGAGTGTATGGGTTTCCCAGTGATGGGTTGCTGCTGGAAGGGCATCCACTGCATAAAACATATGCTGGATAAGTTGGCGGATCATTCACAGATTAATAAAGGGACTAAGCCAAAAAGAAACTGAATGAATGAATGAATAATAATAGGTGGTTCATTTTGCTGTGTGTGACCCCTGATAAATCAGGCACTAAGCAGAAGGAAAATGAATAATAATAAAGGCAAATTTTAAGGGGCATTTGCAATATTACATACTTATATATCCATAAAGCAAAAACACAACAGTTAAACATATATAAAAAAAGAAATCCTGAATGAAGATGACAGAAGAAGAAATTAAAAAGAAATGACAGATGAATTTTTGGTATTTTGTGATTGTGAAACCTTTGCATTCATAATTAATATGGCAAACTTCACCTTTTGCTAAAGAAACCATCTTATTAATTAAAAAAAAAAAAGGTGACAAACTTTTATGCGCCAAAGATAAAATAAACAATTTGATACTATTTATGTATAAAGAGTTCATTTTTTTGCTTTGTTCTTCTGTTTAATAAAACCTGTAAGTATTTTTTTTATACTATTCATTTCTGTAGTTACATCAGTAGTTTCACTGTTGGCTGTCACCAAATCTGTCCACCCCAGTAGTAAACAAACAAAACTATCTTCTTCACCAAGAAACTGATTTTCTTTTACATTTTAGTACAATATATACCATTATAGTTAGACCAGCGGAATATTGTATTACATTAAATTACAACAATAAGAGTTTTATTCAAAACTAAAACAACTAAACAATAGTTTTATTCAAAATATACTGTTATATGAAAACTGATACTAATAATGTAATGACATAGTAATTAGGTTTGTAATTACATGTGTACTCTGTATATTTAAGTATACAACTATAATTAACCAAATACTGTTCATGCAATACACAAAGAAACATGTACATTTATTAATATTATTTTGGACGTAATTACAAAGTAATTTACACATTTTACAAAACGCTTGTAATTACATGTGTACTGTGTATATTTATATATACAACTATAAATAACCAAATGCTGTACATGCCATATACAAAGAAACATTTACATTTATAAATATGATCTTGAATGTAACTACAATGTAATTACAATGTAATGACTCAGTAAGTACATCCAAGATAAAAGTTTGTATTTACCTATTACATGTTTGTTGTGTAAATTTGAGCATACAACTGTAAAGAACCAAATACTGCACATGCAACATACAAAGAAACATTTACATCAATAAATATTATCTCAGATGTAACTACAATGTAATTACAATGTAATGACTCAGTAAGTACATCCAAGATAAAAGTTTGTAATTACATATTGCATGTGTGCTGTGTATATTTACGTCTACAACTATAAATAACCAAATACTGTACAAGCAATGTACAAAGAACCATTTGCATTTATAAATTTTATCTTGGATGCAACTACAATGTAAATACAATGTAATGACATAGTAATTACAATGTAACAATATAGTAATTACATCCAAGATAAAATTTTGTAATTACATATTACATGTGTACTGTGTATATTTGTGTATACGATTACAAATAACCAAATACTGTACCTGCAATATACAAAGAACCATTTGCACTTATAAAAATGATCTTGGATGTAACTAAAATGTATTTACAATGTAATAACATAATATTTACAATTTAACGACACAGTAATTGCAAACATGATAAAAGTTTGTAATTACACAGTACATCTCAGATGTAATAACAAAGTTATTACAATGTAAATACAATGCCATTACATCCAAAATAAATGTTTGTAATTACATATATACGGTGCATATTTACATTATATAAATACACAAATACTGTACTTGAATTATACAAAGAAACATATGCTTCTGAATATTTTCTTGGATGTAATTACAATGTAACGACATAGTAATTACATACAAGATAAAATTTTGTAATTACATATTAACATGTGTACCGTTTATATTTGTATATACGACTAAAAATCAATAGCATGATCCTGCACAACTAGAGTAGCTGCACGTTCAGGACCGCATGTATAAAACTGCATTTTTAGTACTCTAGTTTTTTGCGACAGCGCCACCTACCGGATAGGATGATATAGTGAAACTGCATTTCCAGGACCATAGTTTTGCAACAGCGTCACCTGCCGAATTGGATTAAATAGCGGAAACTTCAGTTTCAGGACTGCCTTTCCAGTGCCACCTACCTGATTAGATGATATAGTGAAACTGCATTTCTTGGACCGTAGTTTTGTAACAGCATGGTTTTTGATGTATAATGCACCAGAGGTTACCATGTGAGACACCTGCTTTGAGTAACAATTTTAAATTAAAACAAATAAATTTACACCTAAAATATAAAATAAAAATGTTTTTTAAACCTTACACAAATGTAAAGGTTGAGTGCCTTAAAAGTCTTACATTTCTTGAAAAATACTGTATATTTAAAAACCCGCTTAGATTGAACTAATTAGCTCAGTATTAGGGAAAAGACAAATCAAATTGGGTCAGCATTTGCAATCAGGTTGTAAATGGTGTAAAGTCAAGACACAAGAATAATTAAAAAATGTACATTGATATAAATATCCAGACACTCATTCTTGCAATAATGCAATACAACAGCACAAAAATGACCCCACGGTTTAATCAGTTGCAGCTTTCAGACTGGCTGGCAGTAGACTTCAGCTTCTGTGAATGAGAGAGAGGAAGAGAGAATCAAGTTCAAATTATAGTTCAAATAAGTTCAAATACATATATATATATATATTCTAGAACATGTATAATCATGCATATAAACTCAAAAGGTTAACCATTTTTTGTGCAATTATTAAATTTATAAATTGATTTACCGTGTTTACCTGTAATGTATATTTCTGGTTTAAATGTATGCACTGTTGGAACAATCAAACAGTACACCTAACTCCCAACTCCAAATTTTTAAGTGTATAAGAACAATACCCACCCATTGAATGGTCTCCCTTTTTTCCTCAGTTGTTTGTCTATCTGTCTGTTAAATTCTTCTACTTCACTGAAACAGAGAACAAACAATGTTGGTTTAACATAAATATCAGTCGCAAAAAGGTTCTCTGAGCATTGTACAAAATTTAAATCATATTCTAACATGTAACGATAATAATCTTTACCAGAAAGGAAGACCTGCCCAGCATCATCCAAAGACAAACTCCTTAAGACACCAGAGCATGTATGATGACTCATGAACAAAAATGATTAATTTTAATAGACTAATATACCACCACTAAACAACAAATCATTATACACAGGTTCATAAATGATTAGCATCCAGCATGCAGTTTATATACAGTAGATTTTGTGAGTGCATTATTTGGTATCCCATACCTCTGGAAAATGAACACCACAGACAAGCTGCACTTCATCAAAGATGTGCTATTAACTCAAGAATACAGTTAGCATTTGTAACTGTATTTATAAACTGCTTATCAATGTCTGTTAATGCAGAGTAAGTGCTAAACAAATAATAAAACAATAAATTAACTATTTGTTAATGCTTTATAATTTATTTATAGTATGCAGTTTTTATAGTGTTCCCCAACAGTTTGAGTTAATCTCATTGAAAATATTTCTATGCAAATCCAATCATTTTGGCCATCACTGTATATTGGCCAGTTAAAACATAGGCCTACCTGATACTGTAACCAGGGATAGACGCTGACAACAGGATGCGGATCCAAATGCAGGTATTTATTAACGGAATGGTCAGGCAAGCAAAGATCAATACAGGAGCAAACAGTCTTATAAGGGAAATCCAGAATCGTAGTCAATATAGCAGGCAGATGGTCACAAGGATGGCAGCAGACACGGAGAAACAGATAACAAGGCGAAGGTCAAAACACGACAAAAACAAGACAAGGAAACGCTTTGAATTGAAGCTGTAAACAGGCAACAAGACTCTGCAACTGGGGTGAGTGTGTGTGCTGTTTATGTACTGAGTGTAATCTGTGCTTGAACGACTTCAGCTGTTGGATGTAATTAGTGAAGATATGGAACCGGTTGTGTGTGATGTGAGAGTAGTGCATGTATGGAGATGTAGTCCATGAGATGGCGGATTTGTAGTTGAATGGTGAATGTGCATGTAAACCAGCGATCTATGGGGAGAAGATCGCTGGTGATCGTGACAGAGCCCCCCCTCTAAGGAGTGGCTTCCAGACACTCCTATCACAGTTCAGGCGGGAGGTGGAGCGGAGGCGGAACAGGGGGAGGGATGGAGGGCCAGGACCATGCAGCTGAGGCGTGTCTGAAGCATGAAGCAGCAGTAGGCCCGGAGAGTGGAGCTGTGGAAGACCCGGAGAGTGGAGCTGCGGAGGGCCCGGAGCATGGGGCTGCGGAGGGCCCGGAGCGTGGGGCTGCGGAGGGCCTGGAGCGTGGGGCTGCGGAGGGCCTGGAGCGTGGGGCTGCAGAGGGCCTGGAGCATGGAGTTGGAGCTGCGTGAGGCCTGAAGAGTGAAGCTGCTGAGGGCCTGGAGCGTGGAGCTGCGGAGGGCCTGGAGCGTGGAGTTGCAAAAGGCAGTTCATATAACACCCATGGGATAGGAGGCTTTGGTTCATGGGGCACTGGCGTTTCAGATAACCCCAGTGGGTCTGGAGGCTTGGATTCAGGAGACATAGGCAGTTCATTTAACCCCAGTGGGTCTGGAGGCTTGGGTTCAGGAGGCACTAGCAGTTCATTTAACCCCAGTGGGTCAGGAGGCTTGGGTGCAAGGAGCACTGGCAGTTCATCTAACCCCAGTGGGTCAGGAGGCTTAGGTTCAAGGAGCACTGGCAGTTCATACAACCCCAGTGGGTCAGGAGGCTTAGGTTCAAGGAGCACTGGCAGTTCATATAACCCCAGTGGGTCAGGAGGCTTGGGTGCAAGGAGCACTGGCAGTTCATCTAACCCCAGTGGGTCAGGAGGCTTAGGTTTAAGGAGCACTGGCAGTTCATACAACCCCAGTGGGTCAGGAGGCTTAGGTTAAAGGAGCACTGGCAGTTCATACAACCCCAGTGGGTCTGGAGGCTTAGGTTCAAGGAGCACTGGCAGTTCATTTAACTCCAGTGGGTCAGGAGGCTTAGGTTCAAGGAGCACTGGCAGTTCATATAACCCCAGTGGGTCAGGGTGCTTAGGTTCAAGGAGCACTGGCAGTTAATAACCCCAGTGGGTCAGGAGGCTTAGGTTCAAGGAGCACTGGCAGTTCATATAACCCCAGTGGGTCAGGAGGTTTAGGTTCAAGGATCACTGGAAGTTCATATAACCCCAGTGGGTCAGGAGGCTTTGGGACGTCACACAGCTCTGGCGGTACTGGGAAGTCACGTGTCTCTAGCACGTCACACGAGTCTGGGAGCCCTTCCTGAGACTCAGGTGGTAAATCTTGTCCTTTGTGGAACTCAGGTGATGGCTGTGGCCTTTCGTGGGACTCAGGTGACGGCTCTGGCCTTTCGTGGGACTCAGGTGACAGCTCTGGTCTTTCGTGGGACTCAGGTGACAGCTCTGGCCTTTCGTGGTACTCAGGTGACAGCTCTGGCCTTTCGTAGTACTCAGGTGACAGCTCTGGCCTTTCGTGGTACTCAGGTGACAGCTCTGGCCTTTCGTGGGACTCAGGTGACAGCTCTGGCCTTTCGTGGGACACAGGTGACTGCTCGGGCCTTTCGTGGGACTCAGGTGACTGCTCTGGCCTTTCGTGGGACTCAGGTGACTGCTCTGGCCTTTCGTGGGACTCAGGTGGGTCTCGTACCCCTGGCCCTTCAAGGGATTCAGGAGGATCTGGCGCCCGCCCTTCGGGGGATTCAAGTGGGTCTGGCGCCCGCTCTTCGGGGAATTCACGTGGGTCTGGTGCCCGCCCTTCGGGGAATTCAAGTGGGTCTGGCGCCCGCCCTTCGGGGAATTCAAGTGGGTCTGGCGCCCGCCATTTGGGGAATTCAGAGGTTTCTGATGCTCGCCATTCGAGGGACTCAGAGGTCTGGCAGCTCTGGCGGCGGCGACTCTGGCAGCTCTGGAGGATATGGCAGCTCTGGCAGTGATTGAGGATCTGGTAGCGCTGGCAGTGACTGAGGATCTGGCAGCTCTGGAGGATATGGCAGCTCTGGAGGTGGCGGTGGCAACTCTAGTAGGAACAGCTCTGGTGGTGGCAGTAGCTCTGGCAACTCGGGTGGTGGTGGCCATTCTGGTGACTCAGGTGATGGCATTTCAGGAACAGGAACAGGAACTATGGCAGGAACAGACTCAGAACATGAAGCCATCTTGTGAGCTGGGGAACTGGATGCGGCCATCTTGTGAACTGGGGAACTGGAGACAGTCATCTTGTGAGCTGGGTGACTGGAGGCGGCCATCTTGTGAGCTGGGTGACTGAAGGTGGCCATTTTGTGAACATGAGGACTGGAGGCGGCCATTTTATGAGCTGGAAGACTGGAGGCGGCCATTTTATGAATTGGGGAACTGGAGACAGCCATTTTGTGAACTGGAGGACTGGAGGTGGCCATCTTGTTAGCTGGAGGACTGGAAGTAGCCATCTTGTGAGCTTGAGGACTTGAGGCAGCCATTTTGTCAACTGGAGGACTGGATGCGGCCATTTTTATAACCTGAAGGACTGAAGGACTGATAACTTGGAGACAGGAGTACAGGTGATGCCAGCATAATATTGTTACAAGGTTGGGCAGCCAGTCCCGTTGCCAGCGGGTCTTGCTGTACACCCCCCCCCCCCCCCCCCCCCCCCCCAAAAAAAAAAAAAAAAAAAAACATTTAGGGGTTTCTTCCTCCACTTCGCCAACAGTGAAGGGGGACCCTGACATTCTTAAGGCCAAATCAATGTAATGAATTAATGTCTCTTGGGGCTCGTGCAATCGCATTGTGGAGTACAGTGGTTCAGAAAGTCCTCCACGAAAGAAAATCATTAAACATACCTCGTCCCAAGAGGCTGAATGAGCCAGTTCAATGAATTCCTCCACATACTCTTCTATTGACCTGGCTTCCTGACGAAGACGCATAATCTTGACACCCGCTGGATCCATGTTTGGCCGAGTCTTCTGTAACCAGGGATAGAGGCTGACAACAGGATGCGGATCCAAATGCAGGTATTTATTAACGGAATGGTCAGGCAAGCAAAGATCAATACAGGAGCAAACAGTCTTATGAGGGAAATCCAGAATCGTAGTCAATATAGCAGGCAGATGGTCACAAGGATGGCAGCAGACACGGAGAAACAGATAACAAGGCGAAGGTCAAAACACGGCAAAAACAAGACAAGGAAACGCTTTGAATTGAAGCTGTAAACAGGCAACAAGACTCGGCAACTGGGGTGAGTGTGTGTGCTGTTTATGTACTGAGTGTAATCTGTGCTTGAACGGCTTCAGCTGTTGGATGTAATCAGTGAAGATATGGAACCGGTTGTGTGTGATGTGAGAGTAGTGCATGTATGGAGATGTAGTCCATGAGATGGCGGATTTGTAGTTGAATGGTGAATGTGCATGTAAACCAGCGATCTATGGGGAGAAGATCGCTGGTGATCGTGACATTCATATATGATAATAATGAGACTCTATATGGTTAAGGCCTGCAGAATAAGCCTAACTATAAAAACAGCAGAACATCTCATTTATCACTACAAAACGATGACAAAAACAGGCTAATAACACATATTGTGGGCCAAACAGGCAGTCAGCACAGTTTTTAATGTGCTAATGTGGTAAAGCAATGAGGAAGTTTTCACACTAATAAAATATAGGTAATATCTGAAACATCTCACACATCAACGTGCTTTTATCATTTTGGTTTATTTAATAAGCACATTATTAGCGGTTATAAGTCAACAAGCCATTAAATCAACAATAAACCATGGACACAAATTAAAAGTTGTAATATTTAATAAAACTAGAAAACGAGTTCTAGAAAAAATAATTCATAATTAGCAGCTCTCACTTTAGCTGTGTAAACCTCCCCATACTTATTATTACTATATTTTACTCTTCCTCTGGATTTTTTTTTACATATGTACTGTGTACATTTACATATAAATACACACATACTGTACTTGAAATGTACGAAGAAACATGTTTCTAAATATTATCTTGGATGTAATTACAATGTAATAGCAATGTAATTGTAATGTAATGTGTATTTACATAGCGCATTAATTGTGTATGGCCATTTACCCAAAGCGCTTCACAATCATGAGGGGGGTCTCTCCACAACACCACCAGTGTGTAGCATCCACTTGGATGATGCGACGGCAGCCACAGGACAACAACGCCAGTGCGCTCACCACAAACCAGCTATTGGTGGAGTGAAGAGACAGTGATAGAGCCAATTCGGTGGATAGGGATGATTAGGAGGCCATGATGGGTAAGTGCCGATTGAGGGACTTTGGCCAGGACACCTGGGTTACACCCCTACTCTTTACGAGAAGTGCCATGGGATTTTTAATGACCACAGAGAGTCAGGACCTCGGTTTAACATCTCATCCGAAAGACGGCACCCACTGACAGTGTAGTGTCCCCCTCACTTTTTACTGGGGCATTAGGACTTACACAGACCACAGGTTGAGCACCCTCTAATGGCCTCTCTAACACCACTTCCAACAGCAACCTAGTTTTCCCATGTGTTCTCCCATCCAGGTACTGACCAGGCTCAGCCCTGCTTAGCTTCAGTGAGTAACCGGTCTTGGGCTGCAGGGTGATATGGCTGTCGCCAATGTAATAGCAATGTAATTACAATGTAGTAGCCATGTAGTTACAATGTAATAGCAATGCAACTAATGTAATGACATGGTAATTACAATGTAATGACAGTAATTGCACACAAAAGTAAAGTTTGTAATTATGTGTATTACGTATATTTACGTATACAATATAAATAAAGAAATAATGTACATGCAAAATAAAAATGTACATTTATAAATATTATCTTGGATGCAACTACAATGTAATTACAATGTAATGATAGTAATTACATCAAAGATAAGTTTGTAATTACATATTACATGTGTGCTGTGTATATTTATGTATACAATTTTAAATAACCAAATACTGTACATGCAATATACAAACAACATTTACATTTATAAATTTTATCTCGGATGCAACTACAAAGTAATTACTATGTAACGACACAGTAATTACTATGTAACGAGATAGTAATTGCACACGAGACAAAAAAGTTTGTTATTACATAGTACATCTAAGATGCACTTACAATGTTATAACAATGTAATTACAATGTCATTACAACCAAAATAAAAATGTGTAATTACATATGTACTGTGTATATTTGCATATAAATACACAAATACTGTACTTATACAAAATATACAAAGAAACATGTTTCCAAATATTATCTTGGATGTAATTGCAATGTCATAGCAAGGTAATTACAATGTAATGACATAGTAACCACAATGTAACAACACAGTAATTGCACACAGGATAAAAGGTTTGTAATTACATGTATTCTGTTTATATTTACATTTAAAACTATAAATAACCAAATACTGTACATGCAATATACAAAGAAACATTTACATTTATAAATATTATTAGGGATGTAATCACATAGTAATTACAATGTAACGATATAGCAGTTACATTCAAGATAAAAGTTTGTTATTACTTATTACATGTGTAGTGTGTATATTTACGTATACAACTATAAATAACCAAATACTGTACATGCAATATACAAAAAAACATTTACATATACAAATATTACCTTGGATGTAACTACAATGTAATGACATCTAAAATAAAAGTTTGTAATTACATATGTACTGTTTGTTATTACATGTAAATACACAAATACTGTACTTGAAATATACAAAGAAACATGTGTTTTTAAATGTTATCTCGGATGTAATTACACTGTAATGACACAGTAATTGCACACAAGACAAAAGTTTGTAATTACATGTGTACTTTACATAAAATATTCCTGTTCCTGAAACGGGATTTACCTCTTCTTTTTCTTATATAGTGTGTTCTCTGCTTAAAATTCAGGCTGTTGGCAGTTCAGTATAGCACTGAACATGATGTGCATAACCAAATATGATTCCTGCTGTACTAAGATAATGCTGACAACACCTGACCTCTCAGTCTACACCAATTTAAGTCAGAACCGATACATATAAGAATAATAATTCAATTGTTATATCTGAATGTCATTTGGGCGGTTTAATTTCATTACAACACACACACAAAACCTTCCTACAGATAAGACACAGTTTGCTAGGCTACTGGAACACTATTCATGCTGTTTAAAAGATCCTTTATGTCAAAGAAAAGCAGCATTAAATTCACGCCTCTCTTATGTAAAGTGTTATTGCAAACATTTTTAGTTAGGCTTTATTTTATATTCAAACTGTTTTTATTTTACATTCAAACCCTCAAAGACAGATAAAGAGATAAAGTGTTCTGCATTAGAATGGCGGCATAACTTGATAGCTTGATATGCATTATGTAAAATATGTCCATAATGTGTATTTCGGTTTGAAAATAAAAGACTAAAAGGTTGATGCTACATCACTTTAAAAATGAATGTACTGCTTAATCATTATAGTTGGCAAATTCATATAACATAAAAACATGCTGAAGTATTCATGCCATTTTTGTCACATCTACAACAATTGGAGCTCATTGTGTTGTAAGTGCTTTTCACTGCAGGTGCAATGCTGCAACAGGTTGTACTAGGATGCGATGCTGACAACGGAAGCGCGGATCCAAATGCAGGTTTATTAGAGAGGTCAGGTAAGCAATGGTCAACACAGGGGTAAACAGATGTATACAGGCAATCCATAGAAGTGGTGTTAGAGAGGCCAGCAGGGGGCGCTCAACCTGTGGTCTGTGTGAGTCCTAATGCCCCAGTAAAAGTGAAGGGGACACTACACTGTCAGTTGGCGCCATCTTTCGGATGAGACGTTAAACCGAGGTCCTGACTCTCTGTGGTCATTAAAAATCCCATGGCACTTCTCGTAAAGAGTAGGGGTGTAACCCCGGTGTCCTGGCCAAAGTCGCTCAATCGGCACTTACCCATCATGGCCTCCTAATAATCCCCATCTACTGAATTGGCTCTATCACTGTCTCTTCACTCCACCAATAGCTGGTGTGTGGTGAGCGCACTGGCGCCGTTGTCCAGTGGCTGCCGTCGCATCATCCAAGTGGATGCTACACACTGGTGGTGGTGTGGAGAGACCCCCCCTCATGATTGTGAAGCGCTTTGGGTGTATGGCCATACACAATAAATGCGCTATATAAATACACATTACATTACATAGTCGTAGTCAGATACACAGGCAGATTATCAGAAGGCAGGCAGCAGACAGGGATAAACAGACAAACAAGGCAAGGGTCAAAACACGGCAAGACAAGACAAAGGTAAACACGATGTAATGTAACAAATAGTAATTAAGACTCAGCAACTAGAGTGTGTGTCTGTGCTGCTTAAATAGTCCATGTAATCAGTTTTTGACAATCCTCATGGCTGTATGCAATCAGTCAGGATCAGTAACATCTGTGTGTGGTGCATAACTGGATCTTGTAGTCCATAAAATGGTGGATTTGTAGTCCGTTAGCGATGCGTGTAAATACCAGCAATCTGCACGGACTGGATCGCTGGTGACCGTGACACAAGTGAGGTGAGTCATTTGCAGTTTTTTTCTATTATACACCTATTACCATACAGGTCAGGGTTTACTGTGATATATATTATTAAACAGTGTTGTAAAAGGAACAGTGTTAAAAACAAAGCCACAGTAATAATTATTAATGTTTTTTTTTTAATAAATGTATTTTAATGTCAATATTTTTGATGAAAATTGATGAAAAGTTATCTCTTCAAACCAGCAAAAGACCAACATGTAACATTTAAATAAATAGGTATATAGAACAGAATACAGTGTTATGCTACAATGCTTAGCTCACAGTTCAGACAAGAGATGTAGTTAAACCAAACACAATATTTAAGTGCTATGACAAGCAGGGATGGACAGTATTTATGATATATATATTTCAAATACATATTTTAAAAACAAAATTGTATTTTGTAATTTGTATTTGATAGGGTTTATGAAAATGGCTTAATATTTTGTATCAAAATACTTTAGTGTCTTGTATTTTTAAAATACTGTAAAATATTTTGTAAGAAGTCCACATGATGACATCATAAAAATGCGGCCTCTGATTGGTGCTTTCTCAGTTATTTGCCCAGGCTTGAGATCAGAACAGAAAATGTATTAATATTGAAGGTGGTGGATAGTGCAAAAATTGCAAAAAACAAATATTTATTTATTATATATGGAAAAAAATTAACACTTCATATAATCACCCTTTTAAAATATAACAATGTTAATAGGTTGAATAATCATTTTGCAGAGATTATATCAATTTTACTGGCCACACAATGGGTGGAAACAATCAACTAATCAACAGATATAGTACTATTTTCTAACTCATTATCTGCATTGAACAGGGCTTCTTGTATGAAATTTGTACAAAAATATACCAAATGAATAAATAAGAAAGTAGGCACAATGTACAGTAGGAGAAGAGGTGAACAAGGTAGCAGAGAACCTGCTAAAACTTGCTCAGAGAAAAGCTGTTGCTGTCAAATATAGTTTACCTCACATTTAACATTGAAGGGATTGATTGAATAGGCATATTCATGGAAGATTTGCAAAGAAGGTTCACGCTAACTTGTAAAAGTATTTCGTAGTATTTTTAAAATACAGCATTTTATTTTGATACATTTCTGGCTGCTATATTTTGTGGTTTATTTTGATACACCTAAATGTGTCAAGCTGGTAGACAAGGAAAAAAGAGATGGCTATCTTTTCAAAATATTTATTCAACGTAAAGTCAATAATCACACAAGGAGTAGAGCAGGCTGATTTGTGTGCACTAGTGATCTTCGCTCACGGCACTGAGGGTGTCAACAATGGTTGTTATCCAGCTCGCTAGTAGTTCGCTCGCTGTATACACAGCAGGTGAGTATAAAGACACACACCGTTCATCTAGTAGATCGTAGATCCTCAGGTAGACACAACACAAGTGTTAGCACTCATTCACTGTGAGAAGGATCGTGAAGCATTGTAAACAATCATCCGTTGGTGAGGATAAGGCACACAGTTCATGTGAGTGAATACTGATCTTCTAGTGAATATCAGATCAGTAATATCACTTCCCTTTATCAGTGTGAAGAACTCAAAGACTCATAAGGAACACCCATGAAAGAAGAGGAGAAGATGAAGGCGTTTGGAAGAGGACAACCATCTGACTTCAATACGGGCCGAGGAATGAAAGGATAGGGTGAGTTTAAGTGTCCTTGATGAGGGGGAACAGGTGTAGACCATTAGAACTCTGGTGAGGGTTCACGTGATTGGATGGATGTGGTTTGAGGTGGTGATTGATGATTGGGTGAGCATGAACGAGCCGGGGATGTGACAAAATGGAGGTATTAGGTATTTTATTTTAAAATACATTTTAATGTGTTTTTGCCCATCCCTGATGACAAGTCCAGTTATTCCAAAACATAACACAGGGAGAACATGCAAACTCCACACAGAAACAGAACTGACCCAGCCGAGGCTCGAACCAGCGACCTTCTTGCTGTGAGGCGAACGTGCTACCCACTGCACCACCAATTCCACAGTATCAGCGTTTGAGTCAACAACTGATTCAAATGACAGAAAGCGATTCACCAGTTAACAATTTCATTTATTTTCAAGTTGAAATGAGGCAACATTTAATATCTTCTGAACTTCCGTGCATGTGGGACTGATGGCGTGAACAGTAAGTTGAGTATTGCTGACTTTAAATGTTTTTATTGTGAACGAAAATTATATTTAGGTCACAACTGTCAGTTGTTTGTGAAGTATATGCTGTTAAAAAGTTGAGATGTTTAAATAATGCTTGAGTGAATGTGGGCAAATTGTGGGCTTAAATTAAAAACCAAACAATTTTCAAATTAAGAAACTTCCCTGCTGTGGTAGTCTGCCTAAACTATTAACTTGTTTTTGCCTTATGTGGAGTCTGTTTTTATTTGGTATGTAAGACTAAATTGTTATGTGTTCAAATGTTTACACAATCATAAGACCACCTTTGGAGCTGCACACTGGGAATTACATGAATTTTCTTCACCAAAAAGTCATACCGGTTTGCTTGTGCCAAGAACAGTCAGAGCAGCCAACACCAGGTTTCATTGGGCAAATGTCCCAAAAACGAATATTTATTTTTCTTTTCTAAGAAGCACATTATTTAACGCCGCAGCAATTAAGCAGAAATACCTGAGATGCTAAAAATGGTGGATAATATAATCATGGGGATTTGACAAATTTACCAGTGTGCATAAACTCTCTACAATTGAAACAAAAAATGTGTTGAAAATTATTAGTTATAATAATCCATTAAACTACCTCATGAGAAGCCAGTATAC
Organism: Danio kyathit; assembly: GCA_903798195.1. Taxonomy (NCBI): domain Eukaryota; kingdom Metazoa; phylum Chordata; class Actinopteri; order Cypriniformes; family Danionidae; genus Danio; species Danio kyathit. The sequence continues at coordinate 33,036,172 of LR812519.1, forward strand.
ACTGTAGGCTATACTCACCTAAACATAGATATTTACATTAGCACAGACACTGATTAGCATGTTCAGGTGTGTTTGATTAGTGTTGGAGCAAAACTGTGCAGTACACCGGCCCTCCAGGACCGAGTTTGCCCACCCCTGATCTATGATCAGGAGTTTTCCCGGTGTTCAGTATGCAAATATTTTTTTAAATTACGAAAATTATAATTTTACATCACTTCTCTACATCGATGGATAATTTGGAAGATAAGTGGATGCATGGAAATTTATTATCTCCCTCCCTGTTAAATTTGATCTAATCCGTGTCCTGAAACACACCTCAATTCAATTCAATTCATCTTTATTTGTATAGCGCTTATATAATGTAGATTGTGTCAAAGCAGCTTCACATGGAAGATTATAGTCAATTGAAACAGTGTCAGTTCAGTTTTCAGAGACTAAGTTCAGTTCAGTTTAGCTCAGTTCAGTGTGGGTTAATAATCACTACTGAGAGTCCAAACACTGAAGAGCAAATCCATCGATGCGCAGCTTTACAGATCCCGAACCATGCAAGCCAGTGGCGACAGCGGCGAGGACAAAACTTCACCAATTGGCGAAAGCGAAGATTTTAAAAAACCTAGAGAGAAACCAGGCTCAGTTGGGCACAACCATTTCCCCTATGGCCAAATGTCTTGTGCAGAGCTGCAGTCTAGGCGCAGGAAGCTGGACCTCAGCGAAGACTCGTCTGTCCTTGGAGCATCACAGGAGTCAGTCATGCTCTCACTCCATGAAGACCACCACAGCAGCTGCTCAGGATACAGCCTGGTTCAGAAAACCTTGGGATCATCTCGTCGCTGGTCTCGGATCGCGTCAGTGGCACTGCATAGTCTGAGGGCCTCGAGATGAGTACCCCCAGGTGGAAATACAGAATAAGGTATTTAAATACCTAAATACCTCCTCTCCTGTTTTCACTTCTAATTCTAACGAAAGGAGCGATTCGTTTGTGAATGAATCCCCGTTATGAATGACTCGTTCCCTTAGTCGTCAATAACACAAGTTTCTGGCACGGCAGCATCTTGTTGTCTTATTTAATTTACATTGTTTGCTGATTTTATTAAAAAAACTAGCATAAGCCTGGTATTGAGTGCGAGTTGATGCTTTGCCTTATGGTCAGTGCAGTAGGAGATTGTATTATCACCAATAGCATTACTTGTTTAGCACAAAAGTTCGTAACATACAAAAACGTAAAAAAACAAAATCTTACCTATGAAATGTTCTGCCTCTGTGCTTTGTTTTCATAGTTTGCCCGTTAGTACACCCATACGCAGTGCAAAAGTCCAGCATCTTCAGATTGGCTTTAGTCTTGACTAACTGCGGTTGAATGACTTTTGTCCTGGGGGCACTGTACAAATATGGTGGCGATATTGACACATACTCAGGGTCCGTATGCGATATCTAATGTTTATATTTATGTATTATATTATATATATATATATTAACTTTGCAAATGCCTAATTAAGCGGATTTGAATAGAAGTAAATGTGAAATTGTAAAAAAAAAATAATTATACCTGATATTTCTCAATACTGGAAGTACCGATGGTTCCACATGTATCTGGGAATTGCAGCCAGTCAGTCACAGACAAACCTGTTGAGTGCAGAAAGCAGGCATAATGGCCAGGAATTCAGATCTGACTGAAACTGACAAGGGCCAGATTGTTATAGCAAAGTGGCTGGGTCAAAGTGTTTCTGAAATGAAGTCTGTTGGTTGCTCCTGGTTAGCAGTGTTGAATTTTTTTTTAGCAGTGATCTGAGGAAGGACAAGCTACAAACTGGCGACAGGGTGTTGGGTGCTGCATCTGGCCACAGGTCAAATAAATAAATTGCAATGATATTAATGTAAGGATTTAAATATATATGTATATTTTATCTTTGCCATGATGACAGTACAGGGTGACGCAGTGGTGCAGTAGGTAGTGCTGTCGCCTCACAGTAAGAAGGTCGCTGGTTCGAGCCTCGGCTGGGTCAGTTGGCGTTTCTGTGTGGAGTTTGCATGTTCTCCCTACGTTTGCGTGGGTTTCCTCTGGGTGCTCTGGTTTCCTCCACAGTCCAAAGACATGCGGTACAGGTGAATTGGGTAGGCTAAATTGTCTGTAGTGTATGAGTGTGAATGAGTGTGTGTGGATGTTTCCTAGAGATGGGTTGCGGCTGGAAGGGCGTCCGCTGCGTAAAAACGTGCTGGATAAGTTGGTGGTTTATTCCGCTGTGGCGACCCCGGATTAATAAAGGGACTAAGCCGAAAATAAAATGAATGAATGAATGATGACAGTACATGATATTTTACTAGATATTTTTCAAGACACTTCTATACAGCTTAAAGTGACATTTAAAGGCTTAACTAGGTTAATTAGGTTAATTAGGCAGGTTAGGGTAATTAGGCAAGTTATTGTATAACGATGGTTTGTTCTGTAGACTATCAAAAAAATATATAGCTTCAAGGGGCTAATAATTTTGTCCCTAAAATGATTTTTAAAAAATTAAAAACTGCTTTTATTCTAGCCGAAATAAAACAATTTTTTTTCTCCTTAAGAAAAAATATTATCAGACATACTGTGAAAAACTTAATCTGTTCAACATAATTTGGGAGATATTTAAAAAAGAAAAAAAATCAAAGGGGGACTAATAATTCTGACTTCAACTATATATTAGGTTTTAATAGGTGATGTTAATTTCTTAGTTAAAGCCAATGCATTACATTCATAGCTGTAATCAGATTACAAGTCGTAGTTGCTTTATTTATTGTAGGAAATAACTAATAAAATTCAGTTGTGTTTTTTAAACTAATATTAATACAGTAACTAAAATAAATCATTTTTGATTTTAATCCATTAACTAACATTTACTAATGAGGCTTTATTGTAAAAGTGTTACTCACTTTGAATCCTTTTGCAATTTAATTCGGTTGAAACATTTATTTATTTCATTTAGTTTGATACTGTCATATGTCAGTCATAAGTCTAACATGGATACCCAAGAACATGTAAACTGTTTAACTGAGGAATTATAGCTATATATGTCACCCTTTAAAAACTTGCTGTTAGGTTCGGCACACACCTAGTTGTTCTGCACACAGCATTTGGCCATCAGTGAGTGTCTGTCGGGCTACTTTATTTGGAGTGTTCCACACATTGCCTGTTGTTGAACTCACGTTAGAGGGACCTTGCCTGATTTAAAGAAAGCTTTCTGATAGGCTGTTCTACGGTGGCCGAGAGAGCTTAACGCGCTGCAATTTAAGAAAGCACATGCAATAACAAAAAACACCAGCAAATTAAGAAACGATCTTCATCAATTTGACAGACACCTGTTGCAAATTGATCACAACACAAACAACTGAAGAAACGCGCTGCAAATTGATCACAACACAAACAACTGAAGAAACGCGCTGCAAATTGATCACAACACAAACAACTGAAGAAACGCGCTGCAAATTGATCACAACACAAAGGAAGAAACGGGCTGCAAATTGATCACAACACAAAGGAAGAAACGCACAGCAAATTGATCACAACACAAACAACTGAAGAAACGCGCTGCAAATTGATCACAACACAAAGGAAGAAACGGGCTGCAAATTGATCACAACACAAAGGAAGAAACGCACAGCAAATTGATCACAACACAAACAACTGATGAAACGCGCTGCAAATTGATCACAACACAAACAACTGAAGAAACGCGCTGCAAATTGATCACAACACAAACAACTGAAGAAACGCGCTGCAAATTGATCACAACACAAAGGAAGAAACGCACAGCAAATTGATCACAACACAAACAACTGATGAAACGCGCTGCAAATTGATCACAACACAAACAACTGAAGAAACGCGCTGCAAATTGATCACAACACAAACAACTGAAGAAACGCGCTGCAAATTGATCACAACACAAAGGAAGAAACGCGCAGCAAATTGGTCAAAACACGAACAACTGAAGAAACGCGCAGCAAATTGGTCAAAACACTTGGTCAAAACACTCAGTTAATCATTAATTAGGCTGATAATTTACAAAAGACAACGGAATAGTGTAATCAATGTTAAAATAAACGAAAAACAACTCACCTTTCAAAGAACACCAATCACTTCACCTCCGTATCTCTCAGCTGGGTCCGTCATGTTTTTTGGTCCTCTTGAAACATTTCCGTTGTGTTATGTGGATGTTTGCAAGTGTTTTGACCAATTTGCTGCGCGTTTCTTCAGTTGTTTGTGTTTTGACCAATTTGCTGCGCGTTTCTTCCTTTGTGTTGTGATCAATTTGCAGCGCGTTTCTTCCTTTGTGTTTTGACCAATTTGCAGCGCGTTTCTTCCTTTGTGTTTTGACCAATTTGCTGCGCGTTTCTTCCTTTGTGTTGTGATCAATTTGCAGCGCGTTTCTTCCTTTCAAGAGTTCACACTTAGCTGATGATTGATTATAAGCAATTTTGGCGTGCTGTCCCGGGAGAGAGCCCTGAGCTCAAAGGTCCCTGAGCCCCGGGCTCCCCCCCGTTGCAGGGCGAGAGGGGAGCCCCGAGCTCAGGTAGATCTCGAGGACTCCCCCATCGAGGCGATTGAAGATCAGATAGTGCAACTCTTTAGCTAGGTAGATACTAGAATAGGGAGTAAGTCTAAAAGTTGATTTTAGCAATGATCTAGGTTGCATGTTTTGCATGGGAGGAAACCGGAGAACCCGGGGAAAACCCACGTGAGCACGGGGAGAACGTGCAAACTCCACACAGAAATGCCTGCTGGTTTGGTAAAGCCTAGAACCATAGACATTCTTGCTGTGAGGCGACAGCGCTAAGCACTGGGCCACCGTGTCACCCGTCTGGAAAAGAGGAGGAGTAGGGGAGGAAGGAGGGGGGGGGGTTCTTCAAATCGAAGATGACTGTGATAAGAAATCCTGGCTCTTTATAGTGAGTCAGGGATCGTCTGATTGGACAATCATGAGTGGTTAATGTGTAACCAGCTGTGTTCAATCATAATCACATGCTCCTCTCGAAATTAGTTTATAACTAAACTCCATTTCAAGAGTTCACACTTAGCTGATGATTGATTATAAGCAATTTTGGCGTGCTGTCCCGGGAGAGAGCCCTGAGCTCAAAGGTCCCTGAGCCCCGGGCTCCCCCCCGTTGCAGGGCGAGAGGGGAGCCCCGAGCTCAGGTAGATCTCGAGGACTCCCCAAAATGCTCTAATCGGGACAGCAGCCGCGTATTTGAAGAACCCCCCAAAAGGCAGAATATAGAAATGCTATATCCGGCTGCTGGAATGCATATATCTGGCTGTAGCATATGAAGTACTGTGGATGTTACTAGGTTAGATGTTGTACTGTTGTGGTGTTGTAGGGATGCAAGAAGTACGATGGAGCGTCTCTGTTTAGCAGAGATGCGGTGATAGTTGCTAGTGCGAGGTAAGTTGCACTTAGGTGGAACGTTGGACTGCTTGGTGGTGCTGGGTAGTGTGACAGCATAATGACTGAGAAGGTTGTGTAAGTACTCGGCTGTTGTTATTGTATAGTCAGCAGAGAAAGTGAAAAGCTCGGTTGAGCGTCTCTGTTTAGCAGAGATGGGTGATTGCAAATGCTGGAAAATTATAGTGCAGCAGGATGTTTGTCTGCTGGGAGTGTCAAAAGAAGACTAAGGGGGAGAGTAAATGAGCTCGGGTGCGTGTCACTGTAGAGTCAGTGGAGGAGAGGAGAAAAGAGCCCGGCTGGGCGTCTCTGCTGCTGCAGAGGTGTGTGGAGGTCAGTAGACTAAGGAAAATACGCCTCCACAGAGACGTTTAACTGCGTAAGCAGTGCTGGTGTGTGTATCAGAACTGAGTGATTATATGGAAGTGTATCTGTGCTCGGCTGAGCGTCACTGCTGTGGCAGTGGTGTGGAATTGGGTGAGGAGCTCGGCTGAGCGAGAGGTGTATAGGTGTCTGTAATATAAGGAAAATACGCCTCCACAGAGACGTTTAACTGCATTAGCAGTGTTGGAGAGTGTATCAGTAGTGGATGATTACGTGGAAGTGTTTCTGAGCTCGGCTGAGCGTCACTGCTGTGGCAGTGGTGTGGAAAGGGGAGAAGAAGCTCGGCTGAGCGTCTCTGCTACTGCAGAGGTGCATTGGAGGTCAGTAAAATAAGGGAAATACGCCTCCACAGAGACGTTTAACTGCTTAGGCAGTGCTGGGGAGTGTATCAGTAGTGGATAATTAAGTGGAAATGAAAAATGGGCTCTGCTGAGCGTCACCGCTGTGGCAGTGGTGTGGAAGGGGGGAAGAAAAAGTGCTCGGCTGAGCGTCTCTGCTATTGCAGAGGTGTGTGGTAGTCAGTAATATAAGGGAAGAACGTCCCACAGTGACGTTTAACTGCTTTTGGCAGTGCTGGGAAATGTATCAGTAATGAAAACGAACTGGAAGAGTATCTGGCTCGGCTGAGCGTCACTGCTGTGGCAGTGGTGTGGAAGGGGGGAATGAAAAGTGCTCGGCTGAGCGTCTCTGCGGCTGCAGAGGTGTGTGTAAGTCAGTAATATATGTCTCCACAGAGACATTTAACTGCTTTGGCAGTGCTGGGTGATGTATCAGTAGTGATAATCTAAATGGAAGAGTAACTGAGCTCGGCTGAGCGTCACCGCTGTGGCAGTGGTGGAGGAGGGGAGGGTGTGCTCTACTGAGCGTTTCTGCGTGGCAGAGATGTATGGAGGTCAGTAAAAAGGAAAATACATCTCCACAGAGATGTTTAACTGCTTTGGCAGTGCTGGAGGGTGTATCAGTAGTAAGATGACTTAATGGAGGTGTGTCTGGGCTCTGCTGAGCGTCACTGCTGTGGCAGTGGTATGGAAAGGGTAGAGCTCGGCTGAAGTCTCTGTTGTAGTAGAGACATGATAGAGGTTGTGATAAAACCCCTTTGGAATGGATGAGGAGTTGTGTAGACTCCTCCCGAAATGTGGTTCCGGTCCATTGAACGGGGGGGTGTAATCTAGCTAGGCTAGCAAAATCTCTGTGTTGTAGAGACGTGATAGAGGTTAGGTAGAACCTCTTTGGAAGCTGCTGACTGTTTTGGGGAGTTATATGAACTCCCCCCGAAACGTAGTTCCGGTCTTATACGCAGGTGGTGTAAGCTCAGCTAGACTGGTGGAGTTAACACTATGGTGTGATGCGTGTGAGGTAGTAGATGTATGATATGTGTGCCCGCTGGCCTTTACGGCTGTCTTATGGCGGGGAGTGTGAATGAAATGATATGTAGGATAGATGAGGATGTAAGAGTGAAGAAAGAGAGAAGTAGGAGGAAGTTCTAAGGAACATGTGATTTGTTATGAGTGTTGATGATGGCTGCAGAGTGTCCGCTGAGCTTCTCTGAGGTGGTGATGGCTGAGGCGAATGTATGACCTGAAGGCATTGGAGGACCAACGACCGAGTGTTTGTATCTGTTGTTGGGAGAGGCCGTTGTGAGCTGCTGTGGTGGCTGCTCCTATCCTAAATGAGTGGGCGGAGAATGGCTCAGGAGGAAATCCTGAAATGCGGAGAACCTCCTTAAGGTGGTTTTGGAACCAGAAGCGAGTTACTGGACGGTTAGCGTCGTCAGTAAAAAGTGAGGCGAGGGGGTTTTGGTCTAGAGATCTTCTATAGTGTATGAATGCTAAGAGGGTTTGGAATGGGTGTGTGAGTGAGGGGATGTCGAAAATGTATATGGAATGGCCTTTGCGAATCTGGTCTGTTTTGCTTTGCTTAATAAAGAAAGCCAGAGTTCCTTTATCCAGGATGGTTAGATCGGATATGGTGGGGTGAATGGAGGGATTAAAATGAGATGTTATGGTCATTTCTGAACATCTCAGGAATCCAAAAAATGCTAATGTGAACATAGCGTCTAGAGTACGTGCTGTATGGGTGGATACATATCCTTTGCGAAGGGTATGGATGCACTTGGTAAGGATGTGAAGTGTAATAGGCTGTCTGGTGTCTGGGGGGGGGATGGATGTATTTTTTGAATGCCTTTGAGGAGCAAAATAGTTTGTGAGTTTGTGATAGCGTCTAAAGTGGAACCATGTATCAGTTTGTGAAAAAACTGGATGCCACTTAGGTAGCTTCTGATGGAGCTGGCTTGCATGTTTTTTGAGGTGTGTAAATAAGAGATGAAAGAGGTGATAGAGAGAAGAGAGAAATCAGGGAAAGGGGTTTTAGACAGAGAATGGAATTGTTAAAAGGCATTCCATGCTGTGAGATACGATTTCTGGGTCCTGGGAGCCACTGCCTGGAGGATGAGTGAGATGGATGTTTCCCGAAGGTGATGGAGAGGATGATTTATGGCAATATCGTCTCTGAATAGTGAGGAACAGGTGTTGGATGAGGGTCTGCCTCTGGCGCCAACAGCCAAAATTTCTGGAAAGAAAAGCGAGACAGAGCATCAGCAATTTGATTTTTGCAACCTGGAACATGTTTAGCAGAGATTAAAAATTGTTTAGTGGCTGCTATCCAAACTAAACGTCTTAGGAGAGGCATGAGTGACTGTGAGTGCGAGCGGCCTTTATTAATGCATTGTACGGTGGCTTCGTTATCACAGTGAATTAGAATGCTGGATGTGGACCATTCTTCGCCCCACAGAATGGCCGCTACTACGACGGGGTATAATTCGAAGAGAGCGGATGATTGTTCGTTAGGGGGAATTTTAAACATTTGGGGGGGCCAGGATGCCGCAAACCAACGACCCTGGTAGTATCCCCCGAAGCCAACTGAAGGGGCGGCGTCCGTGAATAAGTTAATATCTACTGGCGAAGCTATGAGATCGCTGTAGAAAAAGGAGCAGCCATTCCATTGCTTAAGGAAAGAAATCCATAAGCTGATTTCTTTGCGAATGGGTTTAGAGAGAAGAATTATATCTTCTAAACCTGGGACTGTAGTGGAGAGTTGAAGAAGATGCGTAATAAAAGGACGGCCTTGCGGGATGATGCGCATGGCGAAATTTAGGTGACCGAGAATGGCGAGGAGTTGGCGTTTGGTGCAGGATTGATTTTCTAGAAAGATTTGACAAAGGTAAGTAATGCGATCGATTTTTTCCTTTGGAAGAGATGCTATGAAATTTTTTGAATCTAACTGGATGCCCAGAAATTCGATGGAAGTGCTGGGCCCGGAGGTTTTTTCCTCTGCTAGGGGGATACCTAGGTCAGCGAAAACCTTTTGGGTGGTTGCTAAATCTTTATTAGGGGGAGATGACGGCGGAGAGACGATAAGAAAATCGTCTAGCAGGTGAATGAGGTAAGGAATTCCGTGATGATTAGATAATATCCAACATACGGCTTCCGAAAGCATGTCGAAAATTTTGGGGCTACTTTTGCAGCCGAAGGTTAGACGGACTGCAAAGTAGAATTTGGAATGCCAGCGAATGCCAAAAAGGTGCCAGAAGTCTGGGTGGATTGGCATGACTTTGAAGGCGGATGTAATATCGACTTTAGCCAGCCAGGCATTGCGGCCGGCGGTTTTGATAAGGGATATAGCTTGATCTATATCGTGGTAATTAAGCGAATATTCATCTAGCGGAATCGTGCTATTGATGCTGGGAAAAAAAGAATTATGCAGTGCGGACAGGTCTATTATGAGACGTTTTTTGTCTGAAAATTTTTTGGTCGCAATGCCAATTGGGCCGATGCGATAAATGCTAAACGGCGGGGCTACGAAGGGCCCGATCATAAAGCCGTTATCAATCTCTTTTTTGATAAGTTGATCGACTATTTTGGGTTCGTCCTTGGCAGATTGTAGGTTCGGACAGCATAGGTTGTATGCGGGAGAGGCTGCGACACCTGGATGAAATCCGTGAGTTGAGGAATATTTACTGGAGTCGAAAGGTAGTTTTTATGTTTTTTATTATTTGTTCTGAATACTTGGCAGACTAATTTTGCATGTGCCCCTCCGCAGAAGGAGCAGACATGGAGATATCTGCAGGGGTTTTTGTGGCATCTGCCGCTGTTGAAATTAATGCAGATGTTACTTTGCTGGCGGAGAGAAGAAGAAGAGGAGAAAGAGGGAGGGATAAGAGAAGGGATGGTAGGTTTGACCGGTCGAGGGACGTAACTATTGGATTTAGGAATGTTTTCTGCGTTAGTGGAAGGAGAGATGAAAGGGCAGGATGTGGTTTCGTGGAGACTTGAGCGACAGACTGCGCAAGATAAATTGCGGCATCCTAAAAAGACCCGGTTATGGAGATCAAGATCGACGGCCCCCCAGTACGAAATTTGATTTAAATTGCACATTTAGCGGAAAATAGTTTGTGGTAGGTATAGAAATGAGTGCCCCCATAGGAGAGCGCGAGCTCGGCTATGATGGCCATATAGTCGTTTAACTCGCGTCTACTATGGGGGAAAATGGAGCAGATTACATCGGTGTAGCGAGCAAATGCCATGGAAAATTCGGCTAGTGAGAGAATACGTGACTGAGTGTTGGATGATTGTTTTAACGTGAAAATGAATTCGCCGCAATCTACCTGACGTTCCGCCGCGGGAGGTGAGATAGGTGAAAGGAGAGTGAAGAGGTCTATGTCTGCACCTGAGAGAATCTGATTCCGTATGCTTGAAGAAACAGGGGGAGGATCCAAAGCTAGAGCGTTAGCTGGCGTAGGGAGGGGGGTGGCTGTGGAAAGAGTGTAGGGGGGGCGTGCTGCGGAAACTGGTGCGGGGAAGGTAGGAATGTGTGTTGGGTCTGTGCTGGTGTGAGCTGTAGGGAGTGAATGGGTAAAGGAGGGAGGAAAAGGATGGGTTATCTGAGAAAAAGATGTTTGATTTGGAGGAAAGGGGTGGGAAGTAGAAGGTAAGGGAGGTATAGAAAAATCTTGATTAAGGGTAGTAGGAGCGGGGATATTTGCTTGGAAAGAAGTTGGAGGAATTTGAGAAATATTAGGAGAGCTGGAGGGAGGGGCAGGAGGCCAGGAAAAAGAGGAAGGAAAAGGTTGAGAAAAGTTTTGAAAGGGTGTGGGGAGTCCTGGATTAGAGTCTTGGTGGAGTGACGTAGTTGGAGGAGGTTGGGATCCTTGGAGGTGTGGTCTTGAGTGTGGACTGTTGGTTGTGTGTCTGGTCTTGGATTTCCTTTTTCCTGATTGGTTGCGGGTGGTTTGAGGATAGGGGGTGTGGCGGGCGCTAGTTGTCCGGGGATTGGGTCTTGAGTGAGGGCTGAGAGATGGGTGAGAGTCCGATGTGGCATTGGAGTATAACTTGAGAAGTTCTGGTTTATTGAGAGTCCTGGGTGCATGAATGCCGAGATCTGCGAGATGTTTACGGAGTTCTGGAACGGTGATTCTTGTTGGTGGGCGGATGCAGGATGGAGCGGAAACAAATGATGAGGTAGGAGAAATGGTTTGTTGTCTGTATGTGGAAGGAGATGTATGAAGGAGCCTGGAGTTTGAACGGGTGGTGTGGCGGCCTCTTGTAGCTTCTTCTGATTCGGTTTGGGGAATTTGCGGGATTGAAAGTGTAGAGTTTTCTTCTAGGAAGGTTGGATGATCGGGTGAGTGGATTTCTGAGTTGTTGCTGGATTGATCGCTGTTGTTGTTGATGCTGTTGTTGTTGTTTTCCATTTTTTTGAGAGAGATGGTAGCTTTGGTTGTTGTTTGAAGTAGGTGAAGTTGGTTATTTGTTGAGACGAGTCTTTGATGAAGCAGTTGTTTGTAGATAGTTATTGCTGGATTGTAGACTTGGATAGCTGTTGGATCTGATGAGGAGTTGGAGTGAAGATATCAGCGAATGGTAGCAGTAGTTAGCTTGGCTGTTAGCAGCAGCAATTGAAGGTAGATATAGTTGGGTTAGCAGCGACAAGTAGCAGTATGTCGTGGCTGGTTGGTCTTCAAATCGAAGATGACTGTGATAAGAAATCCTGGCTCTTTATAGTGAGTCAGGGATCGTCTGATTGGACAATCATGAGTGGTTAATGTGTAACCAGCTGTGTTCAATCATAATCACATGCTCCTCTCGAAATTAGTTTATAACTAAACTCCATTTGTGTTGTGATCAATTTGCAGCGCGTTTCTTCCTTTGTGTTTTGACCAATTTGCTGCGCGTTTCTTCCTTTGTGTTGTGATCAATTTGCTGCGCGTTTCTTCCTTTGTGTTGTGATCAATTTGCTGTGCGTTTCTTCCTTTGTGTTGTGATCAATTTGCAGCGCGTTTCTTCAGTTGTTTGTGTTGTGATCAATTTGCAGCGCGTTTCTTCAGTTGTTTGTGTTGTGATCAATTTGCAGCGCGTTTCTTCCTTCGTGTTGTGATCAATTTGCAGCGCGTTTCTTCAGTTGTTTGTGTTGTGATCAATTTGCAACAGGTGTCTGTCAAATTCATGAAGATCGTTTCTTAATTTGCTGGTGTTTTTTGTTATTGCATGTGCTTTCTTAAATTGCAGCGCGTTAAGCTCTCTCGGCCACCGTACTGTTCAGCTATAAGTGAGAGCATGAAAACAAAATCTTAAGTGACAAAACTTTAAATAAAGTTGCTGGCTATCATTTTATCACATTTCTTAAATATTTGCAAACAATATGGATTCAGTTTATTTATATATATTTGAATAAGCTAGTATGTGTTTAATGGGCAAGAAGTACTCTAGAGGTTTGTTGATGCTGCATTGTTTCTGGTTTGCTTGTGTGTAGAACTACTTCCGTTTTTTTGGAATGCCATTAGTACTACCACTTTCAGGTATGTAAAGGTACATACTCTACAGAGGCAGAGAATGTACAGTTTTATGCAAAAGTTTGGCCACCCCTAATAATTTTCATAATTGCAAGCCATAGCCTGCTGGCCTTTCAAAGCAGCAAATTCATTTGGATCTATTTTATACCCAAGGGAAAAAGCAACATTTCAGTTCTGACATAACATTTATTTAATCAACAGATGCAATGAAATTTAAGTCTGAATAAAAACAGACAGGTGCAAAAATTTGGGCACCCTAAGAGAATAATGACATTAATCTTTTGTACAGCCACCTTTTGCTGAAATAACAGCCTGTAGACACTTCTTATAGCCAAGGATAAGTCACTGAAGTCTTGTTGAAGAAATTTTAGACCATTCTTCCTTGCGAAATTTCTCCAGTTCAGTCAGGTTTGCTGGGTGCAGAGCGTGAATAGTCCTTTGCAAATTAATCCATAGATTTTCAATAATGTTCAATTCTAGGGACTGGGATTGCCATTCTAAATCATTCTGTTATGTCTGAGCATGAATTCCTTGGTAAATCTGGAACAGTGCTTTGGGTCATTGTCCTGCTGAAACATCCAACACTGTCGTAACGTTAGCCTTTTGACTGATTCCTGAACTTTGTGGAATTCATGTGACCTTTAACTCTAACAAGGTTTCCAGTACCTGTGCTTGCCATACGTTTGCACAGCATGATGGACCCTCTACTATATTTTACAGTAGGGAGCAGTTTCTTCTTGTGGAATGCTGTTTTCTTTTTCCACCATGCAAAGTGCGTATGGTTGTAGCATCTGTCCACAGTATATTTTTTCCAAAATGATTCAGGCTTGTCCAGAGGAGCCTTTGCATACCTCAAACAACTCTTCTCGTTGGCAGAATGCAAAAAAAGGCTTCTTCTGCAACATCTTCCATTGAGCAGTTTTTTGTAAAAGAGTGCGCTGAACTGTGGAACGATGTACAATGACATTATTAGCAGCAAAATGTTCCTGGAGGTGGTCAGTGGTTTGTCTGTTACCATTCTAACCATTCTTCGCCTTTGCCTTTCAGATATTTTTCTTGGTCTACATCTTTCCTTCACAAGAACTGTTCCTGTGGCCTTCCATTTTTTCCATCTTTTAACCTTTGTGATAGCTTTTTGCATCATTCTTCTTCATGTTGATGTATTATCCTATTTTTTAGGTCATTAGAAAGTTATTTTGAGGTTCCCATGTTGCTACTTTCAGGTTCACAATGAGGAGAAGCACAACTAGCAGTTAGCCATCTTAAATTTAATTTTTCATGATTGGTTGCACTTCTGTTAGGATTGTTAAGGTTCACTAAGTCACTCAAATCAATTTTGTGTTGTAATCAATCAGCTTTAAGTGACTACAGGTTTTGAAATCCACACAAAAGAGAGGGTGCCCAAACCTTTGCATAGTCTATTTTTCAGTTTCAATTTAATTTCACACATCTCAGTACTGCTGCACTATGTATTTCTGTCTGAAAAACATGACATCTTGCTTTCTCTAGAAACCAAATGGCATTCCACTGCAATCTTCCCTTATAAAGAAAGAGTACATTATTATGCAGCCACAGAGGGGTGCCCAAATTTTTGCATACAACTGTACATTCTCGTTTCAGTCTGCTGAAGTTTGGTGTGTTCACGTGCAGCTTTTTGGTCCAAATAGGACCTGACGCTGCTAACACAAGGTGACTGCACCAACAGCATATTAGACAAGTGCTCATAATATTTTGGCTCATCTGGTTCATTTTCCACCACAGTCCAAAGACATGCAGAATAAGTCAATTGGGTAAACAAAATTGTCTGTAGTGTATAAGTGTGTGTGAATGAGTGAGTGTATGGGTGTTTCCCAGTGCTGGATTGTGGCTATCTTTTGGCTTAGTCCCTGATATATACAGGGTCATCACATCGGAATGAACTGGCAATTACTCTAGAATATGTTTTATGTGGCGGATCCACATAAAACATATGCTAGAGTAATTACCAGTTCATTCTGATGTGATGACCCTGTATAAATCAGGGACTAAGCCAAAATATAGTGAGTGAGTGAGTGAGTGAGTGAGTGAGTGAGTGAGTGAGTGAGCGAGCGAGTGTGTATAGTCAAAAGCAGTGCATTGCAATTGTGTAACTGTACTTGCACTGACTACTGAAACTTTGATACAATAACAACACTAAACATAAGCATTAACAACTGAGTAGTGTTGGGAGTGAGTGCCCCATATTAAATAGCACAATCAGAGGAAAAAATAATAACTTCTGCTCCTTGTTCATGTTGGCGTTTCCTCTCCCACCTGGTGACCTCCCTGCACACTTCTAACAAAATTGCAGCTGGTCAGCAACATATCAGCTGAGTTGCTGTTACATTTCTTATTCCATTTAGAAACAAAAACAACCCAGAGAAGAGAACACAGCTAATATTCAGGTTCACCAGCCAGCCTGCAGAACAATTATGCAGATTTTGGCCTTAACCGTGCACCTGAGATTTTACAGAGGACAGCAGTTTTAACACTGGAAAACAGCCAGATCTTCCTCTGACCATAGGAAAATAAGAAATCGAAAGCTCAGGGTGCATTTGAATAATGCAGGGCATGTGGATGAGCTGTTGATTAATATTCAAGTCAGTGTAGAAATGGACTTTTGACTGTAGTATTACTGGTAGAATCTTTTAGTAGAGAATGTCAAGCTACGTTCCCTTGTCTTGTATCTCCAGAAATGTATATAGGGGTATGTTTTCAAAATGAGCCTATGTTGGAGTTTTATGTTTTCCCTGTGTGCATGGGTTTCCTTCAGGTGCTCTGGTTCCCTCACAGTCTAAAGACATGTGATACTGTTGAATTAAGCATGTATGTGAAGGGGAGAGTGTGAGGATTTTTCCTAGCACTTAGAATTGTTGCTGGGTTCCAGCTGGAAGGGCATCTGCTGTGTAAAGTAACAGCCAGAGTAATTGGCAGTTCATTTAACTGTAGTGACCCCTGAAGAAGCTAAAGGAAATAAGCTGAAGGAAAGTGAGTGAGTGAGAAAAATAACCCTTGCCTTGACCAACCATTCTTTGTTTTATAAGTAACCCTTTACAATAAGGCTGTATTAGTTAGTTAGTTAGTTAATGCATTTACCAACATGAACAAACAATGAACTATACATTAACTACAGTATTTGTTCATGTTAGTTTATGAAAACAGTTGCTAAAGTTTTAACTAATTTAACAAGCATGTTAAGCTTGTAACTAATTAACAAACATGACTAATTTTAACTAATTAGCTAATGTTAACAAGCATGAATTTGGATAATAATAATTCATTAGTAAATTTTGAATTATGATTTATAAATGATGTACAAGTATTGTTTATATGTAGTTCATGTTATTAAATGCATTACCTATTGAACCTTATTGTTAACTTATTGTTATTGTTGTGTAGGCTCCAGGCTCTGGGCCTACACAGCTCTCTGTGCAACTGGATCCTGGACTTCCTGTCAAGCAGACGCCAGGTGGTCAGAATGAACAACATCACCTCATCCACACTGATCCTCAACACTGGTGCTCCACAGGGCCTTGTTCTCAGCCCACTCCTGTATTCCCTGTACACACATGACTGTACATCCAAACACAGCTCCAATGTCATCGTTAAATTTGCTGATGACACAACGGTGGTGGGCCTAATCACCGATAATGATGAGACGGCCTACAGAGAGGAGGTGCACGCTCTGACGCAGTGGTGTCAGGAAAACCACACTCAACATTAGCAAAACCAAGGAGCTGGTGGTGGATTTCAGGAGAGAGAAGAAAGAACACACTCCCATCACCATCAACGGGACACCAGTGGAGAGAGTCAGCTCTTTCAAGTTTCTTGGAGTACACATCGCTGAGGATCTGACATGGACTGCCCACACAGACGCAGTGCTGAGGAAGGCACAACAACGCCTCTTCTTCCTCAGGCGTCTCAGGAGGTTTGGAATGAGCCCCCACATCCTCCGCTCGTTCTACACCTGCACTGTGGAGAGCATCCTCACTGGCTGCATCACCACCTGGTACGGAAACAGCACCAGCAGCAATCGCAAAGGTCTACATAGGATCGTGCGTACTGCTGGACGCGTAGTAGGAGGTGAGCTTCCCTCCCTCCAGGACATCTATACCAGGAGGTGCATGAGGAAAGCCAAGAGAATCATCAGCGACTCCAGCCACCCAAGCCATAGACTTTTCTCTCTGCTACCCTCAGGCAGACGGTTCCGCAGCATCCGGTCACGCACCAGCCGACTGAAGGAAAGTTTCTTCGCTCAGACTATCAGGCTGATGAACACTTAACACACCCCACACAAACTCTTCCATACCCCACACTGCACACCATCAAGATGTAGCATGCACTGCACTTTAACAAATCCATACTTAAAACAAAACTGCCTACGTATCGCTGTCAACCTTGCCAATTTTACATTGTCTTGTTTTTTTGTAAGTATGTTGTTGTATATTGCACTGTCTGTATTTTGCACTGTCTGTATTTTGCACTGTCTGTATCCTGCACTGTCTGTATTTTTGCACTGTCTGTATTTCGCACTGTCATTGTATTTACACTCTCTGTATTTTGCACTGTCTGGAGCCAGCACCTAAGCTTTTCACTCATGATAGCACACGTGCTGCTGATGATGTGACAATAAAAGAGATTTGATTTGATTTGATTTGATATTGTAAAGTGTGACCGTTTTCTAATACATTCTTAAGACATGGCAATTATCACTACCAACATATTTTTCATTGTTTCTACTTTCTGAATCATGGAGATGATCATTATTATTCTTAAGACAAACACGTGAGAGAAAGAAAACATGGCATTAAAAAACAAACTGAAACATTGAGGAGTTGCAGTATAAAATGAATGTTAATACCATAGAGCTTCTGTAATCATATTGCTGTGCGTCACCCATGGAATCCAAGGAATAGCTGTATTAAGTTGATATTAAAAGATGATACTTTTGTATTCAAATCACAATACATCAAAAATAACAGTTTAACAAATCCTAGCAATCAAGAATACTCAGATATTTGGGGTCAATTTACCCCTAACAGGACCTTGAACAGATCAATATGAATGCCCTGGGGACTAAGGCCGTACTCACACTATGTACAGTTGCCTTGAACCGGGCCAAAGCACGCTTGTCCCCCCTCCCGTCTCTCCCAACGGCCCGCACTCACATTACATTCGGGCCTGGGCGCGCCTACGTCATCGATGATGTGCTCCTCAGTAAGCGCTCTCGCTCAGCACAGTGGAGATTTCTTTAGTTATATCGTTTAAGTCGTTTGATATGCGGTGACACGCAGTCAAATATTTCGCCAAACAGACCAGCCAATTTGACTCTCATAAACAGTCCTCATGCAGCAGGAATTAGGAAGTTTGCTGAAGGCGCAGCTGACGTGCAATGAGGGATTTGCGTCTTCAATAATCTACGCCAGTTTGCGTTCATTGAACAGTGCGAATGATTAATTAATCCATATGAAACAGTATCTTAAAAAGTCACGTCTCGCTTTCAGTTTCGGGCTCAGGCACGCTTGCACTCACACTGTAAGCGTACCGCGCCTGAGCCCAAGTGAACCGCGCTCTGGTCCACCTCTTCCAACCGGGCCAGGGCTGCCCAAGTGTACCGTGCCTGAGCCCGATTCAGAGCACTCACACTTCTCAACCGATCCGGGAAACGGGCCTGGGCACGGTTCGGACAGCATAGTGTGAGTAAGCCCTAAGTAAATACCTTATTAAAATATTGGTGGTGATGTGTTATTGACACATAACTGATTCTCTTAGGCTCAAGCAAACACAGAACAATGTCACAACATATACAACTTTCTAACAAAACTGTGACAACTTACCGAAAAGATTGACATTTCTTCGGTGTGTGGTGAAGGTTGTCAAAACCCTGTCAAAATCTCTCAGTCTGACTATGGTTGAGAGGCACATTATGGTCGGCTTTCTGTCTGACGTGAATTTTAACTCTTTTTTGCATTTCAACAACAATGTTGGCAGTCCATCTGAAGAAAATCTCATGGGGATTAAGTGAATTTTGAGTATTGACTGCCATTGTTAAGTGGTAGAAAAATTAGGTCAGCAGAAACTGTCACAGAGGCTCACTCAACAAACACATATGGATCTCAGGAATTATCAAAAAACACGTATTTATTTACAAACAAAAAACACTCACAACAGGCACTGGAACATCAAGTAGACGTGACAATACAATACCGGACAAAGGAATAAGCTGAACTCAGGACTACAAATACACAAGGCATGATTAAACAGATTACAAACAGGGGTGTGACACAGGTAGAACAACTGAAACTAACGAAAGTTGGGAAAACTGAACAAAGGAATCACATGACGTAAACAAAAGCACATGGATCAAACACATGGGACATCACATGATACAACAACTACAAGAACACAACATAGCCACACCAGACTCGTGACAGAGACAAACAAAAGATGGGTAGCACTACTTAAAGTGGTTTATAAGACTGTCATAAAATGTTTTATGCATGCTTATCACAAATGACATTAAGTGTCATTTGCTTAGTTATGTCATTTTAAATGCAAAAATAAAATTGTTAAGATGTCTTTATTATGACAATTTGGCATCACCAAGACAACATAACTTGTCATAAATCTGTCATAAACATGATTGTCATGAGGCCATGATAACCGTCATCAATATTTTTTCTGATCACTTTTTTTGGTGGAACAAGATGAATTTGTCAAAAAAGTTCTCAAAAAAAATGGTTAATACTGTCTAAAATTAACCAGTAACTAATTCTACTAGCTTAATAAACTACTAATTAGCTGTTTATTGATAGTTAATAAATAAGTTGAGTGTAGGTTTTGGGTATAGGGTTAAAGATGCAGAATAAGAATAATCATATTGTAACTACTAAGAAACAGGCAGGTAAAAGACCAGTAGTTCATAGCATGAATTGTAACCTAAACTTGAGTGTTACAGACAAATTCTATTTGTAGCACTGAAGAAAAATATTACAGTAATGATGTTGTATAAAATTCATGAAAAAATCATAACGTCCTCATGACAATCAAGACAAACCATATTGTGATGTATTTGTTTATGTCAAATCCTATCTCAAACAATGTCACCTTTGCATATGAAATAACATAACTAAGCAAATGACACTTAATGACAGTTAAGTATAAGCATGCATACAATCATATTCAAATGTGTGGTGTGAAGTGTTACCCAAAAATTAATAAATAACAAGGTATCATTTATAGGTGTCTGTTGTGTGTGGCGTTCACTCCTGCCCATAATTATTACTTTTAATGGATCTTGTTTGTCTTTTTTTCCCTTTTCAGTTTTCTATTGGTTGATTTGGTGGAGTCAGGCCTTTAAAACAGACGGAAGTGGACTTCCCACGATCCCTCATTCCTCCACGCCACCACAGTTTTTGATGGCTTTATTATTGTGTTTTCCTTTATACTTTCCTTTTAATATTTGTTTGGAGTGGGGAGTTCCAACCTGCTTTAGGTTTGTTTGGTTGTTATTTATTATGTTGTTGGGCTCCCCATCTCTTGGCATTTTGGATTGTTTTGCTGGTTATGTTATGTTAATAAATAATTTAGTTGGAGCACTTTGACTGTTGTTACATTGTCTTAGGATCACGAGTCGTATTTAAATAAGGGACTGTAACATAATTGGAGGCTCGTCTGCTTCTCTATATAATTTGTTTTGATACCAATTATATTTTATATTATCAAAATATCATTGTAACGATTGTAATACAGTGTAACACTAAATTAATTAATTATATGAGCCAATTAATATAATAACAGCATTGTAAAATAAAGATAACATTACATGAACATTGCCACTGACTACTCAAAGTAGAGTTTGAGATGAACAAGGTCCATTTATCACTCACCTTGATTCAAATTCAGTTATTGACAAGTTACAGTACAGATCATCAAAGACCAAAGCCCAACCCATCTTTTATAAACCGACTTCAGGACACTAAAGGCAAGGTGATATTTGACTTTAATTGCATTCATGGTCTTATAATCAATAGTCCAAGTCCCCATTTGTCTACTCAGAGAATACACTTTATTAGAAGTACAGTAGATTGTCTGGTGTACCTTGATATGAGATGTGTGATGTGCCTGTCATTATATCAAACATAAACTCCCAAGGGTTTGTGCAGTGATAACTGTGCAGCTTCGCACTTCACTGAATGCTTCAGAGAGATTGCTATATTGAATAACAATAGAAAGGTCAGACCTAACCTAAGGGCTTCTTATATGTATAAAGCGACAAGTCAAGGCAGGGATGTAAATAGAAGGAATTGTATCTGGTAACTTGATCATCAGACCAAGAAATCCATAAATTGTGCTTCAGTAACCATGACTGGGGGTCATTGAAGGCCAAATTATATTATCAATATAAGATTAGTTAATTAAAATTGATGAGGTTAAATGATTTATTTATTCTAGTTGTAAATATACTACTTAATATAAATGTACACATCAGCAATATCACACGAGTAGCAGTGCGATGTGGCTGTATATTGGCACTTGTGGGAGGCATGCATTGGCACGAGGCTGCAGTTACGATATACAGCCACATAGCACTGCTACGAGTGTGATATTGCATTTATACAACAGTTCGACGGCATAATCGTGTATATAAAAAAGAAAATCAAACACGGACAGTCTCAAAATCCTTTTGTATGAGGAACTACTTTCTTCCGCCATTCATTCACATCCGCAGCTGATGTCAGAACAGCAGAAACTGTTACTTTTTCATCAACGTCACTTTAGAGCTAGTACTTGAATGATTCTCTCGCGTAATGTCTAAAGTGATGACAAAACAGGTGATTTTGCTGACATTTTAAGATTATAAGGCTGAACGACATGAAATGCCATCAGTCTACAGAGATTTCCCAGTATTTCTCAGTTGCAGGAAGGATCACAATAATTAGCTCTGAAAAAGCCAAAGCAGCGCCAACACTACTAAATTACTCTTGTGTTTGTGACAAGGGAAAAATGCTAAACACTTGCAGGCATTTCTTCTTTCTTTCTTTTTACTAGTCTGCAGTAACGAAAACAGGAGACGCATTAGAAACAAACAGATGACCAACCAAAAAGTAACTGAGTGTTATACAAAGTGGCCAAAACAAAATACATACATTCCTGATATGTGAGTCTTATCTCACAGTCTATACACTAAAATTATACAGTATAACTACAGAACTACAACATACAAGAGAGAGAGAGTTCGACTTGTGATCGACAAATGATTTCATCAGCTGTAGTTAGAAATTATGTAGATTATATCCTCTAAGGGCTTATTATGCAGTCTCTGTCGCAACATTTGTCAAAATATTTGTCAAAATGTCAACTGTAGTGTCCTCTGCTTGTTGCTGCATGTGGGTGGAGTAATACACAAGGGTGAAGGGTTAAGAGGCTGGACGAGTGCTGTTATTTGCAGAATATCGCATGGCTATCACCCAATCCGATTCAAGAACCAGACAGAACTGTTGTATAAACATTTATATACAATAGATGAACTTTCAAATGAGCCACATATTTTTTTCTAAACATGCTTATGTAACACAAATGCAATGCAACCAGATAGTACTTACAATTTACAATGCTTTCCTCCCTTTTCCTTACCTTATCCCTAGTAAAGACATGATTGTTAATAATAGTGCTTAAATGGATAGCCTGCCCTCCCTATAAGCAAACTAAGCAGCTGCTTAGGGCCCCGCCACCACAAGGTTGCCTTCACAACCCACTAGTGGTGCGAGCCGTTTCCTTGCTGAAATTTTTTTATTTGCATTTTACAAATTACCTTCATTGCAAGTGTTTTAGTACTTAAATATTTATAAATTTTGACTGAAAAGAAAAAAAAAAATCACAATTTTATTAAAGTTGTAATTGTTTTCATGTGAAGGTCATGTGATCACCAGGAAGCTCGCTACATCTCATTTCTCATATGCATTCTGTTTTCTCGCGGTTTAGGTTTGTTCTTCCAAGGTAACCTGTAAGACCGACCGGTCACCATAAGAACGTGAATCCATGCACAGACACAGCCATGGTCTTTGCTTTATTCCCGGCCCCATTTATAAACCTGATTAATATTGCAAATTGGACCGCGAAAATGAAATGAATATTCTTCAGTCGTAGAAAAACTGAGGGGAAAAATGACGACGAGAAGAGACAAGCACAAAATCATTTTTAGCATCGCTTTTAAGTGCTATTGATGATGTTAAAGACATAATCTAGTAGCACATTTACCGAAAATAGGCAATTACAAATTAATAAACGTTGTCTACTTATATGAAATATTTAATTTTTTGTCCTGGTTTTACAAACTAATTTTTTTTTTTTTAATTTAACTGAAATGCAATACAGAAGTGTCTTTCACTGACATACTTTGCACACTCTTAATATTTTTTTTCCTGAGACATTTTTATAAAAGTTACTAATTGAACTAATCATAGTTTAATATAAGCTCTGGACTCTACATCTCAAATGTAAGGAACAGGGAAGGAGACTGAAGGGAATAATATAGTTTGTGTTTGGGTATTAACATTAACCCAGTATTTGTTACTTCCTTTTTTCTTATGTTTTTTATATTAATAGTTTCCATACTTATATTATTTGCTTATTGATTTTTTTATTTATGGATCAATCTTTGCATTAATGTTAATTGTTTTTTTGTTTTGTTTTGTTTTGTTTTTAATGAGTTCAGATTGTCATTCATTCATTTATTTTCTTTTCGGCTTAGTGCCTTTGTTAATCTAGGGTTGCCACAGTGGAATGAACAGCCAACTTATCCAGCATGTTTTATGCAGCGAATGCCCTTCCATTCACTGGGAAACATCCATTCATCCATCCACACACTCATTCACACACATACACTACGGACAATTTAGCTTACCTAATTCACCTGTACGGCATGTCTTTGGACTTGTGGGGGAAACCGGAGCACAGGGAGAACATACAAACTCCACACACAAATGCCAACTGACCGAGCCGAGACTCGAACCAGCGACCTTCTTGCTGTGAGGCGATTGTGCTACCCACTGCGCCACCGAGTTTAGAATGTATATTATATTATTATAAAGAAATTATAAGAGAACGTAATGCATTTTCACTTCTGGCTAATTATTGTACAGTGACGTTTCATTGCAGGAATGCAGGGTTTTTGCTTTTGGAATTTATATTAAAAAAAAAAATCTACCTAGAATCTTAGAATCTTCAATCTGTTTGCTAAATTATTATAATATGTTTTAAACACTGGATGCAAAGTAGGAATCACTGGTCCCTTTATTAAAGAATATTTAATTATTTATTTTTGAAGCTGCTAGTTGACAAAAACAGTGCTGTTTTAAAATGTCCAAATCATTCGGAGAGCTATTAAGTAGAAGAGATCAGGCTTTACTTTTCTGTTTAATTGATTGTATCTAATAGGCAATATAATCATTGTGGGCCGGTTTGCAATGGCAATACTCCACTATTTAGAGCAAGGTAGGGCCCCAAAATTATTCTGCTTAGGGCCCCAAATATACAGGGCCGGCCCTGCTTAAATGTACAGTATATTTATACTGTAACAGGACACTGTAAAAGAACATTGTAAAATAACATGTTACCGATAATAAATTAAATAGCACAAAGTCAATATTCTTATTTTTATTGAAATTAAACAGACTATTATGCTGTCCATTCCTTCTTTCATGTCTCGTTTTTCACTGTGACTCAGATGAGCCAAATTACATGTTGTCAGTCTGGTATGCTGTACATCTCTTTTAGCATGTTTGTTGCTGGTTTTCTGTAATTGAATGCATGGTTATTGCATCATTTAGCTGATGGGTTTGTGCAAAGCTAATGAGATTCCCTGTCATGAATGTCAGAGGTTCCTGCTGACAGTGTCTGAGAGTAGAAAATTATTTAAATCCCATTTCACACTCTGAATTAAAAGGTTTTGTCAACATTAATGAAGTTGGTCATTTAGCACTGAAGACTAGGTTTGTGGTATATATATCCTCCCACAGTGAGAGCAACTAGTGATATCTGTGAAAGACTAGTGATCTCCTGTAAGAGACTAGTGATGTCCTGTGAGAGACTAGTTATGTCCAGTGAGAGACTATGTCCAGTGACAGACTAGTGGTGTGCTGTAAGAGACTAGTGATGTCCAGTGAGAGACTAGTGATGTCCTGTGAGAGACTAGTGATGTCCTGTGAGGGACTAGTGATGTCCTGTGACAGACTACTGATGTCTTGTCAGAGACTAGTAGTGTCCAGTGAGAGACTAGTGATATCCTGTGAGAAACTAGTGATGTCCAGTGAGAGACTAGTGATGTCCAGTGAGAGACTAGTGATGTCCAGTGAGAGACTAGTGATGTCCAGTGAGAGACTAGTGATATCCTGTGAGAAACTAGTGATGTCCAGTGAGAGACTAGTGATGTCCAGTGAGAAACTAGTAATGTCCAGTGAGAGACTAGTGATGACCTGTGAGAAACTAGTAATGTCCAGTAAGAGACTAGTAATCTTTTGTAAGAGACGAGTGATGTCCTGTAAAAGTCTATTGATGTCCTTTCAGAGAGTAGTGATGTCCTGTGAGAGACTAGTAATGTCCAGTGAGAGACTAGTGATGTCCAGTGAGAGACTAGTGATGTCCATTGAGAGACTAGTGATGTCCAGTGAGAGACTAGTGATGTCCGGTGAGAAACTAGTAATGTCCAGTGAGAGACTAGTGATGTCCTGTGAGAAACTAGTGATTTTCAGTGAGAGACTAGTGATGTCCTGTGAGAGACTAGTGATGTCCTGTAAAAGACTATTGATGTCCTTTCAGAGAGTAGTGATGTCCTGTGAGAGACTAGTGATGTCCAGTGAGAGACTAGTGATCTTTTGTAAGAGACTAGTGATGTCCTGTGAGAGACTAGTGAAGTGCTGTGAGAGACTAGTGGTGTCCAGTGAGAGACTTGTGATGTCCATTGAGAGACTAGTGATGTCTAGTGAGAGACTAGTGATGTCCTGTGAGAGACTAGTGATGTCCTGTGAGAAACTAGTGATGTCCATTGAGAGACTAGTGATGTCTAGTGAGAGACTAGTGATGTCCAGTGAGAAACTAGTAATGTCCAGTGAGAGACTAGTGATGTCCTGTGAGAAACTAGTGATGTCCAGTGAGAGACTAGTGATGTCCAGTGAGAGACTGGTGGTGTCCTGTGAGAGACAATGTCCAGTGAGAGACTAGTAATGCCGTGTGAGAAACTAGTGATGTCCAGTGAGAGAGTAGTGGTGTCCAATGAGAGACTAAACGTGTCCAATGAGAGAGTAGTGGTGTCCAATGAGAGACTAGTGGTGTCCTGTGAGAGACAATGTCCAGTGAGAGACTAGTAATGCCGTGTGAGAAACTAGTGATGTCCTGTGAGAAACTAGTGATGTCCAGTGAGAGACTAGTGATGTCCTGTGAGAAACTAGTGATGTCCAGTGAGAGAGTAGTGGTGTCCAATGAGAGACTAAAGGTGTCCAGTGAGAAAGTAGTGGTGTCCAATGAGAGACTAGTGGTCTCCTGTGAGACACAATGTCCAGTGAGAGACTAGTGATGTCCTGTGAGAAACTAGCGATGTCCAGTGAGAGAGTAGTGATGTTTAGTGAGAAACTAATGATGTCCAGTAGGAGACTAATGATTTCCTGTAAGGAATTAGTGATGTCCTGTAAAAGACTATTGATGTCCTTTCAGAAACTAGTGATGTCCTGTGAGAGACTAGTGGTGTCCCATGAAAGACAATGTCCAGTGAGAGACTAGTGATGTCCTGTGAGAAACTAGTGATGTCCAGTGAGAGACTAGTAATATCCTGTAAGAGAGTGATGTCCTGTAAAAGACTATTGATGTCCTTTCAGAGACTAGTGATGTCCAGTGAGAGACTAGTGATGTCCAGTGAGAGACTAGTGATATCCTGTAAGAGAGTGATGTCCTGTAAAAGACTATTGATGTCCTTTCAGAGACTAGTGATGTCCATTGAGAGACTAATGATGTCCAGTGAGAGACTAGTGATGTCCAGTGAGAGACTAGTGATGTCCAGTGAGAGACTAGTGGTGTCCAGTGAGAGACTAGTGATGTCCAGTGAGAGACTAGTGATGTCCATTAAGAGACTAGTGATGTCCAGTGAGAGACTAGTGATGTCCAGTGAGAGACTAGTGGTGTCCAGTGAGAGACTAGTGATGTCCAGTGAGAGACTAGTGATGTCCATTAAGAGACTAGTGATGTCCAGTGAGAGACTAGTGATGTCCTGTGAGAAACTAGTGATGTCCAGTGAGAGACTAGTGATATCCTGTAAGAGAGTGATGTCCTGTAAAAGACTATTGATGTCCTTTCAGAGACTACTGATGTCCAGTGAGAGACTAGTGATGTCCATTGAGAGACTAGTGATGTCCAGTGAGAGACTAGTGGTGTCCAGTGAGAGACTAGTGGTGTCCCGTGAGAGACTATGTCCAGTGAGAGACTAGTGATATCCTGTGAGAAACTAGTGATGTCCTGTGAGAAGCTAGTGATGTCCTGTGAGAGACTAGTGGTGTCCGCTAAGAGTCTAGTGATATCTTAGAGTTTAGTGATGTCCTATAAGAGACTAGTGATGTCCAGTAAGAGACTATTTATGTCCTGTGAGAGACTAGTGATGTGCTGTAAGAGGCTAGTGATGTCCTGTGAGAGACTAGTGATGACCCGTGAGAGACAAGTGATGTGTATGAGAAACTACTAATGTTTCGTGAGAGACTAGTGATGTCCTGAGTAAAACTAGTGATGTCCTGAGTAAAAGTAGTGATGTCCTGTGAGAGACCAGTGGTGTCCGCTGAGAGTCAAGTGATGTATTAGAGTTTAGTGATGTCCTGTGAGAGACTAGTTACATTCAGTGAGTGACTAGTGATGACCTGTGAGAGACAAGTGATGTTTCGTGAGAGACTAGTGATAACCTGAGAGAAACTAAGGATGTCCCGTAAGAGATTAGTGATTACCCTTGAGAGACTAGTGATGTCTGTGAGAGGCTAGTGATGTCCTGAGTGACTAATGATTTATGAGACTAATGATGTCCAGTCTGAGACTAGTGATGTCCTTTTAGAGACTTACTGTATGCTTTGGCATATGTGCTGAAGTATCATATGTGCTGAATTCATTCAAAATAAAAACCTGTTCACTTATTATTTTCTGACTAATGCTAAGTCACTATTTTTATGACTTACTATTTGACATTAAGACCATTTTACCAATCACACAGAGACATTTAAAATGATACCAAACATGAATATAAGGCTACAAGATACACCATATTAAAACCTTGGGCATTTTATGTGAAATGTGCTCTGATCAGAAAGTCACTAAAAGGTCAAGAAGAGGGGTGAAAGGTTAAGGTGAAAGGAGAAGGGTGAACTTTCTTGCATTCCCCCTTGGTGAGGTGTAGCTCTGTGTTTCCAGCCTATTGTCAACTGTCTCAGGATAATTTGAATAGAACTGTTGAACAGCTGGTTTCTTGATCTTCTTCTCAAATCAGAAAGTTTATTGTTTTATTGCATAGCAATTCTTGTGGTCTTGTCTCATGAAATTCCATAACAGTTCTCAGGGTCTGATATTCTGGAGAGATTTCCACAAAATAAAGGGATTTTGTTAAAGTGCCTTGGTTATTTTGTAAAGAACTGTTCTACTAATATGGAATAGCCACAGCTAAAATGTCTTCAAATTTTAAAGAACAAAGATTACATTATTTCCAAAACAAATTTCCCTACTCATTACGAAAAGTGCCATGGGATTTTTAATGACCACAGAGAGTCAGGACCTCAGTTTAACGTCTTCTCCGAAAGACGGATTACTTGATATTTATTATTTTTTATAGTTTATTTATTTATTTTATTAATTTGTGTTTAACTGTTCGAAATGTCTTTGATCATATATACTGTAGCTTCATTCACTTAGCTGAGAGAGACTAGAGATATACAACATATGTAGCTTCATTCATTGATACCACGATCACGTTGTCTAGTCTTCTGAGCAGAAATGATCAACGGAGCAGCATGCTGATCCAGTTCGCAGTCCCTCAGTGTAAGTAATAATTACATTCACTGACACTTAGGGCACTCGCTCGCTCTCTTTGCTCTGTTTCTCTCTCTGCTCTTCCTCCACTCTGGTCAACCCAGTCAGTTTGCTCCTGTAAGTAACTCATCTCCATGGTTACTATTACAACAAGATTACTCAGTCATCATTCAAGAGATATGTAACATTGTGCACTAAGTCCAATTTCTGTTGGAAAATTAAACCTAGAGATAAGGTTAATTATCCTATATTGAAATGCAGACCTCTTTGAGAACGGCTGGAACAGAATCTCACAAACTGAAAGAATTGAATCATTTGATGTTTATTTGACGTTCATTGGTTCTTTCTGATGCAACACATCAATGACAGGGAGGCAAACTGCCTGCTGTCATCATTTTGCTGTGTGTTTCCAGAGAGAAGACTATGTTTTTAATCTTTTTCTATATAAAATGTGTTAAAGCTCTTACAAATGTGTAATCTTTTTTCAGAGCTAAAATCTAAAACATGAGACTACTAGAAATGCTTATTTTTTAAGCTTAACGCTTATTTTTTCCTTCAGGTCAGTTTGAAATGTAGGACTTTATAATAATGAAGTTGCAATTGTTAATAATTTAATAAAAGCATACAAAAATAAATGTTACTCTTTACTTGAAAAATATATTCTGTTAACTATTTTGTATATAACTCTTTGCTTGTTCAAACTACATAAATAAAATGAGCTGAAACAACACAACATTGGGTCAACATAAATGATTTGTGTAAAACCCTGCATTTTTTACAATGTAGAACAGGGGTGTCAAAGTCAGTTCCTGGAGGGCCACAGCCCTGCAGAGTTTCAACCCTGCTTCAACACACTTACCTATAGGTTTCAAACAAGCCCATTTAATTAGTTTGATCAGGTGTCTTTAATTAGAGTTGGAACTAAAATGGGCAGAGCTGCGGCCCTCCGGGACCTGAGTTTGACATCTGTGACAGTTGGAGGGGCATGATTAAGTATGTTAACCTTGCCCAATACCTCAAACTCAAGTAATCGAAGAATTTAACTAAAAAAAAACAAAACAAAACAGAAAGTGCATTTAATTCTAGATTACAGGAGCAAACTTTTTTTTCTTAATGACATCCACAGATGATTTGTTTGTTTTCTGTCCTCTAATTTTGATCTCTATGTTTTTTACAAAATAAAGGGATTTTGTTTAAGTGCCTTAGTTATTTTGTAAAGATTTTGTAAAGTTTTGTCAAGATTTTTGCATTGTGTTATGTTTGGCTTTCTTGAATTAAGAAAAGTACTACAATTTACTAGTATTGTTTGTATTGCCAAACCGTGTCTAGTGTATCATGCATGTGTGTTTACAAAGACTTGGTAAAGTGTGGTCTCTACCAGAAGAAATTATACCTCTTCTATTCTGCTTTATTAGACTTTCTAACTTTCAAGACTTTCTGTTTTGTAAGATGGATTCAAGTAAAGTATTATATTTTACATTTCTATTTTCAATTTAGTATATATTTTCAACTCATTTCTTTTACATTTTACTCTTTCAGCCAATAAGTCAACAGGCAAAATCTGAATTTCTATTTTTATTATTGTGTGTATTGTAAATTTATCTACTTTAGTTTGAGAGTAGGCCAAGGTCTGCCCTGTTTCATCAAGGTCCACTTAATAAAAAAAATATTTGAGAGTATTTGTGACGATTACCAGCGATCTTCTCCCCATAGATCGCTGGTTTACATGGACATTCACTAATGGACTGCAAATCTTGGACTACATCTCCAAACATGCACTACTCTCACATCAC
This sequence comes from Danio kyathit, assembly GCA_903798195.1. Lineage (NCBI taxonomy): Eukaryota > Metazoa > Chordata > Actinopteri > Cypriniformes > Danionidae > Danio > Danio kyathit. The sequence continues at coordinate 33,066,684 of LR812519.1, forward strand.
ACAAAACCGGTTCATCACTGATTACATTCTACAGCTGAAGCCGCTTAAGAACTGATTACACGCAGTACATAAACAGCACACACACTCACTCAAGTTGCCGAGTCTTGATACCTGTTATCAGTATAAATTCTAAGTGTTTCCTTGTCTTGTTTTTGCCGTGTTTAGACCCTCGCCTTGTTTATCTGTTTCTACCTGTCTGCTGCCATCCTTGTGACCATCTGCCTACCATCCCTTTATAAAAACCTGCATTTGGATCCGCATCCTGTTGTCAGAGTCTATCCCTGGTTACAGAAGACTCGGCCAAACATTGATCCAGCGGGTATTGCTATCATGCGTCTGCGGCAGGAAGCACAGACTATTGAGGAGTATGTGGAGAAATTCATCGATCTGGCACATTTAACAACAATGAGTGAGGTATGCCTCATGATCTTTTTTCACGGTGGACTGTCTGAACCATTATACTCCACAATGCGATTGCACGAACCCCATGAGACATTAGTACAATATATTGATTTGGCCTTAAAAATGTCTGGGTCCCCCTTCATCGTAGGCGAGGTGGAGGAAACCCCTAAATGTTTTTTTTTTTTGGGGGGGGGGGCAATAGACCGCAAGACCCGCCGGCAATGGGGCTTGCTATTCCCTCCATTAATACCATTATGCTGGCATCTCCTATCCCCTTGTTCACCAGCCTAGACCACAGCCAGCTAACAAGATGGCTGCCACCAACTCTCCATGTCACAAAAGGGCCACCTTCAGTCCTCCAACTCACAAAATGACCACTTCAAGTCCTCCAGCTCACAAAAGGGCCACTTCCAGTCCTCCAGCTAACAAGATGGCCACCTCCAGTCCTCCAGGTGACAAAATGACCACCTCCTGTCTTCCATGTCGCAAGATGGCCACCTTCAGTCCTCCAATTCAATTCAATTAAATTCAATTCATCTTTATTTGTATAGCGCTTATACAATGTAGATTGTGTCAAAGCAGCTTCACATGGAAGATTAAAGTGAATTGAAACAAAGTCAGTTCAGTTTTCAAAGATTAAGTTCAGTTCAGTTTAGCTCAGTTCAGTGTGGGTTAATAATCACTACTGAGAGTCCAAACACTGAAGAGCAAATCCATCGATGCGCAGCTCTACAGATCCCGAACCATGCAAGCCAGTGGCGACAGCGGCGAGGAAAAAACTTCACCAATTGGCGAAAGCGAAGATTTAAAAAACCTCGAGAGAAACCAGGCTCAGTTGGGCACGACCATTTCCCCTATGGCCAAACGTCTTGTGCAGAGCTGCAGTCTAGGCGCAGGAAGCTGGACCTCAGCGAAGACTCGTCTGTCCTTGGAGCATCACAGGAGTTAGTCTCATGTTCTCACTCCACGATGACCACCACAGCAGCTGCTCAGGATACGGCCTGGTCCAGAAAACCTTGGGATCATCTCGTCGCTGGTTTCGGATCGCGTTAGTGGCACTGCGTAGTCTGAGGGCCTCAAGATGAGTACCCCCAGGTGGAAATAGAGAATAAAGAGAATAATTAGCGTAGCTGCTGTTCATAGTGTATATAAACGAGAAGCAAAATCATGTGTGGGGCACATCATGCGTCATACCGCTATGTACTGCACTGAGTGTATGCTTTGCTAAAAAGATAGGTCTTTAATCTAGTTTTGAAGAGCGAGAGTGTGTCTGAGCCTCGGACATTATCAGGAAGGCTATTTCGGAGTATAGGGGCCATAAATGAGAAGGCTCGACCTCCTTTACTCGACTTTGATATTCTAGGTACTACCAGAAGCCCTGAGTTTTGAGATCGTAAAGAGCGGGTTGGGTTGTAGCGAGACAGGAGGTTGGTTAGATAAACAGGAGCTAGATTATTTAAAGCTTTATAGGTAAGGAGGAATATTTAAATTCAATACGAAATTTAACAGGCAGCAAGTGTAAGGAGGATAAAATTGGGGTGATATGATCATATTTTCTAGATCTGGTAAGAACTCTGGCAGCTGCATTTTGCACTAGTAGAGGATGCTGGGCAACCAGCAAACAGAGCATTACAGTAGTCCAGCCTAGAAGTCATGAAAGCATGAACTAGCTTTTCTGCATCTGATATGGATAGCATACTTCGCAATTTAGCAATATTTCTCAGATGAAAGAAAGCAGTTTTGTGACATGGGATATATGATTTTTGAAAGTTAAATTGCTGTCTAATATGACACCCAGATCTTTTATAGTAGAGCTAACGCTAACTTTGTATCCCTCTAGTTGCAGGTCCAGTTGTGAGAACTGCTGTGTACAGGATTTAGGCCCAATAAGTAATAATTCTGTTTTGTCTGAGTTTAAGAGAAGAAAATTGTTGGTCATCCAGTCTTTAACATCTTTGATACACTCGGTTAGCTTAGACAGTTCAGACATCTCATTAGGTTTACTTGAAATGTATAATTGAGTATCGTCTGCATAGCAGTGAAAGTTGATCCCATGATTTCTAATAATGTCCCCCAGGGGAAGCATGTATATTGTAAACAGCAAGGGGCCTAAAACTGATCCTTGAGGGACCCCGTAGTTTACTGGCCTGACTTGTGAAAGGTGTCCATTAATATTCACAAATTGGTAACGGTTAGCTAAGTATGGCCTAAACCATTCAAGAGCCTGTTTTTGGACACCTGTAGAATTTAAGCGGTCTATGGGAATATTGTGGTCAATGGTGTCAAATGCGGCGCTAAGGTCGAGTAAGACTCCAGCTCACAAAAGGGCCACTTCCAGTCCTCCAGGTGACAAAATGACCACCTCCAGTCCTCCATGTCGCAAGATGGCCACCTTCAGTCCTCCAGCTCACAAAATGGCCACCTCCAGTCATCCAGCTCACAAGATGACTGTCTCCAGTTCCCCGGTTAACAAGATGGCCACATCCAGTTCCCCAGCTCACAAGAGGGCTTCCTGTTCCGAGTCTGTTCCTGTTATAGTTCCAGTCCAAGTTCCTGTTCCTGAAATGCCATCACCTGAGCCACTAGAGCAGTCACTACCAGAGCTGCCAGATATTCATTCACGGCCAGAGCTGCCAGATCCTCAGTCCCTGCCAGAGCTGCCAGATCCTCAGTCGCCGCCAGAGCTGCCAGAGTCGCCGCCGCCAGAGCTGCCAGAGCCATTGACGCCGCCATAACCCTCTGTATTCCCCGAATGGCGACCGCCAGGTATTTCTGAATTCCCCGAATGGCGGGCGGCAGAAACCTCTGAATTCCCCGAATGGCGGGCGCCAGAAACCTCTGGATTCCCTCGAATGGCGGGCGCCAGATATCTCTGAATCCCTCGAATGGCGGGCGCCAGATATCTCTGAATCCCTCGAATGGCAGGAGCCAGAATCCTCTGAATCCCTCGAATGGCGGGTGCCAGATATCTCTGAATCCCTCGAATGGCGGGCGCCAGAAACCTCTGAATCCCTCGAATGGCGGGCGCCAGAATCCTCTGAATCCCTCGAATGGCGGGCACCAGAAACCTCTGAATCCCTCAAATGCCGAGCATAAAATATCTCTGAATTCCCCGAATGGCGGGCGCCAGAGCCACTTGAATTCCCCGAATGGCGGGCGCCAGATCCTCCTGAATTCCCCGAAGGGCCAGAGCAGTCACCTGAGTCCCCCGAAGGGCCAGAGCAGTCACCTGAGTCCTACGAAGGGCCAGAGCAGTCACCTGAGTCCCACGAAAGGCCAGAGCAGTCACCGGACTTCCACGAAAGGCCAGAGCCATCACTCAAGTTCCACAAAGGACCAGAATTACTACCTGAGTTTCAGGAAGGGCTGCCAGAGACATGTGACTTCCTAACACTGCTAGAGCCGGGTGACATCCCAAAACCTCCTGACCCACAGGGGTTATCTGAAACGCCAGTGCCCCCTGAACCAAAGCCTCCTGACCCATGGTGGTTATATGAACTGCCTGTGCCTGCTGAACCTAAGCCCTCAGACCAGCTCCACGCTCCAGGCCTTACACAGCTCCACACTCCAGGCCCTCTGCAACTTCACTCTTCAGGCCTTACGCAGCTCCAACTCCACGCTCCAGGCCCTCAACAGCTTCACTCTTCAGGCCTTACGCAGCTCCAGCTCCACTCTCCAGGCCCTCTGCAGCTCCGCTCTCCAGGCCTTTCGCAGCTCTACGCTCCAGGCCCTCCTCAACTCCATGCCCCAGGTACACCTTCGCTGCATGGTCCTGGCCCTCCATCCCTCCCCCTTTCCGCCTCCGATCCACCTCCTGCCTGAACTATGGTCTGAGTGTCTGGAAGCCACTCCTTAGAGCGGGGGGGGGCTCTGTCACGATCACCAGCGATCTTCTCCCCATAGATCGCTGGTTTACATGCACATTCACTAATAGACTACAAATCCGCCATCTAATGGACTACATCTCCAAACATGCACTACTCTCACATCACACACAACCGTTTCCATGTCACTGATTACATCCTACAGCTGAAGCCGCTCAAGAACTGATTACACACAGTACATAAACAGCACACACACTCACTCCAGTTGCAGAGTCTTGTTACCTGTAATCAGTATCAATTCTAAGCGTTTCCTTGTCTTGTTTTAGGCGTGTTTAGACCTTCGCCTTGTTTATCTGTTTCTCCCTGTCTGCTGCCATCCTTGTGACCATCTGCCTACTATATTGACGACGATTCTGGATTGCCTTCATACATCTGTTTGCTCCTGTATTGATCATTGCTTGCCTGACCATCCCTTAATAAAAACCTGCATTTGGAACCCCATCCTGTTGTCAGCGTCTATCCCTGGTTACAGTATTAGTGGATTTTAAGTTAGAGCTATGGTTAGTAGAATAAGTTTAGTAAGTCAACTAATTATCTAATGAGTGCTAGTTGATGGGCAGTTATGGTATTGCCCATATGATGTTGCCAAAATTACAATTTAAAATTGATCTTAGTTAATGTTAGTCAACATTTAGGTTCATTATTAAAATCAAAACTTGTGTCTGTTAGTCTTATTTAATGGTAACCACTTTACATAAACTAATGAATAGTAATCAGTTGTATTTTTCATGAACTAATGCTCACAAACATGGATGAATACCAAATGCATTGCTCGTTTTAGTTAATAGAAGTCAATACATAAGCGAACAGTAGCTCATGAGACCAGTAAAGTGTTACATTTTTAATCAAAAATCAAATTTGACAAATTAATATCCTTTTGAGATTCAGTATTTGAAATATTTGTTTTAGTGACCTAGAAAAAGTGTAGAACAACATTAAACATTTCATATTCACTTTATAGAAAAGCACCTAAAACCTTATGTTTATACAGTACCAGTATCAATAAAATTAAATATTAATTGCAGTCTCAATGTCTTATGCGTCTTATCTAGATGTAATCTTTCTGCTGAGTGAACAGTAAACACATGTTGTTTGCTCCACTTTGGTTTGGAGTATTCTGCGTAGACTTCATGCACGTGTGTAATTTAATTCATTGATTAGTGTGGTGTGTCACCTAATGGATGCTGATGGAAGTCAGCCACGTTGAACATTATCTATCAGCCCTGTCTATATGTCTGTAGAGTTAATTGAATGACCTTTCATAATGAACACAATTATCTCTATTTAGTCCTTGGAGGCCTGAATCAACACAGAGACAGAGATACTGTGTCCCTGAAGCATGGTTAGTTTATCTTTTCAAAGTCTGCTCTTATCTTAATTGGTTTGCAGGTGGAAAAATACTCCTTTTCGGGGTGAAAATAAAGCTTTTTGATGATACCGCAGACAGTTTCATCCAGTATAAAACAGACATTACATGCAACAATAGAGCAAACGGTTTATTTTAAAAAGACTTGTTTTTGTTTGCTTATTAAGTCTTGCTGCGGCAGTGAAATTGACAGTGCTATAGATTTACCATTAAAAGAGAAAAGAGTCTTTTATTGTCACGTCATTATTATAGCAATAATCTGTATTCCCTTATTGTTCTCTCTTTTTAAAATTGCTTTTGGACTTCAAATTACCCTGACTGCACATTTTCTGTCAATCTTTCTTTATGCATTGTGTATATTTAATAAGCCAATATTGTTATGTGTCATCAAGGATACATCTACCCATTAATCAATATTAGAATTAAACTGCAGCCTGTCTCTGTGGGACATTTGAAGTTGAAAGATATTTGTATGTAAGCCTTTGATGAGATGGAATATTCCTTTTCTTGTAGACACAGAAATATTAATTGGAATTCAAGTTTATTTGTATAGCACCTTTCAAAACAATTAGTGCTCCAAAGCAGCTTTACAAAAGGTGCACAATATTACATTACAATCAAAATCTGAAAAAAAAAGTTGAGGTGTTTTGTATGGGGTGAACAGAATTGTAACGCTTCATTTATTAGTCCTATGACAGAACTAACAGCATGGGTGAAGGTTAAATGCGTGTAAGCTTTCTCTCGCGCAGCTGTAAACAGATTACTAAGAATTTTAAACTTTTGTTTCATGAATCCAATTTTGACCCTTATTCTTATCTGACTTCAATTTATAATAATTAAAATTTAGATTCATCTAATTCAAGCTGATTGGCTTATAGGTTGTGATTTGATCTAATTTAGAATGATCAACCTAATAAATCCTTATTTTCAATTAATGGTTCATCGTTTACCCGAAGTCACTCAAAGTCAGTAGGCTGGCCATCTGCTCATGGACACAACCTCGCCAGTTCTAGTTCTTAGATATAACTGTAAACTAATTTCCTTTAAGTAATATTAGGTTTCCCCATCCTTGCTCATGAATGAAGAAAGTTTGATTTAGCCACTAGATTATATCATGCGAAGTCAATGATTGTCAGAAATCAACAGGTCTCTAATGCTGTGCCTATTCTCCATCCATTAAGCCGGAGTGTATGAGCAATCCTAGTCGTAGGCTGCGGAAACATCAGCCTAAACAATCTACTAGTTATAATGATTTCACGAGATATTAGAGTTTAACAAGAATTTTACATTTATTTTTCAGGCAAATATTTTCCATGCCAATTTGCATAATTAAACAAAATAAGCCAATTCAGAAATGTACAACATCAATTACCTAAAGAAACATTTAAGAGTTAGAGATTATTACCTGATCGTGTAGAAGTACGTTGCAGCATATAAGTCTTGATGCGGAGCTCAGAGACTCATACACTGCAACGGGGTCTCCTGGCTACAAGATCCCACAGACACTTTTGCACCTTTCCCTTAAATACTCAAATCACAACAAACCATCATAAATTCAAGACAATAAAAGGTTTCCAAGACACTTGCTTGGTCATGAGTTGATGTGAAGACCATTTTCCCTAGAGTGGAGCATCTGGTAAAGTTTTAATCAAAGCCGAAACCCAGATTAACATATCCTGTACAAGTGAAAATTATGAAATACTACTGTCAAATTGAGACCACTTTACAAATCACACAGAGACATCTAAAATGATACCAAACATAAATATATAGAGCCACAAGATACACCATGTTAAAAACTTGGACATTCTGTGTGGAATGTGTGTGAGTTGCTCAGGTGGAGAAGGTAAAGTCGGAGGGAGAGAGGGGGCTCAGGATGCATGATCGAGACAGTTGAACAACCCTAGCTGATCATCTTCTCAGATTAGAAATTTTATTGTTTTAGTGCCTGACAATTCTCGTGGTTTTGCCTCGTGGAATTCCATAACAGTTCTCAGGGTCTGATATTATTGAGAGACTTAGCCATCCTTACAGTATATATATATATATATATATATATATATATATATATATATATATATATATATATATATATATATATATATATATATATATATATATAGCTGAAGTCAGAATTATTAGCCCCCCGTTGATTTTTTTTTTCTTTTTAAAATATTTTTCAAATTATGTTGAACAGAGCAAAGGAATTTCACAGTTCACAGTATGTCTGATAATATTTTTTTCTTCTGGAGAAAGTCTTATTTATTTTATTTCGGCTAGAATTAAAAGCAGTTTTTAATTTTTTAAAAACCATTTTAGGGACAAAATTTTTAGCTCCTTTAAGCTATTTTTGTTTTCAATAGTCTAGAGAACAAACCATCATTATACAATAACTTGCCTAATTACCCTAACCTGCCTAGTTAGCCTAATTAACCTAGTGAAGCCTTTAAATGTCACTTTAAGCTGTATAAGAGTGTCTTGAAAAATATCTAGTAAAATATTATTTACTGTCATCATGGCAAAGATAAAATAAATCAGTTATTAGAAATTAGTTATTAAAACTATTATGTTTAGAAATGTGTTGAAAAATCTTCTCTCCGTTAAACAGAAATTGGGGAAAAAATAAACAGGGGGGCTAATAATTCAGGGGGCTAATAATTCTGACTTTAACTGTATGTATATATATATATATATATGTAGTTAACCTGAAGTTATATAATATACAGTGTTGTTTTCAAAAAGGTGATGTCTACTGTATGTTTATAATACATCAATGAAGTGTATTTGTGCATTGCACAAATTTACTGTTTAATATATAAATGAATATTTAAAAAACAACAACACTGTTTCATATATTTAGCAGTTTTTGTAAATATGTGGACTGAGATTCATTCTTAACCCTTCTGAAAGACTCCAGCTGTTAATGCAGCAGTAAAGATCACCTTAGATGACATTTGCCTTGATCTTGTGTTTTCAGCTCGCTATTAAGTCAAATTTGACAAGCCCTGTAATTATGACTGTGAAAGACGTTCAAACTGCCTTTGCATTTGAAAAATCACGTAGAAACCATTAGAAACTTTCTTCAGAGGCAGTTTGAGGAAAATGATTCAGGATCAATCAAAGACATTTGTCTGGCTTTTCAATTCAAGTCTTTATGAAAACCCCCCATCTTTAGATGTTGTGGACCGCTGACAAACTAAGATATGCATTTTCTGTTAGACTCTGGAAAGGCATGATAGACAAAAATGTACATTGTTTTTTGCCATTGCCTTTCTTTTGCTTGGTGAGTTTTTTTTTTTTTCGTCAGGCAAACAATTATAGCTGAGGAATGGAAAAATAATGATGTGCTGGATTTCAGTCAGAGGCCATTACAGTTTCCTTCCTTCATTTGGTTTGTGTGCACTCGTTAGTAAAATGATACCTTAATGAGGTTGGCCAAGTAACACACACACACACACACACACATACATATATACACATGGACACACACATAGACTTTTGTGATGGAGAGAATTTCTGTGACTGTGCCCAGATGCCAATCAAGTGCCAACCGTAATGCATATCATGTGTCATTTTCTTTTTTTTTTGTTCATGACTATGCACTTTGCAGTATGCTTTCCAGCTTCTGTTTAAAAACTTTGGACATATTGACACAATTTTAAAATGTATCATTATTACATATTCACAAATATAAATACATTATATATGATATTTTATATCACAAAGATGCACTTTAATCATTTTATAGATACATTATTTTGATTTTTAAAAAATGTATTACAGTAAAAACAGACTAAAATGTGCAGGAATATTTTTATTTCAATAACAATATATAGTAGTACTTAAAAGATAGAAAGATAAAGAGTCAGTAATCCCACTCGTACCTCCGAAACCTAATCAAAACCATTTCTTTAAAAAGTAAATCCATTGTATGAAGAGAAATGTCAAAAGAGAATGGCAATGCATTGCAATTGCTCACCTATATGGAAAATTATTATACATTATGTGTGAGGTACATCATTTTATTCATTCATTTTCTTTTCAGCTTTTTCCCTTTCCCTTTATTAATCTGGGGTCGCCACAGCGGAAGGAACCACCAACTTATCCAGCACATGTTTCATGCAGCCCTTCCAGCTGCAACCCATCTTTGGGAAACATCCACACACACCCATTCACACACTCACTCACTCACACACACACACACACACACACACACACACACACACACACACACACTACGGACAATTTAGCCAACCCAATACACCTATACCACATGTTTTTGGACGTGTGGGGGAAATCGGAGCACCCGGAGGAAACCCACGTGAACACAGGGAGAACATGCAAACTCCACACAAAAACGGCAACTGACCCAGCCGAGGCTCGAACCAGCGACCTTCTTGCTGTGAGGCGATCGTGCTACCCACTGCGCCACCATGCACCCGTACATAATTTTTATTGAATTTAAATAGTAAATTCCTGAAAATATGCATAGATTGCATTACTCATTCGTTCATACACACACACAAAAAACCCAAAACCTGACATATTGCAATCTATTTCCATCCACTTTTTTATCCACATTTTGAAAACTGCTTAAAAATACTTAACGAAAATGCCAAGATTGACATCAATTTAGAAAATGCACATACAAAAAGTGACAACAACTGCATACAACTGAGTAGGATAAACTTTTTATTTGATAAGAAAAAATAGAAATGGAAACACATTACAGTATAAATTCCAGCATGTGGAACAAATAAGTCATGTGATTTTGTTTTAAAAAATCATGTGATATTAAAATTGGTTGCGATGGGACGGCAATATATGACAAACCATTGGACCATATGGAAACATAAACAAATTACAAGACATCTGAAATGTTGTTTTGGTCATTCTAAAATCCCATAGTCAAAGTTCGTGATCATGGTATTATTACCTTTTTGAACAGCGGTGCTCCTAAAGAGCAGTCTCGAGCCTCAAAAGGCACAGCAAGTAATTTATTATACAAGAAAAAAGGTTCATGGTGGCTTCTCATATTGCAGCAAATTACATTTTTCTTTTTGATATTTGGCTCCTGTTTATCAGGAAGTGATGATTTTGTTCCCCTTCGGAAGGGGAACTTCAATGCTATGTGGAAACTTCCACTATGGGGATTTCATTCAGAAAGCCAATCATCTGAAAGAGTATGTAAACGGGCCAATGAAATGCCAATGAGTTGGCAGCTTCAGCTTGCGCACCTGATGCTCGTTGCAATTAACTTGCTATAAGAGTACATGTGCGAGCAAAGCCAAAGCATCATTTTCACTTCAGAGACTTCAACAGCCTTCTGAGAGAGTCGATGAGGGTTCCTCCAGCTGAGTTTCAGACAGAGAGTGAACGAGAGCGATCTCCCGGTCCAGAGTGTGTGACACGCAGCGGCAGATGGTCGAGCTGGGTTTCTCCCTTGCCTGGCGTCCTTTGGGTCCGGTCCTCCAGAGCGGTATGTATTGTTGCGAATTTCCTAAAAGAGCAACACGGTCGTGCAGCGCGTCTTTTTCAAGACGTCGCTCCGACTGTGCGTTTCTGGATGCGGTGGTTTCCTGTCCTCGGATGATGGGCACGAGCACTGCGTTTCATGTCTGGGGGTCCAGCATGTTAATGCGGTGCTCGTGGGCAGTGCATGCCATCACTGCGGTGGCATGTCTGTTGCGCAGTTAAGATCGCGGCTCGCTCTTGCAAAGAGCCACCCACCCCAGTTGTCCCCCGCTCCGCGGTGGGCACTCGGGCAGATCTGAGGGTTACAGTGGGAGTAAATCTGCCGCCCTCGGGCTTGTGGACCTCTCACTCCTCCACGCGCTCCATCCAAGCTTTGAGTGAGATAAGCGCTCCATCCTCGGATGGCCGCCCTCTCACTTGATGACACCGAGGCTCAGATGTCCACCGCTGCATCGGAGGTTGGGCTGTCATGGTCTGATGAAGGATCCCCCCCCCTCCGTTCCCTCCCATCGGGAGCGAGCGCGGCGGCGGCCGATCTTGAAACAGACATGATAACCGTGCTTTCCCGGGCTGTTTCGGTCGTGGGTCTGGAGATGGTTTATCCCTCAGCCCCGCGGCCGGACCGACTAGATGGGTGTATGTGGAGGATTAAAAGGCAATACCTTCTAGCCTCCCATCCCTCTCTTCCCGGAAGTGCACAGTGGGCTCACGCAGTCTTGAGGGCACCTTTCTCTGCCTGATCTGCGTGCGCCTCCACCTCACCACTCTTGATGGTGGAGCAGCCAGGGAGTACGAGTCGATTCCCCAGATTGAGAGTGCCATCACGGGCCCGCGTGGTGCCTCCTTCTGCTGGAATTAGCCTCATCTCCCGTCCAAGGCGTGTTGGTTTTCTGCCTCCGAGCCAGAGCCCACACAGCCGCGGGCCAGACTGCTTCACACCCTGCACGCCAGGGTCCATGCGCGCGCGCTGGCCCAGCTGCACGAGGGTGGTTCTGACCCAGGCTTGTTACAAGCCCCGCACCGCACCCGACTGAGCTCCACAGACCTCAAGTCCGCTGCGTGTGCCCCGGGAAAGACGATGGCCACGTTAGTGGTCCAGGAGCGCCCCCTCGGGCTAAACCTGGCAAAAATATGCGCGGAGTCGACAAAGTTCACTTTCTTGACTCCCCCATATACCAGTCTGGCCCGTTCGGCGACACCGTTGGTGAATTCACCCAGGAATTCATGGCGGTGCAGTCGGATACGATGGGCATCCTTCGGCGGGGATGTAAGACCGCTCCCCTCCCGCCGAACCATCCACATCCACTGCTTGTCGCCGAGAGCGCCCGTCTTCGAGTGCTGCTCCGCCCCCGCCTGCGCCTCCGGCCAGCGGCAGCGCCGAGCACCTCGCAGGCAACCAGCGCTCCCCGTCCCAGGGCGCCGTTAAGTCCGGATAACGGAGCGCGAAGCGCTCTTGAGACGGCCATCTGGAGAAGAGGGAACTTGCTCTCTCCCCGGTGGGGGGGCCGGGCTCCTCAGAGAGAGAGCATCTTTCCCTTCCCTGGATGTGACAGCCCGAATACTGCCAGTCTGGACGCGATGAAAAGCCTTCCAGCTCGCAGGATCGGCGCACTTCGCCAGTGGCTCACGGGGTCTGGGAGGACGGTCTCCTTTCTCTCACACCTCCAGCCCTCTCCTCTGGAGTCTGAGTGCAAGGTGAGTAAATCTCTCACCTCCAGCTCTTCCGCGGGACCCCAGCGCTCCCCGGATCAGCACTCCCACTCCGCGCTGCCCCACTGCTGGTACGTCAGCGATTGTAGCGATGCAGTCATTAGCGAGGGCTCTGCCTGCCTGGTTAGCGCAGCCCAGCCCTTTGCGGTGGCTCATACGCACGATCAGACTCGGCTACGCGATTCGATTCGCGAAACGGCCTCCCAAGTTCACGGGGTGTACGTCACCAGGGTCAGCCCTGTGCCCGCCCCTGTCTTGTGAGAGAAGGTTGCTGTCCTCCTGGCGAAGGATGCAATCTAACCGATCCCTCCAGCCGAGATGGAGAGCGGGTTTACGCCTGTACTTCATCGTACCCAAAAGAGCGGTGGGTTACGGCCAGTCCTAGATCTGCGCTTTTTGAACCGCTGTCTGCACAAGCTGCCGTTCAAAATGCTTATGCAGAAGCGCATCCTCCTGTGCGTTCGTCCTCAGGATTGGTCTGCAACATAGACCTGAAGGACGCGTACTTCATGTCTCCATACTCCACGCCACCGTCACTTTTCTGCGGTCTGCGTCGAGCGAGCCTGACAGTACAAGTCCTCCCCTTCGGGCTCTCTCTGTATCCGCGGGTCTTCACCAAGCTCGCGGAGGGTGCCCTAGCGCCCCTTCGGCTCGCGGGCATCCGCATACTCAATTATCTCGGCGACTGGCTGTTTTAGCCCTCTCGCGGGAGTAATTGACTATGTACAGAGACAAGGTGCTCCAGCACCTCCACCTATTGGGGTTTCAGGTCAACCGAGAAAAGAGCAAACTCGCCCCCGTGCAGAGGATCTCTTTTCTCGGGTTGGAGCTGGACTCGGTCACCATGACAGCGCGCCTCTCCGGAGAGCGCGCTCGGCTAATGCTGAACTGTCTGTGAGAGTTCGACAGCAAAATAGTGGTTCCACTGAAATCTTTCAGAGGCTCCTGGAGCATATGACATCCGCAGCCGCTGTATGCGCTCGGATAACTCCATATGAGACCACTTCGGCACTGGCTTCACGATCGAGTCCCCAGACGCGCATGGCACGCGGACACACACACCGAGTGACTGTCACTGCGCTGTGTCGCCGCGCCCTCAGCCCCTGGAACGACCCCTCGTTCCTACAGGCCTGAGTGCCTCTAGGACAGGCGTCCAGACATATTGTCGTTTTGACAGATGCTTCCAGCACTGGCTGGGGCGCCGTGTGTTGCGGGCATGCAGCTGAAAAAAACCCAGTTGCATTGGCATATCAATCGCCTAGAGCTGTTGGCAGTGTTTCTCGCTCTCCGCCGTTTTTTTACCGGTGCTGGAGCGACAACACGTACTGGTCAGGACGAACAGTACGGCAGCGGGGGCGTATATCAACCGTGTGGGGGTATCCGCTCTCGCAGCATGTCTCAGCTCGCTCGCCGTCTGCTCCCCCGGAGTCATACGCGGCGCAATCGCTGCATTCCATTTTTTCCCCCACCGAGCTCAACCGTGCAGCCCATTCGCTCTCACGGCAGTTTCGCCTGGGAAAATGGAGACTCCACCCCCGACTGTCCAGCTGTTCGGTGCTGCGCCTTTCTCTCTCTAACTCAGAGATTCGTGCGCTCTCGCTTGAGTTCCCCACTTGGCGAACCCTGCAAAGTCCACTGGCTACACAGCTGGCCTCGGGGCGTGCGTAATACGCATTTCTCCAGTGAGCCTACTCGCACAGATACTGTGTAAAGTCAGGGAGGTCGAGGAACAGCTCTCGTATTGCGCCTCTCTGGCCCAATCGGACCTGCTTTCAACTCTCTCCTCGTGATGGCCCCTCCCTGGCACATCCCCTGGGAACAGGGGACAGGCACCGTTTGGCACCCGCGCCCAGATCTATGCTTCACGTACGGTTCATAGATGGAGCGCGGAGGACTTAGGTGACTTACCAATTAGGTGGTTAACACTGTCACTCAGGCTGAGCACCCTCTACGAGGCATGCCCACGCCTGAAGTGGAGTCTATTCGCTGTGTGGTTACCTTTTTCCCCGAGAAGGAACCCTGAACATGCCAGATCAGAGTGATGCTATCCTCCTTCAGTTGACTGGAGCTAAGGCTGTCCCCTCCGCTCTGAGGGGTTGGCGTTACGATCATCCCCGCTCTAAGGATGCGGCGATGGCGGCGCGCTGGGAAGTATCGTCTCATCATCCAGTTCCCAGAGGCGCGAGACATGAATATTAATTTTCCTGTTTCCCTCTCATACCCACTTGAAGATCTCTCTTAGGAGAGGTCTGCTCGATCACTCGACTCAGTATCTTTAAGATTTCTGTCCAGGTAGACAGCTCTGCTGGTCGCGTTTGCATCGGCCAAATGGGTGGGTATCTGGAGGCATTTTCGGTCAGCGAAATGTGCCAACGTTTTGGGTCGGCCCACTCTCACGTTTACCTGAGACCCCAGCCCACCTAGGTGCCCTAGGTTCCTACAGCGTTCTTTCAGCCACGTAGTGAACCTGCAAGCGCTGCCCACGGAGGAGGCAGACCCAGCCCCTTTATTTGGTCCTTCGCACTTTGCTATTACACGGACCGTACTCAGCTCTTTATCTGTTATGGTGATCGGCAGACGGGAAGTGCCGTATCCAAACAGAGGTTGGAACATACCCACTGAACTCTGAATGCCATCTCCCTCGCTCATCTGAGCCAGGGCGAGCCGCGTCCCCCAAGAGTGAGAGCGCGCTCCTCGAAGCGCGCATCCTTTTGGGCGTTAGCACGCGGCGCCTCTCTAACAGACACTGTAGAGCTGCGGGCTGGGCGACACCTATTAGAAGATTTATTAATCTTGAGGGGAGCCGATTTTCTCACGCGGTGAATGAGAAATTCGGTTAGGTGTTGTAAAACGCTTGCTGCGCCATTCTCTCTAACCCAGAGATACGTGCGCTTTTTTGCTCTGTCAGAAAAGTTCCCCGCTGGCGAACCCTGCAGATATTCCTCCGAGGCCCCCAGCACCTGACTCAGCGGAGGAGTCAGGCACTGGCCCGTTACGTTGCTGGTCTGCCCGATGGTCAGCCCGCGTTCTGGGTATAGGTGCCTGCTATGTGCGATCCCCACTAGGCGATCCCATATGCTTATACTGCCACGGTGCAGTCCCCCCTCACAGGCGGACCCGTGTCTTCCCTCACCGCTAACCATCTAATTTTCATATGCTTACTCCCCCTTCTCAGGGTTAGTTCATATGCTATTTGCCCCAGTCTCCCCACTTGGGTAGCAGGTGGCCTCCGCAGCGTCATCCCTATCGGGACTGCACGCATTCCCAACGTACTGTCGTATTAAATTCCTAGAAATTATTCTAGACGCATTTGCGGCTCCCGAAAAATATATCTAAATCCGTAAATCTTCTGTTGAAGTGGGATAAGTAAGGGCCAGGGAACACGTTGGAAGACCGCGCCTCTGGTGACGCAGGTGCGCTCACGCTCTTTGCCTGGCAAACCTCTCATCGGGGGCGAAGGTAAGGTTCAATCATTATGGCGTTTTCCAAACATTTCCCCATAGTGGAAGTTTCCACATAGCATTGAAGTTCCCCTTCCGAAGGGGAACGCTCTGGTTACTAAAGTAACCCTCGTTCCCCGAGGGGGGGAACGGAAATGCTATGTTCCTTCGCCATAATGATTGCCCCTTAGCTGTTGAGGTGAAAGTCTCTTCCACTAAAAAAATGATGCTTTGGCTTTGCTCGCACATGTACTCTTATAGCAAGTTAATTGCAACGAGCATCAGGTGCGCAAGCTGAAGCTGCCAACTCATTGGCATTTCATTGGCCCGTTTACATACTCTTTCAGATGATTGGCTTTCTGAATGAAATCCCCATAGTGGAAGTTTCCACATAGCATTTCCGTTCCCCCCCCCCGAGGAATGAGGGTTACTTTAGTAACCAGAGCGTTCTCTTTGAATTATTGGATGGAGATGGTGCGTTTTTCAGATGTTTCATGCAACATTCCAGGTTTGTCGCATATAATTCATATTTTTGGATGAAAGCAGAGCTTATGATGAAGCAGATGAAACCTAATTAGCAGTTTGATTTCACTGCTTGTAAAGCCTGTCAGGAAACTTCTTGAAACTAAAGTGTCAGTTTTTCAATGTATAATGTTTGTGGGTTTTGATGCTCATGGCTGCTGCTGAGGTTCAAAATAAAGGTTGCTGAATTAAATCGCTATCTGTTATTTGCATTTGTATGGATTTTAAAGATTTGCATTACAGCACACAAAATACATCGATTACATTTGTGATTTTAATCTGGTTTTATGGTTCTATTTTGGCAGGAGAAGGAGATTTTGTGTCCTTTGGGAAATAAAAGAAATATTACAAGTGATGTAGCTAAAGACCATAAATCCCATTATAATCTGATTCTGTCTACACTAGATTTGGTGTTATGCAACGCCAAACAACAAATCCTTAAAAGTAAACAGATATCCTTTTTTCTCAAATGTGCTCAAACATTTGTTTCTGCTTCTGACATGGAAAATGGATTTGCAGCAGTCACTTTAGTTGCTTTCAGTCTAGATGGTGTCTAGGTGTTGTGGTGGGATGGAAGCATAATGGTTGCATCTGGTGAAGATTTGCTGTTACTATGTTACACTTGCTACTATGTGCATCAGTGGCGGGGCTAAAGTTTTAACAAAAACTGTTGGTTTCAAAAAAGCTGTTTAAAGACTTACAATGATTTTTTGAGTTCTGAAGCAGTGACCTCTGGTAATAAGTCAAATAACAAAAGAAAAATGTTTTGAAATTCTCAATCCATGACAGTCAAAGTTGAAAAACAAAAACCAGATAATGTATAAAAATGAAAGCTCTACTTGTATTTCACACAGACAACATGTTTGAGGGCGAAACAGATAACTTATTTGTGCTTATCTTACACATTTAATTACAGTTTTCACCAATCAAACTATGAACTCCAGATTTAATTTTAACATTTCAAGACCTCCTTGTCAGTTAAACTAATAAAAGATCTGACCTTCATCCTAAGGTTAGCATGTTTACATTTACATTCGTGTGAGTTCTCATATCCATCAGTATGACACAGCATCAAGCCCTGGTCAAGAGACAGTAAGATTGAGTCTTAAGCTGTCTCATACATTCACACCACTGCAGTCAGTGATAAATACTGCTTCTGCTGCTGAGAGGGGAGAAATAAAGTAAGAAAGAGAGAAAGAGAGAGAGAGAGACGTTAACTACAGGGCAAGTAGCCAAATCCATTGGTCCATTGCAACTGCCCCTCTCTTTCTCTCTCTCTCTTCACTTTGAACAACAGTTGGATCACATAGGTGTTACCTACTGTGTGAGAAGAGGAGAATGAAGGATGAGTGAAAATGTGCATCGTTTAGCCTTCAGCATATGGTGTTTTGCCAGATATATTGGAGAGGCTCTAATGTATTTATGAAACTGATAAATGACACTTCTGGGCTTTTTAATTTGTTTATATGTTAAGGAAACAATATGCTGCTTCGACTGATAATTTCCATATTGTACTCTGCTCCTAATGAGGTTCTGAGTTAAACACTTCCACAACTCCAATTATACTGTTGATCTTGTGGACGTAGCTGAAACCTTAAAGGGATACTTCACCCCAAAATACATTTCTGTTATTAGCTGTGTCTCATTTCAGAGGCTGCATCCTCCGAAGGATGCATTCGAAGTGCGCTGCATCATCGCGGCGCAACGAAGGCTGTCTCATTTAAAAAAAATTCGAAGGCTCCTTCAAACGTAGCCTCAAAATGCGTCCTCCTTCTCCCAGGTAATGAAGGACACAACTGGTGGATCCTTCACGGCCTCGAATGTCCCAAGATTCATTGCGCGCTGATAACAGCAGGACGATTTTAACCTCCTAGGGCTTGAGTGTCCACATACGTGGACAGCACATTTTAGCTCTTAAGTGGCTATTTAAAATACTTTGAATGTTTTATATTTTATTACAGAAATACAGTGTCATCCTGCAACTGTTTTGCAGCATATGAAATGTCCCAAACCCTATTTTTGACTGTCCAAAATGGGAAAAATTTTGTTTTTACTTTCTGATAGTCAAAGTAAGTTTAAAAAAAATGTCTATGCTATATATGCATAAAAACATTGAGGAAAAAGTGTTTTATGTAAATTCAGACCACAAGTCCACATATATGGACATCATTTTTCTCTAAAAGTACATCGTGTCAAAAGATTATACTAATTAGGTTCCAATAAGCCCAAATAGCTAAGAGAAATAAAAAATGCATGTAAAAAAAACACCTTGGGCCTTAAGAGGTTAAAAGAAAACTCCGGTTTAAATGTGTGAATTAGGTTTATTTTACATGGATATCTAAGCATATGTTAAAAAACAAAAATAATGACATGTCTTACTAAAGAGTGATTTTATAGACAGATTACATTTTTATGTGTACATGTATGGATCAAAGGAAATGTATTTCCAGCTTCTGTATACCTTGTTTTGCCTTCAGGTCGCTTAAAATAAGTTTTCAAATCACTTTGAAAAAAGTAATTACAAATTTTATTAGTGCTTATGAACAGCAGCTGTTACGGTTCCTGGTGATGACATCCGTCCTCTGTAGGCTAGTTCGATTTATTTCAGAATGCTCGGTTCAGCCTGTGTGGACTCACCTTTGAACTCTGCATCCTTTGGAGGATGCAGCCTCTGAAATGAGACACAGCTATTATTTCAGTTATTATTGTTTTGTTCCAAACCTGTGTGACTTTCCTTAATTTGTGAAATGTAAAAGTATTTTTTTAAATGTTTGCCAGTTAAAGGGCTGCTATTTCAACCCCTCTTTTACAAGATGTAAGATAAGTCTATACTGTTTCCAGAGTGTGTCTGTAAAGTTCCAGCCCAAAAAACTCATCAGAGCATTTATTATACCCTGTTGAATATGTAAAATTTGTTGTCTTGCCTGCGTCTTTAAATGCAAATGAGCTAGGTTCTCCCCGTTCGTTCCCACATGTGTGTCTGCTTCTCATGCCTTACATCAGATAAACAGCAGTCAGTGATTGAGACAGATGTGGATGAAACAGATATTCAGTTCAGAGGCACAATAATAAGCAAGGTTAATTGATGTATTTGTTGTGGAATTACTTCAAGCTTTTCTGAAGCAATGTGTCACACACAAATGTTGTTACAAAGTTCACAGTTCATTCACACATGCACACACTTTTAACTTTGCACTGTTTTACACGTCTAGTTGCAGCATATTTGACAGAAAACAAGTTCATATAAACTGCTGTATGGCTATCCATTATGCTACTGTACAAAATAAGCCTGATTTAATGTCCACCAACCAGAAGTTCTTTTCAAGTTCTTCGTATTGTACTGACAATATGCAGCTGTGGTGATTCCAGCTGTGGTGATTTGGTTTTAAAAGAGTTTTAAGTTTGCAAAACATATTCTTAAGGTGCAGCTGATCACAGAGAGTTTGAACAGATCTTTTAATCCCAATTTCTTTGCAAATCTTGTTCTGTAGACATACGTATATGCATTACTATGGAGACATGTTAATACGCTTCTGTCAATCAATTTAGTGGGCAGGGAAATCCGCACTCCTATGTCCAGTTGCAGTGGTCCTCAAAATTGCTGGGATTTAGACCATATTTTAACGTCTGGAAATTATTTCCAGACTTCTTGGTTTTATATCTTAGCAATACAATACAAGACAAGATGGCGGCGCATACACATCGCGAGGCTCGGCGTCTCTCCAGTTTCTGCAGTTTTGCAGTATTATTCCTGCTTATTTCGGGTCTGTTCATGCAGAACAGTAGTGCCTTTACATCATACACCCAACAGGAGATCTTGGATATTGGTTTGTGCATTCCAGACAGTTTCATCAGCAATCTTCGACTCATCCCTGAGAGCGCCAAAACACCCGAGGCTGAGCGTTCTGCCCGGCTGGGCGGAAGTGCTCGAAGGCGGCGTCGAGACCGTAAACGAAGACGGGGAAAGTGCTAAGAGCTAAGCTAAAGTTAACACCACACCGGCTTTCTTTACCCAGCATCTTCCTCGCCAATGTGTGTTTAACAAATGTGTGTTTAACAACTGTTGAACAAAATGGATGAGATTCGACTGCGCATTAACCACAGCAAAAGATTATGGAACTGTAATGTCATGATTTTCACAGAAACATGGCTAAACAGCGGGATACCAGACAACGCTGTATCTTTAACTGAGCATCACACATTCTGAGCAGACAGAATGGCGGATGACTCCGGTAAGACCAGAGGCGGAGGATTATGCATTTATATTAACAAAGCTTGGTGCACAAACTCTGTCATCGTTGGGAGACATTGCTCTGTTAACCTGGAATTTCTGACGGTTAAATGTGGACCCTTTTATCTGCCACGTGAGTTCACCTCCACCATTATAACTGCCGCTTATATTCCTCCCGATACTGATGCCAAGCTTGCTATGAATGAACAACAGACTGCTCACCTGGAAACTGCTTTTATTGTTGCAGGGATTTTAATCACTCAAACTTAAAGACAGTGCTTCCCAAATTCCATCAAAACATTTTCTGTCACACACGGGGAAACAAAACTTTGGACCATGTATACACAAACATGGCTGAAGCCTATGCAGTGACCCCCCTCCCCCACTTGGGTCAATCAGATCATCTTTCTTTGTTCCTCACTCCCAAGTACTCACCCCTCATCAACCGTGTGAAGCCATCAGTAAGGACCATCAAAGTGTGGCCACTGGGGGTAGACTTCACACTCCAGGACAGGTTTCAACACACAGACTGGAGTATGTTTGCTTCCCAGGCCACCTGTGGCTCTCACACAGACATTGACAGCTACACTTCCTCTGTTTTTGAATACATCAACACCACCATAGACAGTGTTACAACCCAGAAACAGATCACCACATACCCAAGTCAAAAGCCATGAAAGAACAAGGAGGTGCTCCTCCTGCTGAAGGCATGCAACACTGCCTTCAGATCAGGGGATGCACAGGCCTACAGCACTTCCAGGGCTAATCTAAAAAGGGGCATCAAAAAGGCCAAGCACTGTTACAAATTAAAGCTAGAGGAGCACTTTTCCAACTCTGATCCTCGGCGCATGTGGCAGGCCATCCAGGCCATCAGCAACTACAAACCCAGCCAGTCCACACCCACAGCCACAAATGTCTCCTTCCTGAACGAGCTAAATGACTTTTATGCCCGCTTTGAAAGAGACAAGAAAGAACCCTACACCAGGATTACTTCCTCAACTGACCACTCACCTATCACACTCACCTTCTCAGAAGTCTACACCGCACTGAGTTGGATCAATGTGGCTGCTGGACCAGACAGTATTTCTGGGCGCGTCCTCAAAGCATGTGCAGAACAGCTCGCTGGGGTTTTCACAGACATTTTCAACCTGTCCCTTAACCTAGCAGCTGTGCCAACATGCTTTAAAACCCACCTCTATTGTGCCAGTGCCGAAACACTCCAGCCCAACATGCCTGAATGACTACGACCCTGTAGCACTCACACCCATCATCATGAAGTGCTTCGAGCGGTTGGTCCTGGCACATCTGAAAGAATCTCTGCCATCCACACTGGACCCACATCAGTTTGCCTACTGTGGCAACAGGAGCAAGTTACCACGGTAACTGACTCTGAGTTAAAGTTACCTCTCTTTCAGAAACAGGCTTGACTTACCCTGCTTTCTCCAGTTTGACAAACCTGCCATTTTGAAACGGGAAACCCAGAGTTTCTCTCATTTCAGGGTTAGCATACTCTGAGTTTTCACTTAACCTCCTTTCTGAAACGGGGCCAAAGTCACTTTGTTAAACTTTTAAACATTTAAAAAGTTCAACAAAGAGTGTACATCTTGGGTGGCTTGAGGTAGAGTAAATTCAGTTTTTCATTTTTGGGTGAACTATCTTTTTAAACCTGGAATATAACATTCATTCATTTTCTTTTTGGCTTGGTCCCTTTATAAATCAAGGGTCGCCACAGCGACCGTCAACTTATCTAGCATATGTTTTACGCAGCAGATATCCTTCCAGCTGCAACCCAACACTGGGAAACATCCACACACTCTTGCATTCACACACATACCAAGGCCAATTTAACCTATACCGCATGTCTTTGGACTGTGGGGAAAATGGAGCACCCAGAGGAAACCCACGCAAACACAGGGAGAACATGCAAACTCCACACAGAAATGGCAACTGACACAGCTGGGACTCGAACCAGAGACCTTCTTGCTGTGAGACGATCGTGCTACCCACTGCACCACCATGCTTCCCCCGAAATATAACATAAAAATTCTTTCTCTAGTCCTATTTATCATTAAGATGGGACAACAATATTCAAGATATTTTTTATTTATTTTTAATAATTTATTTTTAATTATTTATTATTATTATTATTATTCTTTATTATTTATTAGAAGTAAAAGGAAGATACAGATTTAAAAAACATGATGGTGATTAAACTGTTATTTAACTGAAATGAAACTTCCTTTAGGTTTCAGGTGAACTTCAGTCAGCTTACTGTAACAGAGCTGGCCATGGTACTGAAGCCGAGAGAGAAGTGAGGATGTTGTCCATGGTGCTAGAAGTCAACAGTCACACTACACACAATGTCCCCTAACAAAACAAATACACACAATTCTGAGAAAGTGGCATTCAAGTGCAGAATAATCCCCCAAAACATACTTTCCCCCCGATATCGATCTTCCAGTGATGTATTACTCTATCAGCAGATATGTCCAGAGACCATCTCTATTGTATTACACTCATTTTCTTTTAAGCCTCTCTATCATCCCACATGCTTCTGCAAAATCTTTGCAATACAGCACCACCGGTATTGATCAATTCATCAACTGGAGTATTTTCATAGACAATATTTGCTCCACAGACGAGACAGATAAATAACTATTAGAGAATTGGATTTCATTTTTGTTCCCTTCAACAACAGCTGAATTGTGCAGTTTTTATATTGCTTGATGCTCTGTTTATGATAGCCCCAACATGCCTTAATAGTACACTTATTTGAGGAACTGGCTGTGATTTTACATTTTTTAATGGAGGACCAAGGGCATGGAATTTTGTTAAAGCAATGTATGTTAGATAAGTAGCTCTATGAGTTTTGCATTAAGCCCACAGCTTTCACCTTATAATTCTGAGGGTGATTTTGAACAGAGTGAATGTAACTAATAGGCAGAGGAAAGGCCAGTGCAGGACTGTCTGGTGAGATTATGGAAAGCATGCAGAAGATGAGGTGAAGGTCTGTGTCCAGCACTGTGTCGGTGGTGATAAACAAATTCTCTCCACATCATTGTTTGTTTTTGTGAATGTGATAATAAATATTAGCAGTCTGTCTGGACAGTCTACATTTAGATTCAGTTACCTGCTGGGAGATTGATTGACTGAATGAAAACTACAAGTATTGATTGAGAAGAGAGGAGGACAGTTATAATCTGGAAAATTTTATAACTGTAGAATTTCGATGGTCCACTTTAGCTATTCGGCTAACTATATGTAACTTTGCAACGACATGTCAACTAGAAGTCTTTAGAGTATTAATAGTCTACAAATCACATCTTGCTCTGTTAACTAATTACAACTACTTCTACTAATCCTGACCTAACACTCCTAAAAAGGATTGTTGTGGTGAGTGAGGCGGGCCGAGAGCCGTGAGGGCATACGAGGGTGAGTGAGATAATCAAAGACACCTGGGCGCATCACCTGCCTCAATTCTCATGGAGGAGCCCTGGAAGCTAAAAGGAGGAGAGACGCCAATGCTAGACGAGAGAGGTCCGGGCCCGGACATATTATGTGACTGTTGCTTTTAGTCTCCGTGAAGAAGTTAACTAAGCGGGGGAGAAACCCGTACGAATGCCCCAAGGTCCCGGGTTTCGGCACCACTGTAATAATGTTACTGGCCACCTGGCTGCCGGGAAGAAGGAGGCGGAGAACCAACACACTTTAATATAACTTGATAACAAATTAAACAAAACAAAAGAAGACTGCCGTCAAACTGAAAGCAACAGTCACATAATTAGTCCAGGCCCGGTCCTCCTAGCACTTTCCTCCTTTTAGCTTCCAGAGCTCCTCCGTGAGACTTGAGGCAGGTGATGTCTCCAGGTGTCTCTGATTATCTCACTCACACCACCAGCCTCGTATGCCCTCACAGCTCTCGGCTCCGCCTCACTCGCCACAATTATATTTTGAAATGTTTCTGTACTTAAATAAATGCAACATGCACAAGACACTAAGTTACAATATATGCACATCTAAATAGTTTCGGGTGTCACAATTGAACTTGTAATATTTACGGCAATAATGATAGAAAAGAGATAACAGCTAGATTAAATAAACAACCACACATTTTCACTTTTTTCATTCCCCTTTGCTCAAATGTCATTCCTAATCTCACTCTTTTTTCAAGTTTATGACAGACAAGTAGCCTTTTTTCAAGAAATGTTTTGATTTGTATCCATCAGTTGAAGAAGATTGAGAATTTCTTCATGACAAAATTTCTTCCTGTTTATTTTCTTTTCCATGTGTAGGCTATTAAAAGCAACCCAGGCTCATTCTAGTTACGTACCCTTACATACATTTCTGGAGAGAGCAAAACACATCCCAGGAGCTACCTTTTTTCCAGTTTTTGTTTTTGCGAATGCGCCAGAGGCTGCTGTGTATGCTTTTTGAAATCTTAAATTTCTCTTGCGAGTGGCATTCGCGCCTGCTGTTCTCACGTAAATCCAACAGAGGCCAATGTCGACTGACTCACTGACTGACCAACCGACCGATTCCCCCAATATGTCAGCACTTTAACACGTCCTCCAAGCCACCAGGGGGCGCAGCAATATTGCCCTATACTCCTCAACATTAGATGGCGGTAGTGACACTTGTTCCCTTAAACTCCCCTGTAATCAGCCTAATCACCACCACCTGTTCTCTGCTCTATATAAGACTGCTTTGTATCCTGCTCTGTGTTCAGTCCTGAACCCTATACCCCTTATGCTGCGTTCACACCAGACGTGGAACGCGCGGCTAAATCGCGCTATTCGCGAGTAAATAGACGCGTGAACATTTGAGTTTACTCGCTTCATTCGCGTGTCAGACTCCGCTTCATTCGCGCGTCAAATTCACTTCAGAACAGACGCGGATTTGCGTCATGGGCAGGGCTTCTGTCTGCTCGGTGAATGTAGCTTTGTTGCTAAATGGCTAACATGGATTTTATTGATAAAATACCTGTGTTTATGTGCTTTATGAAGGCTGTAAAACAGCGTCGATACGTTTGGAGCTGTGTCTGAGTCCACTAGATACTTTCAGAGGTGCACCCAGCGCTGTGGGCTCATAAACTCCTCCAGAAACTTAACCTGGATGACTGGGGCTTCCAGCGGTGCTTCTGACTGAGCCAAGCCCAGTTTGATGAACTGTTGTCGGTGTCGGGTGGAGGATTTCCCCCGGACACCAACAACAGGTGCTACGTCACAATCATGCTCCCACAAGAGCAAGCTCCTGATTGGTTAACGCGGCGCGAATGTCCGCAGAAGTTCAGATATTTGAACTCGAGCGATTTGCGCGTTAAGCGCGTCAAACGCTCAATTCGCGCGTATCGCGACATTTGCGTCATTCGCGCCGCGCCATTCGTGCAATTCGCGTCATTCGCGCCGCGCCATTCGCGCGTATCGCGCCGCAGGATGCCTATTCGCGCGTTTGCATTGACTTAACATGTAAATCACTCGCGCTTGACGCTTCTTCCGCGTCTGGTGTGAACGCGGCATTAGCTGCTTCGTCCAGTGTTCCAGTTAAGTTGTTCTCAAGGTCTTTGCTTGCTTTGTTCTTATTTGATTGTTCTGAGACCCTTGTGTCTATTTTGTTTTGTATATATTTTGGAAAGCTCGGCTCTCCTATTTTTGTTGTACTTTTTCAACCCTGGCTGT
The DNA here is from genome assembly GCA_903798195.1 of Danio kyathit. NCBI lineage: Eukaryota > Metazoa > Chordata > Actinopteri > Cypriniformes > Danionidae > Danio > Danio kyathit. The sequence goes on from LR812519.1 coordinate 33,093,389, forward strand.
AGAGAGATATTGTCTCTCCTTTTTGTCAATTTTTCTTCAGTAAAGACTATCTTATTTTTAGAATTCATATGTTGTGGATTAACTTTGTTACTCTGCTCTTGGGCCACCAGTTGCTGACTTGGCTCATGTAGTAGGAACTACTGTTAACAACACCATAGACCTGGGTTCGATCCCCTCTCAGACCCTTACAGTTATGTCATTCACTTTGATTCATCATTACAATTTCAATCCTTCTGATTGGGTATTAAGGCGAGCTTATGACCTACCATCTACATGTTTTAAGAACATATGGTGCAACTAACTACAAATTTAGTTACAAACTAGCTAGTTACCAAACCTCTAGTGGGCATTTTATTTTCCAGAAATAGATTATTATTGTTTTTTTTTTAGAACAAAAAAAGCAAGCACAAAGGTACTCCAACAGCTATCCATGAATGGGGGTAAACAGGGGAACTAATACAAATCCACCACTGATGATCGAATACAAATCCAACACTAAGCATAAAATTGAAGTTCACAAGACTGTATTGGAATAGCTAATACTGAGGTGTTCAAATTGAAGCCTCTGAGGTTTAAACATTCTCATGTATTCAATTTTCAGTGCTTTGTCCATTTTACAATTGACCGGAGAGGAAATGTAGTGTTACAGATATGAGAAAGGTAAAGTAGAAAGAGATTTACTCAGTGTCCCTGTTCATCTAAACTGTTTATGAGCTGTCACATCTTTCTCCTGTTCCCCAGCTTCTCTTACACACTTATAAACCCAAGGAGCAGACCACAGTGTGTGTTTTTGTGCATACAAGATATTTGCAACCCTCAAAAAGGCTATCACAGATAAACCCTGAGGAGAGAGGTCTTTTATCAACCATCCTTAGCCTCCAGATTCCTTTAAAACAATGTATCAGGTGTGTCAGCCGGTGCCTCCTACCGCCTTCAATTTTTTAAACCGAGATTCAAAATTCATGACATGACGACCGGCTAAGCTGTGCATCATCTGAGCGCAAGTGCGTCACAAGCTTCTGTCTCATTGTATTTCATTGTAAAGAATTTCTAGCATCTCTCTTTAGATTTAACTATGTGTCAGATAAGAGAGGTGAGCTGCTGTATGTTTCCATAGCAACCACATCCTACTTCAGTGTGTTAGTCTCTACTAAATCATTTGTTGCTAATATGCAGTCATTTGGAAATGGTTTACAATTTGTAATAATGATGCTATAGTACAAAAGGTTAAAAAGGAAACTATTATTTTTAAACATTTAAAGAGGTGGTCCAGAGTGTATTTTTAAGGCTTGGTTTAAGGCTTGGTTGTGTTTGTAAGATGAAAAGCAATGTGTGCTCATGCTTCATTTGTAGAAAATCACATCATTTTTTTATATATCTTAATTTGATTATATACATTTACTCAGCTCTACTCTGACTGTCATGTTTCCTAGTTCCTCTGAAAGGCCCGCCCTCAAGAGGCTCTGATTGGTCAGCTAATATAATGTGCTGTGATTCGTGGATAGGCTCCACGTCACCAGGAAAAGTGCCATGACCCTAATAGCAAGCGCTTTGCCTCTGCTGTGTAAACACTGTAAGTCAGAGTAACTGTTTGAGCACGAATCAGACAGAAACCAAAAAAGGACACAGCTGAACCTCATGCCTGCTCATTCATTTTTTTTTCAGCTTAGTCCCTTTATTAATCTGGGGTCGCCACAGCAGAATGAACCGCCAACTTATCCAGCATGTGTTTTACGCAGCGGATGCCTTTCCAGCTGCAACCCATCTGTTACAGTAATATGTATATGCCAGTATGTTTTGCTTGTGTGTGTGTGTGCGCTCTCTCTCTTTCTCTTGCTCTCTCGCTCGCTCGTTCGCTCCCTCTCTCTCTCTCTCCCTCTGTGTCATTTCTCAGGTTCGCCCATTCCAGTACCCCATTCGTCCGTGAAGACATCAATCATCATTACACCCTGTGACGTCATCACCTCCGTTTCCAATCAGGATGGGAGCTCATAGTTTAAAGGGACGCGAGCGGGGAAGCTCGTTCTGCTTGCTTTGTCATGCCTGTTTGCTCTTGCTTGTTTGCCTTTGTGTGTTTTTTGGCTTGTTGTTATGTGCTGTGATGTTGATGTGAGTTAGAGTTTTGATTTTGGTCTGGTCCTTGTTTTTGGTTGCCGTTACCGTTTTTGTATGTGAATATGTGACCCCTTTTCGTTCCCTAACATCTGGCGTCAGCCTTTCCCCCTGGGATTCGAGGAGTTTAGATGTCAAGTGGCATACACTTTGCATCACGTAGATAACTCCACTGTCTAAACAAACTAGTTTAGAGGTGTGCGCCACCCGCTGTAAGTTTTCACCGTCTTTTTGGATAGAAGAGCAGTTTTAGTTATAGCGTGTAAACGCTGAAGATGTTTTGTTTGTTTATTTTGTATTAGATAGTTTAGAGGGTAATTTCAGTTAGATTTGGGGTTTTGTTATATTGCTTTCTTTTATTTGGCGCCACTTAATTCTCGTTTCCCCCATCCGTGATATATATATTGATTGATTTATTTATCTTTTGTGATATCTTGTAAATATTTTTGCTGTTTGACTTCTTTTCACTATTGTAAATAAATTCACTTACTTTGCAGTATTTTGGTTGTCGTTTTGATATTTTTTCACCAACTTAACACAATTTTGGTCACATTAAATGTTACCTCTTTCAAACCCTAGAGCAAAAACTTGAAGGTCGTAACATTTAAATGGGGGCTCGTCCGGGATATCTTTTTAATTAAAGAAACTTGAAATTGTGATAATTTTTGTGTTTGTTGGTGGCAATTGGTGTTAGATGGTGTATTGCACATAATAGATATATGCGGAAGGGTATCGTGCTGTTTGTTTCGTCTAGTCTGTGTCATGGAGGTTTTTAGTTTGGAGAAATTTGTTACAAAACCAATTGTTGAGCAGATTAATATTTGTAGGAAGCAGGATTTATTACTGATCGCTGATCATTATCAGATTGTGGTTAACAAACAGAGTCGCAAGGCAGAAATAAAAGGTAAGATACTGCTGCATTTACATGAGAAAAATGTTCTTCCTCTGTCAAATGTTCTGGAGGAGACTGATGAAAATATTAGCCAGGATGTTGTTGCTGTGGCGCATCTCAGTCAGGGTGCTGAGGATGATCTAAATGGTCAAGTTGATGTCGGCGCGGAGGCGAAGGCCGGCTTGCCAGCATTTGATCCGTTCTCCCCGATTTCCTCTGGTTACAGAGATGACGCGCGACTGAAAGTCCGCTTAGCCCGTCTGCAGTACGAGGCTCAAGAAAAAGCGCATACACGTCAGGCTGAAATGAACTTTCGTTTAGAAATACGCAAGCTAGAAATTGAGGCTGATAAAGAGATCAAGCTGCGACAGCTAGATCTGGAGGCGATGAAGATTTCTTCTGGCTCAGCTGCGCAGCCCAATTCGGCTCATGCCTCTGATGTGTCCTCCGTGTCCCCGCCTACTGATTTAGCTCCGACGGCATTTGACATAGGTAAGCACATTGCTTTAGTCCCACCATTTAGAGAATCGGAAGTAGATTCTTATTTTTGTGCTTTTGAGCGGATAGCCATTTCTTTACGTTGGCCTAAAGAGGTTTGGTCACTATTGCTGCAGTGCAAGTTGTTTGGTAAAGCTCAAGAGGTTTGTTCTACTCTGTCAGTTGAGGATAGCTTAAAATATGAAAATGTCAAGTCTGCAATTCTGCGAGTTTATGAGCTTGTTCCGGAAGCCTATAGACAGCGATTCAGAGCATGCAAGAAAACGTATGCACAGACTTTTGTTGAATTCGCAAGAGAGAAAGGAATTTTGTTTGATAAGTGGTGCAGCGCTAGTAGGGTGACTGATTTTAACTCACTGCGGGAACTGATGTTAATGGAAGAATTTAAAAATTGTTTGCCCGAGCGAGTTGTTGTCTATCTAAATGAACAGAAGGTTACTTCATTGTCACAAGCAGCTGTTCTAGCAGACGAGTTCATTTTAACTCACAAGAATGTTTTTGTACCTGCACGTTCTGAGAAATCCCAACCTAATTCTTCACAAACCAGTCGACAAAAAAGTAACACAATGCGTGAAGAACGTGAGTGTTATTATTGCCACAAATCCGGTCATGTTATAGCTGATTGTTTGATTTTAAAACGTAAACAACAGCCGCAAGTGAAAAGCGTAGGGTTTCTCAAAACGCACACTGCTTTTCACAATGCATCTGATAATGACAAAATGGATGACAATTACAAACCTTTTATTCTGGAAGGATATATTTCGTTGTCTGAAAATGGTGAGGATCAGATTAAGGTAAAAATCCTTCGGAATACCGGTGCTTTGCAATCTTTTATTGTTGCAGACAAATTAAAGTTGTCGGATGACACTTTCTGTGGCTCTAGTGTGATTGTGCAGGGCATTGAGATGAATTGCATCAAAGCGCCGCTACATCGTATACACTTAAAAAGTGATCTGTGTACAGGATTTGTGAGGGTGGCTGTGCGCCCATCACTTCCTGTGAAGGGCATAGATGTAATTCTTGGCAATGATCTGGCAGGAGGAAAAGTAATGCCGGTGTTAGAAGTAACGGAAAAACCAGATTTGTGTGCTCAATCGGATTTGACTGACGCTTACCCCGATGTTTTCCCCGCGTGCGCAGTCACACGCGCGCAGTCACGCAAGTTGGGTAACGTAATTGAGTTGGCTGATTCATTTTTCTCTCCTCTTCTAGCTGATGAGAAAATTCCTGATTCTGAGACATCCACAGAAAAACAAAACACAGAGAACGTTGATATAAGTGTGACTGATACTGAAACGTTAAAGTTACCTGTATCACGAGAGAAAATAATGGTTGCTCAAAAAGAGGATAAATCTCTTGCCCCTATTTTCAATTCTGTTGTCACAACGGATGTGATAAAAGAAATGAAAAGTGGATTTTTCATTGACAATGAGTTACTGATGAGGAAATGGTGTTCAAATGCGGATAGAGATTTTGACTGGGATGCTGTGTATCAGATTGTTGTTCCATCTCCTTATCATCAACACGTATTATATCTTGCGCATGACCATCAGCTTGCTGGCCATCTAGGAATTACAAAGACATACAACCAAATTTTGAAGCGTTTCTTTTGGCCAGGTTTAAAAAAGATGTGGTTAACTACTGTCGGGTTTGCCATACATGTCAGATAGTGGGAAAGCCGAATCAAGTGATTCCGCCTGCGCCCTTGACTCCCATACCTGTGATTGGCGATCCTTTCGAACACATAATTGTGGATTGTGTGGGGCCACTGCCCAAAACAAAATCTGGTAATCAGTTTTTGCTTACTATAATGTGTACCGCGACTAGATTTCCAGAAGCTGTTCCCTTGAGAAAAATCACCGCACCCGTGATTGTTAAAGCACTGATAAAATTCTTCTCGACATTTGGCCTGCCTAAAATCATTCAAAGTGACCAAGGAACGAATTTTCTATCTAAGCTTTTTAAGCAAGTCTTACAATCACTCGACATCACCCATCTCTGGGAAACATCCACACACACTCATACACTACGGACAATTTAGCCTACCCAATTCACCTGTACCACATGTCTTTGGACTGTGAGGGAAACCGGAGCACCCAGAGGAAACCCACGCGAACACAGGGAGAACATGCAAACTCCACACAGAAACGCCAACTGACCCACCCAAGGCTTGAACCTGTGACCCAGCGACCTTCTTGCTGTGCGTGTTGCTTCTTGCACTACGTACTGCGCCACTGCGTCACCATCATGCCTGCTCTGTAAAATAAATCTGACAAGTGTCTTTCATATATATTTGAGTTATAAGCATCTGTAAGTAATATGAAATTGTTATTTGAGATGTAGAACACAGAGAAAGCAGTCGCATAGAGAGACACTGCAGTGCTGGTGAAGATTGTGGGTGTTTGACAGATAAACATGTATTTGTAGCTAAATTGTTAACTGTGCCAAACAGCATTTCCTGTTGTTTACATCTTTTATGTCCTTGCTACAACATACCGTTAACGCTAGAAATGCTAAAAAAGTGCATGATCAATTTTAACAAATAAACATACTTACAAGTTGTGGCTCAAAATCCACAGCTTCTTCTATTATGGTTGGAGCTGCTCCTATGAGGATTTTTTAGCCTTATCCAGCACTGAACTGAGAGAGATTCTGGAAGCTGTCCTTTGTCATATACTAGCCATATAATTTTTTATAATTCTCTGGAACATAATTCAAATTAAACTGGTAGCACTTCTATCCTTGTGTAGTGTCTTTTGGAAGCCCAAATACAGAAACAGGAGAAACTCTGCGGTTAGCAGCATTTGGACGCTATTTTATCTTTCTCTGCTATAACATTACAGCACCTCTGGTGACACCCTTTTTCTCCACGGGGTGTATGTGCGTGGTGAACGTGCGAAACCTGAAGGGTTTATAATCTCACTAGCCCAGATGTATTTTTTTGTAGTCGCCAAACTTCGCTCGCTGTAGGCTTTGCTAAGATAACTCTGTAAAAGCCAATGTCTTGGCATTGAACTTTGAGCAAATTCCATTCAGAGATATTGTTTATGTTCACACAGCTACATTACACATTAACTAAAGTTTAGAATATGATATAGTAGTGGACCACCCCTTTAATATAATCTTTCCTGGGTAACCAGGGCAACTCTGATATGCCATAAATGTATAACTCATAATAATGAAAATAATTATTCTTTTTTCACTTTTTTCATTCTCTTACAAAAAACAGGTAACACTTGTATCTTATAATTATCAAGGTACTATACACCTTACACATAAACAGATACAATACACATAATGCAGTTGTCCTACATGAATTACTGTAGAGTATAATCTATACTTCATATAGAGTATCAGTATGGGTGGTGATAACATGTAATAAATTAATCTATTCACTGTAAATAAATACCTAAATATTTCTCATGGTAAAATTTTAAGTTGAATTAAATACTTATTTACTCCCAGGGTTTTTTTATATCAAAGTTGATATTTAGCCGCACCATGTTGGTTTCATTCATTAATTCATTTTGCTTTCTCCTTAGTCCCTTTATTATTCTGAACCACCTACTTATCCAGCATATGTTTTATGCAGCGGATGCCCTTCCAGCTGCAACCCATCACTGGGAAACACCCATACACTCTCATTCACACACATACACTATGGACAATTTAGGGAGAACATGCAAACTCCACACAGAAATGCCAACTGACCCAGCCGAGGCTCGAACCAGCAACCTTCCTGCTGTGAGGCGATACCTGTGAGGAGCTACCCACTGCGCCACCCACTGCCCATGTTGGTGTTTCGTAACATCTCATTTTTATGAGGTGGGTCGTTAACCCAACACTCAACCCCCAACCTGGAGGACCAGGACACACACATCCACTACGGACATTTTTAGCTTGCCCAATTCACCCATAGCGCATATCTTTGGACTGTGGGGGAAACCGGAGCAGTACCCACTGCGCCACTGTGCCACCCCAAGTTGAAATTGTACATGCACTTAAAATAAGTAAGTGAATCTTACATAATTTTAATGTTATATAAGTTTTAAGATTTATATTTTCTAAAACTTTTTAACTTTTAAAAGTTATGTGGAAACCTGTTTAATTTATTTTAGGAAATTTAAGTAAAATAAAACATTGCTTATTGGTCATTCATTCATTCATTTTCGGCTTAGTCCCTTTGTTAATCCGGGGTCACCAACTTATCCAGCACGTTTTATGCAGCGGATGCCCTTCCAGCTGCAACCCATCTCTGGGAAACATCCACACACACTCATGTACACTCACCCACTACGAACAGTTTAGTCTACCCAATTCACCTGTACCGCATGTCTTTGGACTGTGAGGGAAACCGGAGCACCCAGAGGAAACCCACACGAATGCAGGGAGAACATGCAAACTCCACACAGAAACACCAACTGACCCAGCCAAGGCTCAAACCAGTGACCTTCTTGCTGTGAGGCGACAGCACTACCTACTGCGCCACTGCGTCGCCTGCTTATTGGTCATATTATGTTTTTAACATAATACATTTTACAGTAAAACACACACACACACACACACAGACAAAATTCCTACCCCCTAACTGAACCTTAAAGACGCCAGGTGCATTCTGGAGATCTTCCTCTGAGCTTTTCAAACTGTTCAACAAAGTAATCATAAGCCACATAAAAAGCTGTAGTCCTATTTCAAGGAAGTTTCTTTTTTTTCACTTCACATGCTCTCTTGAGGATTTTGCTCATCCATAATTGAAGCATGAGTCAAAACGAAGCTTTCTCAGATGCCGGGAATCCAGCAGTCCTCTGTTCATCCGAAAGCAAACTGTCATGTAAAATGTGACAGGACCTCACTGCTGTTTGTCAGAGAGGAGATACAACTTAGAATTGCAATATCTATAACATCAAAGACGTAGAGGGAAATGCCAGCTTATTGTTTATTTGCAGCTATGGTTGCTAGAATATTGCTTTAAAACATAAACAGTTACAGAGATGGAGGAAAGTAAATTAATAGATGTATATTTCACAAATTCCACACCATTAAATAAAAATGTTGATATACCTGTATCAACTATTTGACTAGTATACTATACTCAAAATAAAACAGATAACACAATTGAAGGTTGTTGAAAGCTCAAAAATAAAACCCATTTGTCTTTAGTAAACAAATTACAGTGTCTTCACAGTGATAAAATTCCAACCCAGGCTCATTGAAAATATGTGCCTTAGTCTACATTTTTGTAAAACATACATTGATCTGTGTACCTTTGGTTGGACGTTTCAAATGACAAATCCAGTAGAGATTACCTACGCTACCTACATTTTTAGCAAATCTGAAATATGTTACTTACACCTGTTTCACACAACACACGCAAGCAGAGATGAAGCAGTGCATGTGCAGTGCGTATGTAGAGCAGAAGCAGCGCACAGGCGTTTGCTTTTCACACTGGTTGCATCTGCAGTGCGCAGCTGATCGGCGGCTGTTGCACAGATCAATCTTTCTCTATCTAGTTACCTATCTATCCATATATTTGGTCACACTTTATTTTGACGGTCCGTTTGTTGAATTTAAGTTACATTGCAACTAATTATCATTAGATTATAAGTAGACTGTTAGGTTGGGGTTAGGGTTAGTGTAAGTTGACATGTAAATGCAAAGTTTCTTATAGTCAGTTAAATGTCTGTTGAAGGACTGTTAAATGTCAGTGTCAACAGATATTAAGCAGACAGTCTACTAATACTCAAATGGACCATCAAAATAAAGTGTTACCATATATTTTAATACACTTTTTTACTTTTCATCTGCACCAAGACCTGTGGCAACTTCCTCCCTTGCTGTTTCCATAACCTGCACGTCTTTATTTTACGAAATATATAAATCATAAAGAACTGTTCAAGTGTGTTCAAGTCTGTGATTTCATGTAATTTTGTTTTTGATTGTCAGCATGATGTAGGTCTAGTTATAGTAATATTTATACAATATAGTTATAATGATATTTATACATGATCTAACTAGTGTGCAACTTAAGCTAAACTTATACTAGAATTGTATTCAATTTCGTTTTGTAGTTCAGGCTCAAAAAAATATTTGTTGCATTTTTAATTGTTTTAGTTCATTTGACTGACTATACGAAAATCAGTGAGTGCTATCGATGCATTTATTGGGTAAATTTGTTACTTTTTACTGTCATGCAATGTGTCATTATCAATGCGCTGTCACTTTTGATTGAGCTTGAGCAGCATGGCAAAAATAGACACAGTGGCGAAAAAATTGCAGCACTGCTGCTTCAGCACAGCTTACACTTCATACTCACGTGTTGTTTCTGCATGCGGTATGAAAGCTCCAATGTGTTAAGACTGCTCATGCTTTACTAGCGTGTGCAGTGTGAAAGAATTGTTAGAGTATGTTTTGTTGCATGTTTTCAGATACATGTCTTTCTTGCCATGTCCATGAGAAGGCAGGGCTTGTCATACAGATCACCAGCAAACCACTGACCTAAACCCTTCCCTTAACCCATTATTTATTGTGTATTTTGCAAAGAACTGCATGAAAATAATTATTGATAAAATGCCACTGTAATTATTATTAATTTGAAAATAGATAAAAGTAACTGATGTCATTCTAAACCTTATTATCTTATGTTTAAGAATGTTTTTGAGGTTTTATGAAAATGTAGGCTGAAGCACATGAGACTTTGAAACCCTTTTCAGAATAAAATTTCTATAAATTCCGATAAATTATAATTATTAAATAAATTATATATTCATAAATTCTATAAATCATATAATCCCTCTTAACTGTTTTGCAGTGACCTGTACTTTTTGCACCTGTTTTGCATCTGCACAACTCTGCTTTGCACTCCTTGCCATGTGCCCCTAAGTGTAATTGTATTGCTTACATTTTTTTTTATTTTTACTTATATTCTTAGATTATATTATATGTGTTGGGCTGCACGGTGGCGCAGTGGGTAGCATGTTTGCCTTTTGGACCAAATATCACAGTGATGTTTGGTGCAAAAGAGCGAGAGCTCTAGCTGAAACGTAGATTTGCGTTCAGCTCTCTTTGCATGGATACACATTCTAATCTACAGATGTGCACGTTTTGTCTGTGACCACATTTTTGGATGCAGGTGTGTGAATGTGTTTTGCACCATATTCACTGCAACAATAGTAGCAAATACCATGAGCGGATGAGCGGATATTTGTGATTCGTCCGATAGGATTTGTGCACCTGCACTGAAGGATTTGAAAAGGTGTAAATGTTGCGTTGTGTTTGTTGGAGACAAAAAATACCTACACACTTGCAAATTTGCTCTGCTAGTACAAATTTACTGATACACATTTGTAAATTTGCTCTGCTAGTACAAACTTCATGATACACATTTGTGGCTATTCTTTACAACTACAAATTACACTTTCACAGCTGCTTGGGAGTTTTGCACCAAAAATACAGTACCTTCATATTAGAGCCTCAGCTGGGTCAGTTGGTCTTCTGTGTGAAGTTTGCATGTTCTCCCCGTGTTCATGTGGATTTCCTCCGGGTGCTCCGTTTTCCCCCACAGTCCAAAGACATGAGGTATAGGTGAATTGGGTTGGCTAAATTGTCCATAGTCTATGTGTGTGAATGAGTGTGTATGGATGTTTCCCAGTGATAGGTTGCAGCTGGAAGGGCATCCGCTGCGTAAAACATATGCTGGATAAGTTGGCGGTTTAATCTGCTGTGGCGACCCCAGATTAATAAAAGGACTAAGCTGAAAAGAAAATATTGAATGAATAAATTATATTTGTTATTGTATTTATTGTAATTTCTTTTTTAAAATTCTACTTTTTTAATTAATATTATACAGTATGTTAGGTACCTAGGGTCTGAGAGTCACGCAAGTTTGATGTATGTCCTGTGCATGTGGTTGATTTGACAATTAAACTGTCCCCATCGAAAATTATTTTCAATATGCACTCACTCACTCACTCACTTTCAGCTTAGTCCCTGATTTATCGAGAAGGGTCTGGCTGCAGACTGGGTGCAGATCAGTGTTGCCAGATTGGAAATGCGAAAGTATCATACCAGAACCTCAAAATTATCGTATTTGGACGACAATAATCGTACATTAGTCAAACAGAGAGTATACAGCTATTATAGCGTTTTGACACAATGTGCAAATTACCACAATACGTAAAAAATTAAATTAAAAACTAGGCGGACCTTAGTGGGAAGGTTCAAACTTCACCTCCGAGTCGCTGTCATTGAATACCTGCGTGTGTTGCAGGATGTTAAAGGATTCATTTTGCGGTACAGCAACAGTGCTGGTTCGCTTGAAAGCAGTGCACCCTCCCAAATTTTTAACACACTAGTCTGAGGTGTGCACGAGCCCATCCAGAGGATCTGTAATGAGCCGATCTCGTGTCTTTGTTTTAATGTGATTAACTTTGGAAAAACACGTTTGCATGATGCATGATGCTCCTCTGTTCTTCTCACCTTCCTTTTCAGCACTACTTTTTAAAACTTTACTGCTTAAACGATCGACCTCAACCTGAAAACGACTGACTTAAGCACGGCCGCGCGCAGCAGGAATGTTAACTCGTGAGAGAGCTATTCTCCACGTTGATTGGCTGAGAAGATGTAACGTAAGATGAGATAGAAACTAGTCATTGGATAGAAAAGGTGTCTAACTCCACCTTCTCCTCACAGACAGCAGACACAAGATGCAGCTATCAATAAGTATAGAAGCCCTAAGATTACAATGAAACTCATTTTAAATGCCATAAAATTCTGAAATTATCGTACATTAGAATTTTTTTATTATTGATCGTACAGAGGTCAAAATTATCGTACAAATACGATGATTATTGTACGTCTGGCAACCCTGATGCAGATGCAAACTGAAATGCATGGAATGCTTTTAATGCACAGACATAACCCCGCCCCTAACCCTCTCATGATGACATAACTAGCTCCATTGAGTGCATTGTGTCTGAGATTGCATGCCTGAGACTGCATGTCAGATACCATTGGATATTATCAGAGGTCGCCACAGCGGAACAGCGGAATGAACTCTATTTGTTTTATGTGGCTGATGCCCTTCCAGCTGCAACCCAGCAGTGTGGGCAGAGTACTCACATGAACCCCCAGTGCTGGGAAACACCCATGCACGCTCTCATTCAACTACACTGACTTATATTATCCTGTTGACCTATACAGCATGTCTCTAGATTGTGGGGGAAACCAGAGCACCTGGATGAAACTTACACGAACACGGGCAGAACAATTTTCAATGTTCATTTTTTCTTCTTCCAATTGTTGAATAATTTATTGTGCTTTTTAAATATTTTGTTTAAACATTATTTTACAGATTTCTGAAAGTAGCTATATTTAAAAAAAAATATATGAAAATGTTTATATTTGCAAAAAGACTTTGTAAGGCAAAACATTTTTGTTGGTTTTTATTTTACTTAATATTACTGTGAGTAATTTGACATGTCTCTAAATAATTTAAAAGATGATGCTAAAATAATTTGAAAAAGTATACAATGCAATGTAATAACTTGTATCACCTATCATTTATATGGCAATACCATAATACTGATGTGCTAGAATGTGCACAGGGAAGTTTAATCTATTATACGGTACTTTCAAATGAAACAAAGATGGACTGTGAAAAGTGGAAGAACAAAATGTGTGTGTGATGACTTTATCATGATGTCTGCACATTGTGTTCTGTGCTAGCGTGGACTGTGGACATCAATGCAAGGACATTTACAAAACGAAACTACCACCTCCATTTCATGCAGTGCTTTTATAATCACACAGTCTGATTATATAACAGCGTGTGGACATGACATTTGGAATATTAACTCTATAAAAATTCCTCTGAATTGTAAAAGAAAGAAATTTGTGTCCTCACTGAAAGCTCTCAATATTTCTTATAACTATTTTAGGTGTCATCCTCTGCAGGATGAGGTTACTTAAAGGTTGCTTAACAACAGACATTAAATTGCTAAAATAAAATGTAAAAAACTAACTGAAAAATATAATGTAAATAAGATAGTTTGTCACCTTGGAGTTATAAGGTTCTATCTGCGTTCTAAATGATTTTGAGATATTGAGTTTCAAAGTTTTTGCATTTCATATAGCAAACAATATGTGTGTAATATGTGTGTAACAAATCTCTTTTATACATTAACATGACAGAAACCCTAAATGTACTCTAAACGTAAATTATCAAAATTCTCTTACATTTGCAAATTGGGGTAAAAAAAAGAAAAGAAACAGGGCAAATGCAGATAGAACCTCTAATTCTAAAAAAGTTATTTTCCACTTGGAATCATAAAGTCTTTTCTGGCAGATAATTAATTGAAGCATTACTTTTCAAGAAATACAATCAGTCTTTTCATTAATTTAATAAAAAATAAAAAATGACGTTGTAACAATATGTTGATGTTTGAGAAAGTTATGTTTTTGTTTTCTATAACATTTATTCAATGTTTTAGGATGAATATTATTTCTTGTTCAAATTAAACATACAAGGCTATGCTAAATATTTTGTCCAGTGCAGATGCTAATTTGATGTAATTAATATGGTCATATTTAATGAATTTTATGCTTTATATGAATTATATTTATTGAATTACATGAAGTATTTGCCCTTCAAGGCTTAATATCAAATTTAAAGACTTTAAAAGAAAACAGACGATACTGTAAGCAAATGAGTTTAATAAACACTGAAAAATGTTTCACTGACTATATACAGTTAAAGTCAGAATATTAGCCCACCTTTGAATTTTTTTTTTCTTTTTTAAATATTTCCCAAATGATGTTTAACAGAGCAAGGACATTTTCACAGTATGTCTGATAATATTTTTTCTTCTGCAGAAAGTCTTATTTGTTTTATTTCAGCTAGAATAAAAGCAGTAAAAACTGATTTTATTCTAGCTGAAATAAAACAAATAACTCATTTTTTAAAAACTATTTTAAGGTCAAAATTATTAGCCCCTTTAAGCAATTTTTTTCGACTGTCTACAGAACAAACCATCGTTATACAATAACATGCTTAATTACCCTAACCTGCCTAGTAAACCTAATTAACCTAGTTAAGCCTTTAAATGTCACTTTAAGCTGTATAGAAGTGTCTTGAAAAATATCTAGTAAAATATTATTTACTATCAGCATGGCAAAGATAAAATAAATCAGTCATTATAAATGAGTAATTAAAACTGAAGAAATCAAAAACTTAGAAATGTGTTGAAAAAATCTTCTATCCGTTAAACAGAAATTGGGGAAAAAATAAACAAGGGGCTAATAATTCTGACTTCAACTGTATACACAAAAGTATTTCACATATAATATATTACCTTTTTTTAATAACTGTTGCTTTTTAAACAATGTGAAATTTAACGATTCTAAGGTGATGAGTTTACAAAGAAATATTGTTGAGTTTGACATGAGTTCAGCTTAACAAAAAGTTAAACAAAAGTAGTTTACCATATACTAATACTACACTAACACACTTCAGTTGTCATGTGGAAAAGCTTGGGTAAGTGTCAAGAAGGCTTTGAGAGTGACACTTTCATTATGGTTCCATTTGTTGCCCTTTTCATAAACTACACTGAAAAAAACAATTCATTGTGTCACGCTGGTATACAAGGAAGACAGAAATGGTTATCTTTTCATTAGGTTTATTCAACGTAAGTAACAAGGGGATATCACACAGTGCAGGGCAATGGAAGATCATCCGAGGAACACCTCACAAGTCTTCGCCGGGTAAACCTGGCGAGAGTCAAGCATGGGTTAACAACCCAAAACCTCCGTTGGTGGTAGTGGGCACAAAGTGCATGTAGGTGAATACAGATCTTCGGATATGGTAGGATAATCAAGACACTTCCCTTTATCAGTGCAATGGTTACGAAGACTCAGAAGGAACATCCATGGAAGAAGAGAAGACGAGGGAGCTTGGATGAAGATAACCATGAGACTTCAATCCCGGACGAAGAGTGAACGGAGAAGGTGAGTGTTTATAGTGTCCTGGCTGATTAGGAACAGGTGCAGAGGGTTAGTAGTCAGGGGAAGGTTCTCGTGATTGGATGGGACTGGTGTGAGATGGTGAGACTGGATTGGGTGAGTGGGAACGAGCTGGGGATGTTACACATTGGATTTACAATTTTTGTTAAGGTAACTGGTTGCAAACAATTTATATAAGCTGATCTTAAACATATAAATTAAGTTGAACATTACAAAATTTTATTTGTTTGTTTAAATTCAGCCTATATAAATTGTTTGCAACCACTTACCTTAAAAAATGTTGCAAATTCAATGAATCGTTTTTTTCAGTGTAGTTTATGAAAAGGGTAACAAATGGAACCATAATGAAAGTGTTACTCTCAAAGCCTTTTTGATGCTTACCCAAGCATTTCCACATAAAAAAATAAAGTGTGTTGTTTGTTAGTGTAGTATTAATATATAGTGATTTAGGATGCCACTTGCAGTCTGTCTGCCTGCCAAAGATACTGTAAAGGGAGTGAAGAAGGGTTGGCAGAGGAAGTCTATCTTAAGCTCTTCAACATAAGCCTTTAGAGCTTCAGATACATTAGCTGATTGTGTGCCATCACTCTAAACCTGGCAAACAGTGGCTGACAGGTCAGGTCTAATTAGACAGGACTCAACACCTGCAGGCACGGCACTGAAATGTGTGCAGCTGTTCTGCCAGCTGTCAAAGAGCTGCGCTGATCAACTGATCGCCCCTTCGTCCATCACATTCCCACACGTCTGAACTTAATGCACTGAAATTGTCAGCTCATTTATCATGCCTGCTCCTTTAAGTCAGGTCCATTGTGTGTACAACTCACTATCAGTAGTTTTCAGGTGAGGTCTGGAAATGTGTGTCCTGGATAATAAGTAAAAATAGTGGAGAATGTCAGTGCAAGCTATCAAGTAGTCTATTCACCTGAAGTTGAAGTGGCTCTTTTATGGTATTTAAACATCCTTAATTTTGTTTTGGAGGCCTCCTATAATAGGTTAATGACTCTTTATAGGGTATGTTTAACAAAATGGACAATCCAATCTGCGGAAAAAAACCCTCAAAAACATTAAGGTCAGCATGAAACAGAAATGAAGATTGTCTTTGATGTACATCTGAAACATTTTCCGAAATGAGAGAAAAATGTGGGTGATGCTTGATTTTGTCCTTTGGTAATCAATTGGATTGTTGGAAGATGGCTGTTGCTAGCAAAAGTGAGGAACATTTGAAAGCCACTTTGCACTGTTGTGCACTTTTTTTTATAGAGAATTACTGGTCATCAATGTCGGCATCTACTTGTGCAGAATGTTTTTAGATACCGATGATAATGAGCTAAATTGTGCAAATGGAATCATATCATGTTCATTCATATCACTGTTTCCTGTGTAGGCAGGGCAAAATCACTGATAGCCCCACGCTAAAGGCATTCCACGTATCCAGAGGTAAAGAGAAGTTGTTTCGAGAAGGTAATGGTAATTTTTTTAAGATTATGAGGGCAATATTTTATTGTTTTACAAAATAATGAAATGCACAGATACATTGTTTACAACAAGCACTACATATATAAATAGGAAAAGTACATTTTAAATTTCATGCTGATTTTAACGGTTTTTATCTTTATTATCTGCTAATGGATAATAAAGTCATAATAGCAATGTTAAAACAAGTTAGCTAAAAATGCTGGAAACATTTTAGCATCCTAACAACATGTTGCATGCTAGAACACTGTAAACAAGTTCGAAACATGCTAGTTAATCCATGCTATAGTGATATATCATAGTAGCAATCTGTTAAAAATATTTAAGCTTTTTATTTTTTATTTTATTTTCCCTCTTCACCCTAAGCTTAAACATTTTCTGGAAAAGAGATTTCTCCCCCTCAAATAAATAAATAAAAATGAAATAAAATACAATTTCAATCAACATTTTCTTCAAAAACATTTTTACTCATTTTTCTGTTGAACACAAAAGAAAATGTTTTAAAGAATTTGTTTGGTAACTTGTTGCCATTGACATCCATAGTAGGAATACAAACAATGGAAGAAAATGGTTACAGGTTTGCAACATTCTTTTAAATATCTAATCTTGTGTTCAAAAGAACACAGAAACTTAAACAAGTCTGAAACGTGTGGAGGAAATATTCACTTTTGGGAAGCCTTTTCAAACACTGAGTGTAATGGTGACAGTGACGCTGGACAACGGAGTGAGGATCCTTATGCAGGTCTTTACTAAACAGGATGGTCAAGCAAGCAGTGGTCAATACAGGAACAAACAGATGTATATGGGTAATCCAGAGTTGTAGTCAAAATAACAGGCAGATGGTCAGAAGGCAGGCAGCATACAGGAATAAACTAACAAAACAAAGCAAGGTCTAACACGAAAAGCAAGGCAAGGGAAAATGTTTTGTAATGTTCACATTCAGGATACAAGACTCAGCAACAGCTGTGTGTTAGTGTGCTGTATTTATAGTCCATGAATTAGTCAGTGAGCAGCTTCAGCTGTGAGTGTTTAATCAGTGGAGACATGGAGCAGGTGTGTGTGTGTGTGTGTTGCATGACTGGATCTGTAGTCCATAAAATGGCGGATTTGTAGTTTGTGTGAATGTGAATGTTTTCCAGCGATCTATGGTGGTTAGATCGCTGGTGATCGTGACACTGAGGCTTCTCAAGCCACCATAAAAATTAGTTTCAACTTTAGAAATAGTTTTCTGATAATATGCAGTGCAGTATTACATCTTTTCCCCATTAGTATCTGGATGTAGCCTTTACGATGCAAGTTGAGAGTGCATCTCTTAGAGATGCAATGTCAGACACAATGCACTCAATGGAGCTAGTGACGTCACTGTGAGAAGTAGGATTAGGGCTGGGGTTAGGTGAGCACATTAAAAAGCATTGCATGCAGCTCAGATTGCATCTGCATCTAGACCCTTCTCCTTTTCTCTCACAATTCTTTCAAGTATCTGGACTCTAAGAAAACACCTCCTTCCAAGAGCCTACTTTCTTCTTCTGACTGGTCAGATATGATTAGTCAACTGCTTACAGAATCTGTCAGAAACAAAAGGTTGTTGTCATTTTTCAGCTCCGGAGGTTTTCTCAGCACTACAAACAGTGTTGGTTTTGCTGCATCATTTCAAGCATAAGTCCTCATCCTTTAGAAGCGCATAAAAAGTGTTTTCTTTTTTTGAACATTTCTTGAACCAGTACAATGCTTACAGAAACCAGAGAAGACCATCTATCTTTTCTGTGTCATAGATTTACTAGACAGAAGACAGAATCTGCTCACATTTCTTTAGCTATTTCTGTCAGAAACTTGCCCAAAAAATCTGTGGATTTATGTGGAATGATTTTGAGAATACCACAACTAAAACCTTTAAATAATAATAAAAAAAATACCTTTTTAAACTTTTATTTAAGGTTTATAATGCAAATTTGTTTAAATTCACTTGTTTTGTAAAGAAATATCATAATATATCTACTAAAATATACTTACATTAAACAAATTATATTTACACACATTTGCATAAATAAATAAATAGCCTCAATGATGGCTGAAACATCTGTGTGGACCTATGACTTGTTTCATGCAGTTCAGAATCTGCTATCTCTGAGACAGTAACTTTATTTATCAATCTTTTACATTTCACAACCACCATATTACACAGCACATGGAAGTCACTGAATAGGGTCACTGATTGCGGGCTCCAGTAACTGTGGAATCTAAAGCATTCCAAATATTTGCCTCTCTTAATCTGTCTGAGAATGTGAGCCTTGAACTCGAATGTGTGATGATAACTAATACACAAAACATACGCACATTCCTTAACAACCACTTCAGTGCTTTATTTTGACTCACAGCTCTGATCGTGCCTCTTTTAAAAGGATGTCAGAAGTCTTGGTGATTTTTTGTTCTGATGGTTAAAAACAAAGCTTCGGGATGCTGGTCTTGGATCAGTATGAAAGAACAGATTTTTCTCTGAGCATGTGACTGTCAATTCTCCATGATAATCGCATCTGCTGAATTATGCGCTAAACGGCATACTTGTAGCATACATTAGTCAACTGATTTAATTTTGAATGTCAATGAGCGTAAATGCTATTAACCAAAAGCTTCGTTTTTAGCACAATGAGTAAATGAGGTCAAATGGTGATTAACCTATTTATTATTGTTATTATTGTTGCTTAATGTGAAATAAAGTGTTTATTTTTATATCCAGCAATTATTTACCTAAGCTGTCCTCCAATGTAAATAATCAGATTTTTCTCCATTTGAATGTTCAATAAAAATGGCAACAGCTTGTGGATGTTTCTGTCAGTCACAAGAAAAGCTTTAAGCCTGCACAATATTTGTATAGCATAATTATAGTATAATATATATCTGTCAGCCTCACAACCAGTGAATGCTGACGTCCGCACTCAGTGGTGCAAACACAAACAACAGGATTTTTATAACCAACAATTTTGCAAGATCAAAGTGCTGAATAAGTGTGTGTGTGTGTGTGTGTGTGTGTTGTGACTCACTCCATTAAACTCATTTTGTATGTCACCAAGTTTTTCGTGACCTTGACGAAATGCTACAGGCCCACACGTCTGGTCTCTGCTGGTTGGCATGCCAACAAACCAAATCTATGTAAGAGCTTTAAGCAAATGTGGCGTTCTGGCCAAGCAGCACAGAATTGAATCTAAACTAGCAAAATAGGAGACATTTCCCAGGATAGTCGGACAACTACTCCACTCTGAGATATAGCATTTTGCAGCATTTTTATAATATCAAAGATGTTTGTAAGTTTATCATTCATTAATTTTCCTTCGGCTTAGTCCCTTATTTATCATTTATCAAATTTTGGGCTTTTTGATATTTCATAAAGTATATATTCAGTCTAATGTTAAGAAAACATAAAAAATACACTTTAAGTATTTTTTTTTTTTATTCTTTTTGGTCACTTTATTTTGATGGTCCGTTGGTCGAATTTATGTTACATTACATCTTGCAATCAGAATTATTGAACCCCCTTTGAATTTTTTTTTTTTCTTTTTTCTTTTTTTTTTTTTTTATCTTTTTATTTCCCAAATGATGTTTAACAGAAAAAGAAAATTTTCACAGTATGTCTGATAATATTTTTTCTTCTGGAGAAAGTCTTATTTGTTTTATTTCAGCTAGAATAAAAGCAGTTATTAATTTTTTAAAACCCATTTTAAGGTCAAAATTATTAGTCCCTTTAAGCTATATATTTTTTCAATTGTCTACAGAACAAACCATCATTATACAATAACTTGTCTAATTACCCTAACCTGTTAACCTAATTAACCTAGTTAAGCCTTTAAATGTCACTTTAAGCTGTAAAGAAGTGTCTTGAAAAATATCTAGTAAAATGTTATTTACTGTCATCATGGCAAAGATAAAATAAATCAGTTATTAGAGATGAGTTATTAAAACTACTATGTTTAGAAATGTGTTAAAAAAAATCTCTCCGTTAAACAGAAATTGGGGAAAAAAATAAAAAGGGGGGCTAATAATTCAGGGAGTTGAATAATTCTGATTGCAACTGTACATGCCAACTAATTCTCATTAGATTATAAGTAGACTGTTAGCTTAGAGTTAGGGTTAGTGTAAGTTGACATGTACTTGCAAAGTCAGTTAAATGTCTGTTGAAGGAGCAGTATCAACAGATATTAAGCTGACAATCTACTAATTCTCAAATGGACCATCAAAATAAAGATTTCTTATCAATTTTTATTTAAAAAATGTCCATTCTAGTTACACTTATGCCAAAGCACACAGTTTTATTCATATTTGTATTTTGAAAGTTATTTATTTATTTATTTATTTATTTATTTATTTATTTATTTATTTATTTAACAAAGGGACATGTTCAAACATTAATGATTATATACATTAGTATTTTTTATATATAATATAAAATATAGAGGTTACCAGAATAGAGATTATTGAGATTTACCCTTTGAATGTACCCCTCTGTAAAAGACTTTGACTAAAAAGTGAAAAAGCCGTCCTTTAAAAAAAAAAAAAAAAAAAAAAAAAAATATATATATATATATATATATATATATATATATATATATATATATATATATATATATATATATATATATTATTTAAAAAAAATACATTTTTATTGTTTTATATATTAATAGTTTTTATTATTATTTAACTTATTTTTCATTAGTTCTTTATGTAATTCTCAATGTAGTCAATCAACTGTGGAAGTATGGTAATAACTGTTTCTTTTTGCAGTGTCTTCTTGCCCTAACATGACATCCAAAATGGGAAAAAAATCATACACCTCAGGACTGGTGCAATCCAGTTTGTTAAAACAAATGGTTACATCTTTATTAATTTCTGACCTTTTGGATTTAAGCCAGTGTCTTTTCATTTCCATGCCTTCAGATAGATCGAAAAAACCTTTTGCTGTCATGTTGGATGTTATTGATGTGCCACCCTGACCTCCACTGTTTGATTATATGGCAGTCTGATGGGCTTTGATTCAAATCCTGCTTATCACAGTTGTAACACTTGCCTACCTTGCTAATGGATGACAGCGGGTGAGATGATGTCAAATAGTGTCTAAATGTTTCTTTCTGGAAGCAACAGATTAATAACCGATTCTGTTCTGTTTTTTCAACTGTAAATACCACAAAGTAAGTTACATTTTTCCCACTTTTGAAAGAAATGTTTTCTAAAACAGTATTTATGTGATTATATATGGTGAAAATAATACTGTGAAATAATTATTACAGTTTAATAAAAAAAGATTTGTTACTACAATTAAATTAAAATCTTTTTTGATCTCAGTATATGTTAAAATGTAATTTATTTCTGTAAAAGTATATCTGGATTTTCATCAGCCAGTATTACAATTATGATCCATGCTGATTTAGTGCTCAATTAACATAATAATAATAATAATAATAATAATAATAATAATAATAATAATTATTATTATTATTATTATTATTATTATTAACAATGTAAATATTGATTAATAAAGAGTGTTGGCTGCTAAATTTATGGAAACCATGACTTTCATTTGTAAAGTTGGAATACTATCATTCATTAAGTTGATCAGAAGTAGTAAAAATATTTCTAATGCTACAAAAAGATTTTTATTTTAAACAAAACTCTTTATCTAAACATTTGTAGTTCTGTAGTTCATTTGCAGTTTTGATTCAAAGATACCTTAGGCAGAGAAAAGCATCACAAAAATATTAATTTGGAAAAAATAAGCACCACACTTTATTTTAAGATAGAATTATTGCTATTAACAAACCATTAATTAAGACTTTTTATTAGCTACTAATTAGCTGCTTGTTAATAGTTAGAAAGGTACAGTAGTAGTTTGGTTTAGGTATTGGTATAGGATTAGGAATGTAGAGTAAGATCATATTTTATAAGTATACTAATAAACAGCCATTATCTTAATAATAAGGTAATAAGGTAGTAGTTAATGGTTGGAATGGGTACTTAAACTAAAGTGTTACCAAAAATTATTTTCAAATTCAAACAATGCTAATAATAAAAAAGCGTTATTAATAAATGGACACCAATAAAATATTATAATATGTGAGTACGGACGGCATGGTGGCTCAGTAGCTAGCACTGTCGCCTCACAGCAAGAAGGTCATTGGTCTGGCTGGGCTAGTATGCGTTTCAGTGTGGAGTTTACATGTTCTCTGGTTTCCCCCACAGTCCAAAGACATGAGCTATAGGTGAATTGAATAAGCTAAAATGGCCATAGTGTATGTGTGTGAATGAAGCTGCGGTCACACTAGAGTTTAAGCTTGCGAAATTCTGTCGTACAGTGCTGTGAAAAGGGGCGGGATTAAACGAGATTAGACATTTTAAAAAAGTGAGCGATTGGTCCATGTTTTATATTTCTGTCCAGAGAGGTTATGTTTTGATCCTCGGTTGATATTATGCAATCATGTGATGCAATTTTGCAGGTCAGAGTTCACCAAGCTTGAACTTTGCACCGCAGCGACCTACGAACTTGACGCATGACCTTGCGTTTCCGGTCTGACGCATTCGCGTGCGTATGAATGGAAGCCTATGGGGAGAAAAGTCCAGTGTGACCGCAGCTTGAGTGTGTATGGTGTCACATCCTCGGCTCGTTCCTGCTGCTCCAATCACCGTTCTCCCTCTCCATCCACCTCTCCATCACCAATCAATCACCAGAGTACTGATTCCTCACACCTGCACCTGCAATCACACTATAAAGACTCACCTCATTCATTCACTCACCGGCTGGAATCGTAGTTTGATGGTTCACCTCATCTTCTCTCCCTCTTCCTCTCGCCTTCTTCCGTGGATGTCTCTCTTCACTTATGGATGCATATGCAACAAATAAGGGAAGTGACTAAACTATTCTGGTGGTTGACTGAAGACCTGATGTTTACCTTGTGAACTGTTTGTGCGATCGCTCTCACTCTTCAACACCACTTACCTGCTTCATCTCTCTGCATTATCTGCATTGCTTTAATAAATACCAGTGGCGGCTGGTGTTAAAAAATGTGAGGGGGGCGCATTTTAAAAGCCATTAAAAGCCATTTTTCAGGTGATGTACCAAAAAACAAAATTGATTAAAGCATACAATAAATGCATCACAAATCAATTCATTTAGTTCAGTTTGGGTTTATCAGTAATGAAGTAATCAAGATAATCAGTAAACACACACACACACACATAAATGTTGCCTAATCACTGGCCAGCACTACTTAAAAATTAATTTTGCTCTCCTTTCTTTCTGGCTTGCAAATTTCTTAATGAGCTTTTGGTTAAAGTCAGTCATCTCAGTCACCAGTCTCTTCTCTATTGACAGCATGGCCAATGCATTCAGCCTCTCTTGCGTCATGCTGTTTGAAACAGCAAACATGGAAACAGTAAAAGGCATGACTTACATCTCAACTTACCAGCCAACTCCGTTTGTCATGACAAGTGCTGGAAAAGCCCCGAATATGCGCGCGCTCGCGATCACTTGACTACTGGTAAATTTGTTTTCATTAGTTTTGCAAGGAAGGTCGATCTGGTCCAAGCTCCTTTATTATTATTTTTTTTTTCTTCATCCAAACGCCTTGTGAACGGATATCTTTGCAAAGATACAACAGAATTTTCCTTCATCTTGCACTTGCTTTCACTATATGAATAAAGGTCAGCACAGCTAACTGACGAGCTGCTGCTGAGTGAACGGTCTAAGTGAGAATGGTCCAATCACATAAGGCCAATCATATAAAAACAAATATGATTCGTTCTAACAAAAAAATGGGAGGGTTCGGGCGCAGAGCGCTGCGCCCCAAAGACAATTTAAAACTGGCCAATTAGAGCTTATCGTCGTATCACATGCTTTGCAAAAGTTCGTCTACCCACATAGACACCCATTAGTCCGGCGCCCCGTACACATATGAAAAAATA
This sequence comes from Danio kyathit, assembly GCA_903798195.1. Classification (NCBI taxonomy): domain Eukaryota; kingdom Metazoa; phylum Chordata; class Actinopteri; order Cypriniformes; family Danionidae; genus Danio; species Danio kyathit. Next base: position 33,118,323 of record LR812519.1, read on the forward strand.
TTGTTCATACATTTTTTTTTCAATAAATGTTAGTATGACTACAATAAATGTTAGAATGTTATAATTAAATCAGTTTATTTAGTTAATATTTGTGATAATAAATATTGACATATTAAAGGAGTCTAACTTGACGGGGGCGGCGCCCCAGCGCCCTCTATTGACCAGCCGCCACTGATAAATACCCTGAAAAGATAACCATCCTTTTCTTCCTTGTGTGACCGTGACATATGGATGTTTCCCAGTGCTGGTTTCCACTGCGTAAAACATATGCTGGATAAGTTGGCAGTTCATTCCGCTGTGGCAACCCCTGATAAAATAAAGGGACTAAGCCAAAGGAAATTAAATGAATGAATGAATATGTGAGGACTGCATATGAGTATTAGATTGATTTCTTAAGAATTTAACTTGCAGTGAAAGAAAATCTTTGACTTTACATGAATAAATTACATTTTAAACATATTCAAATGCAAAAAGTTATATAATGTTAATAATAATAATAATTCTGTCATTTTTTATTATTTTTATTTAATAAATTAAATGCTGAATTGGTTAACTAGAACAAATTAAAACTAAACTAAAATTGAAATATTGACTAGCAGTGTAATGCTAAATATGAAGATACTAATGAACACACTGACTTCATTGACTGTTTGCATTTTTTTTTTTATAGAAAAAAGTATAGATTCGGTGACACACTGAGTAAATTGGCTTTGTGCGCATAGCTGTTCTGGATGATCCACTGACAGAAATCTGCTGACTCATGCCCTCTTCACTTTCCGCCTACAGTCCCAATACAAGACTGCAAGCCATTTAGCAAATGTTTTCCATCTAAGCATCTTAGAGTGTATTTAATTTAAGGTCAGTCTTTCTAAAGCATTAAACCTTGCTCACACAATTATCTGTCTGATTTTAGAGGGTATTTAGGGTATGATTTTCACCATCACCCCCATTTAAAAAAACATTTTTGAGCTCCATAGAAGAATAAATGATGAAAGATAACAATAATAAACGTCTAAAATGTAAAAAAAAAAAAAAAAGAAAGAAAAAAAAAGACTTTTGAGATAACAGAAAGTGACAATAAAAATATTTTCATTAAACAGACAACTGTTTTGAAGTTAATTTAATTGGTATCTGTGCACAGAATTTGCCACAGCTATTTTATACTTTGGCCCCAAATCATGATTGTAATTTTGACACTAATTTTGAGTTGTGATTTTCTGCACATTCATCCAGATTAGTGCTTTCTTTTTCACTTTAGATTATGACCTCTGGTCTAAATGAGTAAACAGAAAGAGAAGCCAAAACGGTTTGTTTGCATTGGTTTTAGCCTGGTATTAAGCTATAATTACATTATAAGTCACAGTATGTCAGGCTCCAGTGGAAATTCCTCTGGGGCTCGAGCGTATGCTGCATTCGTAACTTAATTAAGACCTCTCTTTGCATCCCTTGACGATTTAATTACCCTACCCATTTGCTTGCCATGAAACGTATTGTATTTTTAGTAAATGATAAATTACAAATGAAGACTTTTGCCCTGCAGTTATGTAATCTGTAAAATCTATTGTTAGAAAAGTGCTCAGTTCAAAAGTGTGAGATAACTGGAGCAAGACAAAATCATGAGAATATTTATAACATCCAATGTGCGAAACACCAGGCATTCATTCTCTGCTTAGTCCTATGCAATAAAAATGAGAAACACTGGTGTTTTTGTTGTACTGTTGGTTCTGTCAGTTGTTTTTCATTTGAAACTTCACGCAAGCCTCAGAGTTGTTTGTTTGCACAGTGAAACATAAAATGAGAACTATAATCATGAAAAATACTATGCTAACTGATTCAAAATTTTAAAGGTCAGAAATGCACAGGTTGTGATATTGTGGTTGTTAGATGTATTTCCAGCCAAAGTCACAAATGAATAAATTTAGCATACTCGCACTATTTTTAAACTTGTGTTTATTCTGTGCTCATTTTACTATAGGATAAAAAATATTTATCATCCAAATGCAAAACATTTCAGAAAAGTTGTTTTTCCCTGGATCAATGGAAAGCATCTCTCTCTCTGCCAACATTTTCACACAACTTCAAAAACATTCTTAAGCATGTTGCAGTTTTCTGTTGATATAAACACCAACAACTTTTATTTACTTTTTCATGCTAATTATGATTATAGGGCAGGTTATCGATTAGTAAAGACTTAAAACACTTAGAACACTTTAATAGTAGTACAGTGGTTCCCAAAGTGGGGGTCATGAGACAATGAGGGGGAGTCGCTTAGTGATTTCCAAAAAATTAAACTATTAGAATTACCATATTTTATCCATAACCTGCAGAAGATAAAATAGTGTTTAATGGTTACATAAAAAACAACATCCAAATAAAAAGCCATCAGCTTTTCAATTCTTTTTCCATTGGATTGCGACCCCTGGGGTTATTACGCTAGATTAATGACACAGCAATAGGGCTAGTTGCAGAAGATTAATTTTACGGCACAATGCTAAACTTTGATACCTTTATGGCATTCACATCCATTAAAAATATAAGTCACGACTGAACATAGAGGACGATCTCCATGTGGCGGCCTCAAAAGTTAAACCAAGAATAGTCTTGTGCTGTAAACATTGTGCCCACCATTCTCATTGTGAGGTTAATATTCAATTAAACAAATGAATAATGACAAAAAAAAAATATATATATATATATAGATAGATAGATAGATAGATAGATAGATAGATAGATAGATAGATAGATAGATAGATAGATAGATAGATAGATAGATAGATAGATAGATAGATGATAGATAGATAGATCATTTATTTTATTTTCAGCTAAGTACTTTATTAATCAGGGGTCGCCACAGTGGAATAAACCTTCGACTTATCCAGCACATGTTTTACACAGCAGATGCCCTTTCAGCCACAACCCAACACTGGGAAACACCCATACACTCCTGCATTCACACACATACACTACAGCCAATTTAGCTTATTCAATTCACCTGTACTGCATGTCTTTGGACTGTGGGGAAAACCGGAGCACCCGGAGGAAACCCATGCAAACACGGGAAGAACATGCAAACTCCACACAGTAATTAGTTAAGCCTTTAAAATGTCACTTTAAGCTATATAGAAGTGTCTTGAAAAATATCTAGTCAAATATTATTTACTCTCATCATGAAATTTATTCCTCTCCCAGAAATTGGGGAAAAAAATAAACCGTATATATATACATATATATAACAACCTAACAACCATATATATATATATATGTATATATATATATATATATATATATATATATATATATATATATATATATATATATATATATATATATATATATATATATATATATATATATATATATACAGTATATACGGTGTATATATGGTTGTTAGAGTGTTGTACTTTTTTATGTTGTCAATAATCTTGATTATATAGTTCCTACTGGTGTGTGTGCACCATTGTGTGTACAAATGTTTGTATGTGTATAACCACCTCTGAGGATAGTGGGGGTCACTAGTCACTGGAATTGTTATCTTGAGGGTCATGAGTTGAAAAGTTTGGGAACCACTCTATTAGTGTATGATTTGCAGTGGTGTAGAGTAAGAAATTCCAAATACCAATGAAATTCAATTATTTTCCTTTCAGAAGTTGTCGCCAGCGTCATACCGCCCTGTAGCATTTGTTTTACACACAAAATGTAGCTTTTATGTTCCCTAAGCACATATTTCTCTGTTCTCAAAAATGTAGCCCTGAGCACGTATTCCCAATAAGTCTGTATTGGCGTTTTACAAATGAAGTATATAAAACATTTATTCATTAATTTTCCTTCGGCTTAGTCCTTTTATTCATCAGGGGTCGCCACAGCGGAATGAACCACCAAATTATCCAACATATGTTTTACACAGCGGATGCCCTTTCAGCTGCAACCCAGTACTAAGAAAAGACCAATCACACTCTCATTCACACACATACACTATGGCCACGTTAGCTTATTCAGTTCACCTATAGCGCATGTCTTTGGACTGTGGGGGAAAGCGGAGCACCCGGAGGAAACCCACGTGAACACGAGGAGAACAGTGAAATGCTGCACACAGAAATGCCAGCCAGGACTCGAACCAACGACCTTCTTGCTGTGAGGCAAAAGTGCTAACCACTGAGCCACCATGTTGCCCCTTTATAAAACATATTTGTTAAATTATGGATTGCTTATGGATATGGATTGTTCTCCCAAACATTGCTTACTCACCCTTCACTTGTTCAAAGCATACGTGAGTTTCATTCTTCTGAAAACATTTTGAACAACCCATTGACTTCCATAGTATTTTTCCCCAGCAGCCAGCATTCTTCAAAATAAACTATCCCTTTATGACTAAGTTATGTAAATGCTGCTTTTATTCACTTCAAGTAACACATATCTGTACAACTTATTCCTGCTCCCATTTATGTAACACTTTTTTTTTTTTTTTTTTTTTTTTTGCAGATTGTGAAGCTTTATACTGGCATAAGCCCTTTCCAAAGGACCATAGCACCTGCTGATCTATTCAGATGAGATTTCAATTTTTCAACAAGACTGTAGAAGATAAGCCCCTATTAGCATTTGTGGCTTTGCATCAGCCTTTTATGTTATGCAAGATCTTCTCACTTTCTGTGGAGAGAACGAGGATCCTATTTATAAAGGTGTTGAGGCAATTGCTTCACTGGACATCACACAGCCAGTGTCACCGGTAATGTTTGTCTATCACAGACTAAGCTAAAGCACTCTTCCTTTACATGGAATGTCTCTTGAACATTACGTAAGAAATAAGGTATTCAAGGTGTGATGTATTTTGAATAATTCATGACCGAAGGGCATTGGTACTGCAGCCTTCTTCACAATACACTATAGCACACCTCAAACACTATTGACTGTTTAAAATGGTTGCCACACAATGCAAACATCTAAACCAAAATATACTGTATGTGTATTGTTACTTTTTTTTAATTTGTTAAATGCTAGAAAGAGTGTGAATAAATGAGCAACAGATTGTTCCTATGGTGTAACATGCCTCATTTGATGGAGCTCGAATAAAAAGAGAGACTAATAATTGTACTAATGAGCTGCCATTTATTTTTTCACATGATTTTTCCTATATACAGTACATCTGCTTTTCTGTTAACATGAGAAATCCTTAATTTTCTTTTTTTAATTTTAAACATATGCAGTACATCAAGAGTTTGCGAGCATCATTTAATTATATACAATAATAAAACTGAAACAGAAATATGTTAAAAATTGTCCCGTTAAAAAACAGTAAGTTACTGGCAGCACGGTTGCCAGCAAGTTACTGTTAAATTAACAGCATCTAGCTGTTGCTGAAATTTACAGTTTGTTGCTGTTTTTAAAAAAACAGCATAAAGCTGTTATTTTCTACATTAACAGTAATTTACTGTCAAAAGTAACAGTTAATTAATGTTTATTTGAATTTTTAACTGTAAACTACAAATATGTTATACTGAGAAATGAACTGCAAAGAAAGCAGGTATAAATAAATTTTTTATTTGTTATAAAAACACGGTTTAATACAATGCACACATATAGCCTTTGAAACATTGAACATGTAGCAAAATGCAGTGTAACTTCAAAATGTGCTTTATTACATGTTTGAAAAACAAAAGCCACTTTTAGTGGCTATGGATAACCAAGTAATGTTACTACAACTGAATAAACACATTTATGTAACAGTAATAAAAAACTAAATTAGTTACTCTGAAAACTTCTGAGTGAACTACAGAATTAGTGAATAATAAATAAAAAAGAATGCAATTAACAGTTTAGGTATACAAGAACAAACACCTGAAAAAATTATGCAACTAACACACTATAATGAGTGCCATTAGTGAAGAGTGTGTGTGTGTGTGTGTGTGTGCGTGTGCGTGTGCGTGTATGTGTTTGTTTGTTTGTTCATTTGTTTGTGTGTGTGTGTGTGTGTGTGTGTGTGTGTGTGTGTGTGTGTGTGTGTGTGTGTGTGTGTGTGTGTGTGTGTGTGTGTGTGTGTGTGGTATAACTTATATGACATCCCACTTCATCCCAAGTCCATTTGGCAACCTTAGAGTTGACTGAATTCTTCTTGTGGGTGACCTTCCCCATTCCCTTCGATAGGATGTGTCCACTCCTGGTGTCTTTTTTAGGGTTTATACCAATGAAGCTCCTGAAAAAAAATGTATACATTCAGAATTATTGTGGGTAAAAGTTTATATAATAAGAATGTGAAGACAAATTAATATATGAATCTAAGCATCTAACCTCATCTAATGAATTCTAATGTGCATGCAGCCTCAGCTTGGTACTCCACATTGAAAATGTAGTAAGTTGAAAACACAGCATCTATACCAGAGAGAAAACTTGACTGGATGCTCTCACAGATTATTTGCCCCTCAAAACTGATCATCCATATATGAATGTAGCTTCTTGGTTTTTCTCCTAAACATTCCAAAGAAAAAAAACAATGTCAGAATTCACATAAAATGTTAATTTTCTACTTCCTTGTTGAAAATAATTGTGAGGGAAACTGACATAATTTGACGTAGTCTCAAAGCCCGGTTCCTTTAACACAACAAATGCATTTAAAAATGTTGATTGTGGACTGGCCTGGACAGTCACTGAAATCAACATGTATATACTGTGTATTGTGAAATTGTTGCTGCAATGTTTGTGATTTATTTAACTTAATATTTATGCTCAATATAGCTAAAGTGTTAAACAATTAAAATTTAGTAAATTAGTAAATTTAGCAAAATGTTTTTCAAAGGTGAATAAAAGGTTGGGTAAAATATGGCAGAATATTTATTTTATGTATTTGTGTATTTTGCTTTGTACAAAAGCATTTACCATGTTTGCTAAAATACAGAGAAAACACCCTTAGTTGCTCAAGTTATAAAATTAAGTTCTATACATACTAAAAAGTATCAGTCAAGAAACTGCAGGTAGTTCAAGTGTCTTTTCTACATCAGGTGCAGTAGAAGATGCCTAAGACAAGAGTTACAATGAGGACAGAGACAAAATTCACTAACAATAATGTATGCATAACATTTTTAATTCTATTTCAGTTGTTAGGACAATAATACCATATATAAAATAATAATAATAACTTTATCATGTTTGATTAAACTTACCTTGTAATCAGTAATCAATATCTGTATCAGAAATCCAGCTCCACCCTATGATGCAGTTTGCATGTTCACTTGCTCAGCACTGAAATGAACATATAAAACAGTTTATCGTAGCGATTAGCCAGCTGTACTCGACAAAGTAGCATTACAATACAAACCATCCACAGTAAAATTCGCAAGCACAGCGTTATCAAATGTTTGATCAAAGCCTACACTGAAGCCCTATTAAGTAGCTATTAAATGCTAAAGCTAAAATTAGCAACAAGATGACGATCTTTTTATCATGCTACACAAATCAATACTACTTTGTTGCTACATATGTTTAAAAACTGACTTGATGAGTTTAGCCTATCATATTTAATTATCATATTCTGACTTGCCTTGTAATCAGGTAATATCTGTGTCAGAAATCCAGCTCCACTTTACGATGCAGATGCAGTTTACACATTGACAGATTCAGCACTAAAATTGATGTAAAACAGTTACAATATCAGCATACAGTTAGCCTATGTGCAATCACAGATGTGTATTTTGTGTAAAATGAGCAAAATAAAGGTGCACTCACCGATTAAGTCAGAGTAGAAAGCAGGATGAAAATCCACATGTGATGGCTGACGTCTTCTGCTCAAAAAATACTGTTGATTGCTGTTTTTTTGCCTTAGTGTTAAAAATACAGTAAAATAATGTTAAATTTTGTCTACGTCATCTCATCAACCGTAAAAAAACAGCAACATACTGCTTTTGACTATAACAGGATTATACTGTTAAAATTTTGACGTAAATTAACAGCAATTTTTAACATTCCCTCTAAAATTTGAAAACTAAGCTACCAGACAGACACACAAATACATCAACATATCTCCCATATGAGAAGAATTTCTTTGACAGCTGGAAGAATGTGGCCTCAGAACTAAGGGTTCTATTTTAATGATCTAAGCGCAAAGTCTAAAGCGCATGGTGCAAAAACATTAAGGGCATGTCTGAATCCACTTTTGCTATTTTAAGGATGGAAAAAATATGGTCTGCGCTCTGGCGCATGGTCTAAAAGGGTTGTACTTATTTTCTTAATGAGTTATGAGTGTGTTTTGAGCATAATGTGCATTAAACCAATAATTCTCATCTCCCATTCTCTTTAAAATTTAGTTTGCATTTGCTATTTACATGGCGGACTTTGTAAATGGAAAAACTGAATGCTTCACTAGCAAGTTAAACAGACTATCTGCGCAAGGATAAAGAACGAAACATCCTCTATTTGGCCTTTTTACTTCTCCTTACTGTACTTTTACTCTTTACTTTACTCCTTTACTTTCGTGGAGTAAGAAAACGGTGGAAACTCACTCCACTGAAAACTTTCATCAGCCTACATATTTAATTTCGTAATTTCATTTAAGTGCAAAGATTTGTTTCTAAATTCTGTTCTAATTTCCAGAAAAACAAATAAATAAACAATAATAATGAAGTGTGGACAAAAAATTGTCCCGTTAAAAAACAGTAAGTTACTGGCAGCACGGTTGCCAGCAAGTTACTGTTAAATTAACAGCCTCCTGCTGTTGCTCTGTAAATTTACAGTAAAATGCTGGCAGCTGCAGTTGCCAGCAATGTACTGTTATTTTACAGTATGTTGCTGTAAAAATACATGGACTACATTGATATACACAATACTCAAGTGAACTAATTTTGTTCACTGAAAGCGACTGCCTCAAATTGGCCAACTGCTGTATGTGTTTATGAAGTAATGTGCTATATATGCTTAGAAGCATACTTATAATGATAACTTCTTTTAGTCCATTAGAAATGTTACGTTTAACCCAAATGTTTTAAATTTCACAGCAGCACACATACATGTAAAGCTGGAATTAACACAGAGAAATTCTTACTGCATCAGCAACTAAACAGCCACTATCTTAAAGTAAAGAAACATGCAGAATAACACCAGCTTTTCATTGTTCATCTTTGACTCAAACACTGGCTCTACTCTCCTCCACAATGGTGACTCACAGAAGAAATTTGCTTGAGGTTTTACAGAAAGATACTGTTTTTTTCCTTGATTTTACCGTAAACTACTGGCAGCTGTAGTTGCCAGCAATCTACAGTTTTTTTTTAGTCTACCTCCGTAGTGTAAATTAACATTACATTACTGTTAAAATACATTTTTACACCGTTTTTACCTCTCACACCTTTATTAATGAAGCAGAACCTATTCTAATATAATATAATTTACTGCTCTTATCCAATGTTTAATTTATTGTTAAACATAATAAAACATACCTGTTTGTGGCATTGAATTCTGGAAGTTTTTCAGAATATTTTGGACAAAAAAAAACTTTGCTCTATGGTGTAAGTTGCACTCAAAGAGACATCAAGAATCAGTGTATAAACCTCAATAATGATGACAACTAACAAAATTAATAGTTTAACTCACGAACATCACAAATCGGCTACTAACAGGCTACTGAAAGTCTAAACATAAACAACAGCAGAATCAAACACAAATAAACAAAACTGTAAGACCATTATACTACATAGTTTATTCATGCTAGGATATTTGTACTGTGCCACACCCAGCATGCATTGCGGCATGAAACATTTTAATTGTTACTATTGTTGAGGTACAAGGTCTGAATCATGATGTCCGAGCTTGACATTGTCATAACTGAACTGTTTTTGTATGTTACTGTACTTCTTAACTCTCTAAAATAATTAGACATCTTTCCAGTTTCCACTTCTCATTGACAAATTAATATCCACAACTAAGCATAAAAACTGTTGCACGAAGCCCATCACCCAGACCTTCATCAAAACATTTATCAGAACAAATTTTAGACAAGCAGATTTATCCACCTATTGATCTTTCAGCTTTATTGTTATAATGCAGGTATTTTTAACTCTGTATTACAACAGCTGAAGAGATAAAATTAATGAGTTTAAGGGTGAAGAGTCCAACTAAACCAGCCCCTCACTCCATTACGGTGACAAAAAAAGAAAAACTCCACCTAAATTTCTGTTGGTTCTCAATAAGAATAGTACGGAAGTCAGAGCAGTCAGTAATAAGTGTGTCTGCTGTTGTTTGTGGAATTGATTAATGATCCTCTGCTGAGACTGAAAGTTTTTTATTTTAGTTGATTTTTTTTCACGTTGTAACTGACATCACTGTGTTTCTTGTTTCTTTCCTTAAGTGATTGGGATTATTACAGCAGGTGTTCATCAGTGTCTGAATTCACTCATTAGTGTTCATTAACTCTGTCAGGTGAACTATATTAGTGAATTAGTGTATGGAATAGTGAACGAGGGCACAAATTGTAATTTCAAACACAAACTTGAAAACGTTGAATTTGAGCTCTGTTAACTCACAGTTTTCTGCTGTTGGTTACTTTCTCGAAAACAAAAATATTACCCAGAATGCACTGTTTTTAACTGAATATTACTGTTTTAGTGAAAAAAAAAAACATTATTTTACAGTACACTGTTAAAAAAAATCTGTTAAATTTATGGAAAAATACCACAAGCTGTGGTTGCCAGAATTTTTCCATAAAAAAGACAGAAGTTTATAGAACTGTTTAAATTTAAGGAAAATAACCATATTTCATGAACTGATACAATGATCAGTTCACAAAACATAGCTTAGCATAAAAATGTAAAGTCATTCAATGCACTAATGTGTTTATGTGTGTTCACAATTAGCAAACAGAATTTCACTGCATTAGTAACAGTTACCTTAAAACAAAAGAAGATAAAGCATAACATCAGATACTCTTAGTTCATCTTGGACTTGCACCCAGATGCTACATATATGAGATGCTACTATCACAATGGTGACACAAAAAACGTTTTACAGTATTTTGCTGTTTTTTCTTCTTCTTGATTTTACGGTAAAATACCGGCAGCTGTGGTTGCCAGTAATCTACTGTTTTTAACATTTTATGGTCGTAAATTCAATCTACGGAATATTTCTGTTAAAAATACATTCCACAGTCTGTATTTTTCATCGAACGCATTTAACCCCTTAAATCCCAGAGCAAAATCCTCACTAGTGTCCTCGCTACAGAGGATTGAACACTCAGACAGCGATGAAGGTAATGAGATAATTAAGTGTCTAATAAAACAAGGATTGATAATTATTGATGAACAACTTAACAAGCAGAATCACTGAAGAAAATAAAACACAAAAAACACAGCCAAAACAAAGGTGAAAATAAAACTCTGAAAATAAAAAACTCTAAATAATAATTAATAAAAATAAAACAAATTACACAATAAAATTTTTTTATCTCTAATGAAATTTCTGTTGTTCATTTGAAGTCACCATGATGGAGGACAGAGTCTGCTTTAGTTGGGCTGTTCAACTATTTGATCTGACACTCCCTATAGTTTTTATTTTGGCTGCTATCATTAATTGTGTTAATTGCTATTTGTTAAGCATGAAAAGCCAAAAGAAAAAACAATAATGAGGCTTTTAAGATTAACTATGATATCAAAACCACCCTCTCCTGCTTGTGCACTGATTGAATATCTTGTTAGTTTTAAGTGAGAAATGAATAAAATATGTAAATGAAACCACTTGACCTACTGCAGCCAATGACTGTTTAACAGAACTAAATACACCATTCACAATAAGAATGTCTGGGAATTTTGTACTATGCTGGCACCCAGCATGCATTGCAACATGAATTAAGCAGCTTTTTTTTTTTTTTTTAGCAACCATGGTTGAGGTTCATATCCTGATTCTTGATGTCTGTGTGTCATAACGTGCAGCTGGAGATCTCAAGGTTTTGTGCATGAAATTAATTACATTTTAATTTCTTATTAATTCCTTAATTGTTTGTTGAATCTCCATGGGAAGCTGTAACATATCCCAAACAATTTCAAATAAAACTATTTTATATGGCTTAACTTATAAAACACTAGAAATGATGTCTATAACGATTAAGTACATGCAGTATAGTTTCTCATTGCCTTTCTTGCTGTAAATGATGAGTTTCAGTAACACAGTTATAATAGCCAGAGAAACATTAAGATAGAAGAGTAGTAAAATCACGGACATTTTATTACAGTGTAGAATCTGACCGTTTTTTTACAGCAATTTTTTACAGTGTATTCTTATCTTTTATTTGGTGATGCATATGTCTCCAAAACTGGACAGGTGGACAAATCTAAACTGCTTTATTTTATTTTTATTTTTTTTATTAAAACAAATATAAATATGCGTATAATAAATTATACTACTACTAACAACGTTATACAAATGCCAATTGTCATGAACAAACTGAACCCCCATGCTCGCCCTCTGCTATTTAAACAATGTGGCGGAAAACTTGAAAATCACAGTTGTGCTGGTCTGAAAATAGCAACAAATCATGTCATACACGCCCTGCACCTTATTGTGCCAGGTGTATGATATGGCCCTAAAGTGAATGGTGCAACAAATCACATTAACAAAATATTTCACATAAATGATAAACTAATAAAGGTGCCATATAATGAAAATTGGCATTGCTGAATAATAAGTGTTGTTCCAGTACATGGAAATGGCATGCCTTAAGCCTCAAACAGCATGTTTCCTCTTTCTCTTGACTGTAAAATTCCAGTGAAAAACAGGCCAATTGAAATAGAATACAAAACTGTTACAAGAGACGAAAGCCTGCCTCTATGTGACACATATTTACATAGTTTTGTATATTTGGGCTAAGCGACATGAACAGATGCCAAATGGTAGTGGTTGTGTGTGTCCACTCCACATACAAAACAATATTTAGAATTCTAAAAGTTGTGGTGTGGCATGGCTCATCTCGTCTGGTGTGCAATTGGCTTTAAGGAGCAGTTCTCAGCCAGCCATCTGTTCACAGTGTGCAAAATACAGGACATACAAATAATACATTTATTTAAGCCACACACCGACTTTGTAGAAATCTGAGAAACATTTAAGTTATTGAATCAATGCATTCTATGGCACCTTTAATTTTGCAGAAATGTATTTCTTCGTGGAACAGTGTTGACACAATATTGATTGTTTATGTTGCTGTATGTGATTGCCAGTGTTGCACTACATCTGCATTTAAATATTCAAGAACTTATCTGTGCATCTTTTTTTAGACAATATAGTATGTTATGACTTCGTGCATATTTAAAATAATATTTCCGTTTGTCTGATGCATGAAAAATTATATGCACCATTGATATTTTGCATTATTTATTCTGAGTTTTATTTATTCTATTTTGTTTAAAAGTGTGTTTAGTAGTATTTGCCCCTTATTTAATGTCATTGTTGCTGTCAATATAAAATACATTTTGGGAAAACCAGAAAATCTTGCAAACCACAGTGAGTTTCCCATATTACCACATAAAGAATGTTTATGGTCAATGGTCATCTGAAATATTTTTGAAAATATATAGATATTTTTCATTGGTTATTTCACTATGTGAAATAAAAGATAAATAAAGAGCAAAAACCAAGTTGTCCTACCATAATAAGCAGCACAAACTGCACAGTATCATATTAAACATTAAAGAACTTCATGATCCATCTACATCAAGCCACTGGTAATGAGAGGGGAGTGCTGCCTTTCATCTTATACCAATGCCTTTCATAAGTAGGAAAAGTAAAAATCTAACAAGAAATGAATGAATGAACAAATTAATTAATTAAAGATTGATTGAATGAATGAATGAATAAATAAGCATCAGACTGCTAGATTAGCAATTTGTAACAAACAACTCAAGTCCATCTCCAGTTGGTTTCATTTTAATGCCAAATTGATATAAAGAAACAGTACAGGGTTTGTCAAACATCAGGGATTAGTCAGCATTTGTCAGTCTGCATCTCAGTTACTATCAACTGATCACAAAGCTTCTGAAATTTCCTGTGTAGCATACACTGACAGATAGCTTCACTTCACATGCAGAACACAGTTAACACTTATAAGCAAGAATATGAGTAACATAAATTAAGCAACATGCCACATTTCTGTTCTAACAGTAGCTCTATACTGATCAGCATAATAAATAAATGGCTGTAAATGGAGCTAGTAAGAGTTGGTCTCAAAGAAAATCAATAGAAAGCAGAAACCAGGCTAATCAGTTTCTAATCTCTTTCTCTTTTCTCAGAAAGAAAATCAAATAATTGTCTAAAGTATGACTCATTTCTTTCATAAATGTAAAACTGGCCTGAAATCCATCTATTTTGCACAGGAGAGAAAATTAAACAGTGCTGTTGTAAGAATCATTGACTGCTGTTGCCATTAGCACTGGTTAGTTTAAAATGTAATGATTGTTTTGCTTGGACAGACAAGCCTGTTCTTCCACAGAGAGAGCCTGTACAATCACTGGGATTTATGCCGGTAATTATTTGACTATTAAATATTTTACCAGACATCAACTGGTATGTTTTATTATTAATATTTTACTTGCCATTATGGTGCCACTTGACAAAAAAACATGCATGAACCACTGTCACAATGTTTAAGGAATCACCTACATCACTGTCATTGTCTTAGCTTCTCCTTAAAGTTCCTTTAGTGCATAATGTAGTTGCAACAAAGTCCACCAAATTCACAACCATTGAATTTTCGAAACATTTTGAAACAGTAATGACATCACATCTCATCTTGTATCTCACTGAGTCTACTGCTTATACGGGAACAGGTAGCATGGGCAGAACCCCAGGAGAGAACCCCAGACTTTCCTCTCCCCAGACACTTCCTCCAGCTCCTCGGGTGGATCCCAAGGCATTCCTAGACAAGCTGAGAGACATAGTCCATCCAGCATGTCTTGGGTCTTTCCCGGCACCTCCTCCCAGTGGGACATCACCGAAACACCTCCCTTGGTAGGCATCTAGGAGGCATCTACAACAAATACCCGAGCCACCTCAACTGGGCTCTCAATGTGGAGGAGCAGTGGCTCTACACCACATTCCCCCTTGCTCAACCTATCCATGAGGGTGAGCCCTGGACTCTCCTCCAATCTGAAGATGGCATCTTTGCCGCGTCACACTCGGCAGCAAACAGTACCAGTGCATGCTGGAAATCCAGGTCCAACAAAGCCAATAGGACAACATCTTCTGCAAATATCAAAGATTAAATACTATGCCTCAAATGCCTTGCCCAGGTCCACAAAACACATGTGGACTGGTTTGGCATTTTCCATGAACCATTGTGCACCGTATAGAGCTTGTCCAGTGTGCCACAGCCCAAACAAAATCCCCCTATAGTCGGGAACATCCCCTTAGGTTCCCCTTCTTAGAAAAGGGAACAATCACCCCAGTTGCCCAGCCCAGACATACTGACCCCAAACTTCACGAGAAACTGTAGAAGCATGTTAGCCAAGACGGCCATTGACCTCAAGTCATCATCCAGAGACGGGATGACACAGGGGGGATCTCATTTACCCCCGCTGCTTTGCCACTGCAGAGCTTGCAAACTACCTTAATGACTTCAGCTTGGGTGGTGAGTGAGTCCACCCCTGAATTACTGGTCTCAGCTTCCTGGATGGAAGGTGTGTCAGTGGGATCACTTCTGCTGTAAACAGCGTTGGGGTGGAACTGCTTCCCCCTTCTGATGCACCCTTACCCCCTTAAAGAGATTCTGACAAAAAAAGCCTTGCATCAAAGCCTTGTTTACTAAAATCATGCAAACTTGCCAATTTGATACAGTGTGTGCTTCGAACCACTGGTTTTAAACTAAATAGGTATAAATGTTTAAAAGCTTCTTTAAGCAGTACTTTGAAAAGAGCAATCACTACATTAAAATGCTTTTACTGAAGTAATATTTGATTAGGGTACTTTTACTTTTTTGTGATTTGCGTCATTGTTTTGTGCATGGCTAATTTATACTGTATAAACTTTGTGTTATTTGAAGGCATTTAAGGCTGGGGACCTCCAGTCAGAAAACTTTAAAACACCCCAATGGAGCACTTTAAGCTATTATAAACACCTTTATTCCTACTTTAGTCCTTTAATCTGTGATAATCTCATACCTTCCACAAATCTGAATCTTTGACATCATAATAACATACACACAAGCCAGGATAAAATCACTTCAGCAGAAAGCCAACAAGAAAGAATGGCCTCATCAGGCAAAGTAATTCCAGACACAACCAATTTCCACAAGTATATTCTCAGTGCTGCTCCTAAAAGAGCCATTAATCCATTCCTGTCAAAGTTAATCAAGTCGATTTATTCTGAGAATGCTCAAAAGGGTTTCTGGTCTCACGTCATACAGAAATGCTGCAGTCACTTATGCCATCAGAAGTGGCATCAGAGTGGCAAAATATAGTTCAGTGAAGACATGCTGTTTAATATCAAAGTTGAAGATGTTTAGTAATGTAACGTAAAGATTACGTGACCTATTAGATTAGCTTTTGTAGTATTGTGAATAGTCTGCAGATATCCTCCTGAGACCCCGCCCATTGACTTGTGTCTTCTGTAGTGGACATTATTTTTTCATGAATTTTCTTAGAATTTTTTGAGGTACTCTGTCAATTTCTATTGTACTGTTCAGAGGACATCCTGGGCTTTCTAGTAACATGTCATTTGATTGGCTGGCATGCTAGGAACCACTTCTTACACTGCATCCAAAATGGCTGACATACAAACAGGCACATTTTATGGGAACGAGAGAGCCATGTAAAATTTAGCTTTTTAAATGTTTTTTACTATTATTATTACATATATATTTGTTTATTGGGTCAGTTGGCGTTTCTGTGTGGAGTTTGCATGTTCTCCCTGCGTTCGCGTGGGTTTCCTCCGGGTGCTCCGGTTTCCCCCACAGTCCAAAGACATGCAGTACAGGTGAATTGGGTAAGCTAAATTGTCCATAGTGTATATGTGTGAATGTGTGTGTGGAAGTTCCCAGAGATGGGTTGCGGCTGGAAGGGCATCCGCTGTGTAAAATCGCGCTGGATAAGTTGGCGGTTCATTCCGCTGTGGCGACCCCGCAAGGGACAAATCCGACAAGAAAATGAATGAATGAAGAAGAAATGAATATATTTGTTTATCAAAGTGTCAGGAAGAATATATTTAGCTATTAAAGCTGCTAAATTTTTTGCATTTTAAAATATCATCATTTTTTAAATGTCCACTATAGTGGACACCAGGACCATCTTAATGTAATTAATGATTGCATGTTGTAGGAGGCAAAACTAAAGCAGAGATGATTCTTTATACGATAGTTTAGGGAGACTTTAATTTAGAGTCCGACAATCAGACAATTAGAGAATGACAATCAGTTTTAAATCGCTTTTATGTTAAATTTGTTTTGGATTAAAATCACTTCTTTTTTTTATTTTTTTATTTTTTATTCAGCTTTCTTTCAGACTAAACTGTTTCAGGAATTTCAATACAAAAGAAAAAAATGGCCTTTGTTTAGTTTTTGTTACATTAATATTGGATTAGGCAACCCAGTGGCGCAGTAGGTAGTGCTGTTGCCTCACAGCAAGAACGTCGCTGAGTCGCAGGTTCGAACCTCGGCTGGGCTGGGTCAGTTGGCGTTTCTGTGTGGAGTTTGCATGTTCTCCCTGGGTTCGCGTGGGTTTCCTCCGGGTGCTCCGGTTTCCCCCACATTCCAAAGACATGCAGTACAGGTGAATTGGGTAAGCTAAATTGTCCATAGTGTGTGAATGTGTGTGTGGAAGTTCCCAGAGATGGGTTGCGGCTGGAAGGGCATCCGCTGCGTAAAATCGTGCTGAATAAGTTGGCGGTTCATTCCGCTGTGGCGACCCCGCAAGGGACAAAGCCGACAAGAAAATGAATGAATGAATGGATGAATGAATATTGGATTAATATCCCTTTACAGCCATATCCTGTACAGGTTTGTTGAAAAATGGTCCTGTGGTCCACTACAGTGGACATGTTGTAAAATTAAAAATAAAAACAAAATGTAAAAACTCTAAATTGTAGAATTTTTTTAACCCAAAGGATGTAAGAAATCGCAGAAAAAAGAAAAAAAAAAAAAGAAAAAAATTATTTGGGTCTCAGGAGGATATATTTGCATTTTCAATCACTTTATAAAATACAATTTAAAGTTTATAAAATAAAATTTAAAGTTTACCTGCCTGCCTCCATGACCAAAATAAATAAATAAATGGCAAATCTATTTCCTGTAGGCCTGTATAAATATCCTATAATGTTTTTTTTTTTTTGATTAATTAGATTCTACATCTGTCTACTCATGTTTATGTCACTTGATTTTTTTTTTTTTGAGTTTATTGTTTTACTGTGTTGTTTGTGAATACACCTTTCTTACTATAGTAATTTTTGTATAATTCTTTTACCACTTACAAACATATCGCTTAACTAAAATCTGATCTATTTTAAACATTGTTACTTGCTGTTGATGCTGAAGCCCAAATAGCTGAACTTCGTTGACATAACATTGAATCAACAATCAAAAGGTTTTAACTTCCATGTTGAATTTTCATCAGCTTCACACCCCCAAATAATGTCAATGATAGAAACAGATTCAAACACACAAACACACCAATGCAGTTGTTGAGGTATTTAAGTGAATAATTAAGAAACATAATCACTGTATGGGCCTAGTGAGGGCTTCCTGTGGGCTAGGTGTGGGCTGCCCAAATGGGGCCAGCACTATGGGGCCAACATTTTGCCAGTAAGCAAACTCTCAATGGCCCTGTGCTGGCAGCCTATTGGGGACCTTATGCTATACCCTTATCCTTATACACAGAGCATATTTTTTCTGCTGTACGAGATTGTACATATTTTTTTTCCATTGGGAGAGGACATGGAAATCTTTGATGCTTGTATGGCTACGACTCAAAGCGTGTGAGAGGAAGTTACGAGTTGAGCAGCTTTTGAGCTGTGTGTACGAGCTGCAAGGTATGTGTAGTTGAACGAGCTGACCTGTGGATCTATCTGAAGGTGACCAAATAGAAGGACAACTGGTTATACATCAAGCACAGTATGACATTTTATGCATGACAAAGTGGTCAGAGATGATAGTTTACAGCGGACAAGGTTATAATTCACTTTGTAATTCACACACGGGGTGACTTGGCATATTGGTTTCCAAGTGGGTCCTACAACCAGCGTTCATCAACCCTATAATAAATATTCCAATACTAACAAAATAATTTGTATTTCAAAAGTTCAAAGTATACAGTATTTTCAAAATAAGTCACTTATTTTTAATGATATTTTGAACAATTTTAAAAATAGATATTAAGAAAGGCAAATAAGCAGAACAATCAATACAAATACAAAACAATAAAAACATACAATTAAATCACCTTATTAATCTATCTTAAAACCACAGAGCCTGAATAACACAATAGCATACACACATTACTTGCAGACAGCACACAATTACCTCCATCAGTGCACCTAAGCGGTGAAAATTTGTTGCATATTTATATTATATAATTTAAATGAATAGATTTAAAGCAGCAGTCTGGTGAGTACTGGAATTAGCATAAGCTATCAAATCTCTCATTAGGTTCTCATTCAAAAATAGCAATTCTGTTTATCCCGTGTATTAGTTTATTTGCGGCATTGCGAGAGATTTTGCATAAATGTGTCTTTGAAGGTAACTGACTGCCTACAGAAGGTTTTGTTGCCATTTAAATTTGAAGTAACATTAGCATTTCTAAGCACAGAAGGGCTGCTCTCTTTACAGTTGTTGCTGGGATTATGCAAACCCCAAAAGCGGTTCTTGCTGTCACAGAATGAAAACATAATAAATCTACTGTTTATCTAGTCAAATCCGTATAATCTGATACAGTGGCTGTCAGTTAACTGACAATAAAAATTGCAAACTTGTAACTAATTTGTAGGCTCGCTTGTGGCCAGCGGTCCTAAGCATTTGCCTGCCTTGACTGTTGACAGTGGCACTGTTCAAAAATCCAAAGACAACTGGTCACAATAATAATGTCTCGTTTGACCAATATTTGTCAGTGATAGTTTAATTCAAGGCCTAATTTCTCCAAATATAAAACTTCAAATTTTGTTCCCTCAAATCTATTGCTAATATCAATCAGTTTATTATAATAAAGTACTATACAATTACTTTATAATAAAGTTTGAGTGTAAAAACTGCTTCACGGTTTTCAGTTCACTCTTCTACAATCCCTAAATGGCGTTTAAGAAGAAGACTAGTTGGTCATGATTGCTCTATCTTGTCAAAATATCTGTTTCTTGGCCTATAATGAGGAGAGACTTTACAACAGTTGTCAAATGCTGGCTCTGTAAGATAACCTGTCACGACTGGGAGGAAGGATGACCCAAATACAGAATGAGTGAAGGGGTGTTTGACAATAGTGGATATGTGAGGTAGTGGTAGGCAGGCGGTGGTGAGTACTTCGGAAAACGCACTCATGGAGAGTAGAGGTCTCGCCAGAGGTAGCCGGACAGAGCTACAGCAGCCAGGAACTCACAGCACGCAGAACTGGATCAAGACAAGACAGATAGAAACATACACGCATACGACGAAGAGAAACTAAACAAATAATAATAATCTAAGAAAGGAAAGTTAGGGTCTAAGGGTAATGAACACAAAGAGAAATCAAATGGGACTTTACTACTAAAATCAAAATAGGAAATAAATCCTAAACAAGGAACTAAACACTTAAAAGCTACAAATGGAACTAATGAAATAAATAGAAAGACTTAACCAAACAAACTTAAGGATGAACTGGATAGAGGGCTCAGAAGGTCTACTGAAAAATACAAAAACATTAGACGAAGACAACTCAAACACACCAACAACACAGAACAAACAAGCACCGTCTAGCAGTAACATGTAACAAGAGGTAACAGATAACAACATGCAGCAAGTACTAGCAACAATCAGAAGTAATGAACCGACGAAGACATGAGGAGAGAGAGCGCGTTATAAAGGGAGGAAAGCACATGAGGACCAGGTGTAAACACTGAGACTAACGAGGACTAGATAAGGACTAAACAAGGGGGTGTGGCAGCTGGAAACGAGGGAGGAACAGAGGAGCACATGGTGGACACAAACACAGGCTGAGCCATGTGTTAAGACACAATACAAACAAAGATACATTGAAAGACGACAACACAGAGAAGACAGACAAGGAAGGGTTATGACATAACCGATCACATTATGCAATTAACATTCATGAGCCTCAGTGAAAACCATATGAAAGATCTGCCATCACAACTGATACTATAATAGAGGAACTGCAAACACTTTTATCCTTCACTAAACAATATAAGGATACATAAGCTTTTGGTGAGTTATCCAATCCTCCATGATAATTTATGAATATCTGATTTTATACTGCTGAATTAGCATTTGCTGAAGATTTACACAGTCTTCCAACCCTGGAGAACATATGTAATCATATATTCTTTGCTGGCTAATTAGAATAATCCACATATGGGATCATAAAAAATAGACTTCCTTAAAACAGCTAATGAGAAAATGATGTTAAAGCTGCATTTATGCAGAGATGTCCTTTACTGCCCCGTATATACTCTTTGAGCATAGAATGGTCTCCTCTTCTGACATTCCTGGGAACTGAGAGCTGCCAGGCTCGATAACAGACTGTTAGAAGCTTCTGTACTGCGTCAATGTACAGAGGCTGAATCTTCTCTGAATGTCTAATGTGAGAGGTGCTCTGAAGTCTGGATGATGGAAATCTCACTTCAACAAAAGCGTGCATCTCTGAAGTTATATGTAGGAAATAACTGACAATGGACCAGTGAATTATTAGAAATAACATGAAGCAGAGATCCATTTTCAACCCAGGCTTATTGGAAATATGTGCATTTTTGTGAAACTGTAAAATCCTGCATGTAGTTTGTGGATAAAACGAAAGCAATGGGTGGAGTGAGAAGCCTTCAACTTTTGTTCCTTTTCGACTACCAACATTTACAGGGACATATTATCGACAAATAAATTCCATTTGATTCAATTCATGTTTATTTCTCTAGCGCTTTTACAATGTAGATTGTGTCAAAGCAGCTTAACAGAAGTTCTAGTAAATTAAAACTGTGTCAGTTCAGTTTTCAGAGTTTACGTTCAGTTTAGTACAGTTCAGTGTGGTTTTCACTGCTGGAAGTACAAACACTGAAGAGTAAATTCATCGATGTGCAGTTCCACTAGTCTTAAACCAAGCAAGATAGTGACGACAGTGGCAAGGAACAAACTTCACCAATTGATGAATGTGAAGGAAAAAAACCTTGAGAGAAACCAGGCTCGGTTGAGCACGACCATTTCTCCTCTGGCCAAGCTTTCTTTGCGGAGCTGCAGTCTATGAAAATAAAGGATTGTTTTGTGCAGTTCTTCCCGCAGCACCAAATAAATACCACAAAAACAACTTAAGTGTGTTTGATCCACAATCGAATATGTTCGCCTTGCCCGCTTATCTCCGTATTAGCTTACCTTGTACAATATCATTCTTTGGGCATGGAGTGGACTGGGTTTAAGTTTGACGCAATGTGAAATCATGTTAAACCCATGGGTTTTTTTTTCTTCTCTTTGCTTTTGAATACACTATTAGTTAGGTTTAGGAAAGGATGTGGGATTGCAAGGAGACATGCACGACAAGCCCTGGCTTTTCATAGATGCACAGCAGAAAGAGGTGTAAAGGGCATGTATGAAAAAACAAAGCCCGGTAACATATTTAAGATTCACAAAACGATCTCTGGTGGATTTGTTCCTTTTAGTGGGCATGTTTCAAGAACCAGTGTTCAAGCTTGCTATCCAATTAAGTATAATTTGAAAGGCTGTGAACCTAGGGTACCATAAGCTAAAAAAATTATAAAAATACTAATCAACCGCTATGCTTTTGGATTTAGTGTTAGTAGAATGAGATGATTAGGTTACTTTGAGTCAACAGAAGGTGACAATTACAACGCATTCTCACTGCAATTCGTACAATTTTGATTTAGTGGCTAATTCACTTTCACAGTAATTCTAATAAATCCATCAGATTTGCTAGAGGCAAGTGGGATTGATGTAAATGACTTGAAAGTACAAATTTTGTTCAAATATTTTATAGGATTTAATGTACTTTTTCAACACTTGCAAAGGTTGAAAGAAAGTATATTCCATTTGACTTGGCAGGATTATTATAGAAGTTTGTCATTTCAGGTGAGAGGCAGAAAATGAGGTGGTGTGGACAGACAGGTGAGATCAAAGAGACAGCAGCTGGTTGTCCCCTCAGTGTGTGGTGAAGATATAGGCAGATGGTACAACATTAATTAAGCAGTAAACAAGCAGGATTCACCTCACCTGGAAAACGCGAATCCTTCTTCATTTATCCACTCTGTTTCCTGCTAGTGGTAGGTCCTTGATGCTACGCTGGGATCAGCACCACTAATGATGAATCCTGTAATAGGAGAAAAGTCCTAGATAATTCAAAAACCGCAGAAGTGAGCAATAAACACAACATCTATTTTTAACAGTTCTTTTTTAAGGCCCCTTTTTTATTCATAAGTGGATACAAAATGTTTGATATAATCTCATTATCATGCTTGTTAACAGATTCATGGATATGAGCTTTTGTTTAATGAGTATTGATTCTTCTAAAAGTCTAGTTCCCACACAGACTCGTGAATGCAATTTGCTTTTTTGAGCACTTGTTTTTTATTATTATTACATTTTCAAATATACTGTAACAAAACTGTGATTATAATCAAATAAAAAGTCAATGTCAATGCAAAAATCTAATTTTCAACAGTCATTTCTCCATGTCTTCAGTGTGTTTTCATTCTAAAATACTGATTTGGGAGTGCACAAATATAACCTTTTCTAATGAAAACATAAATTGCTATAGTTATAAAAGTAATAATTATTTTCTCAATATTACTGACCACAACATTTTTAACAGTAGCATACACTATAGATCTATACTAGATATGACATACAGATCCTGAGCACACGTCAATAGTGCCGGCACATTTGTACAGTGCTCCCAGGACAAATGTCATTCAACCTCGCTAGTCTAGACTAAAGCCAATCTGAAGATGCTGGACTGTGTACGAGTGTAGTAACGAGCAAACAAAGAAAACATAGCACAAAGGCAGAACATTTCATAGGTAAGATTTCATTTTTTTACGTTTTTGTATGTTATGAACCTTTGTGCTCAACAAGTAACATTATTGATGATAATAAAGTCACTTACTGCATTCATGTTAAGGCAAAGTAGCACCAACTTGCACTAAATACCAGGCTTATGCTAGTTTTGTTGAATAAAATAAGCAAAGAATGTAAATGAAATATGGCAACAAGATGCTGACGTGCCAGAAACTTGTATTATTGTCGGCTAAATGAACGAGTCGTTCATAACAGAGATTCATTCACAAATGAATTGCTCTCTCCGTTAGAATGAGAAGGGAAAGCGGGAGAGGGGAGTGTTTGAGAACATGGATTAGATCAAATTAAACAGGGAGGAAATAATACATTTCCATGCACACAAACACACACTCTTTGTCTGCAATGCCCATGCGGTCAGTTATGCATCGATGTAGAAAACTGATGTAAAATTATAATTTTCGTAATTGAAAAAAGATATTTGCAAACTGACCGTCGGGAAAACTCCAGATCATAGATATGTGTATATATGTATATATCTCTGGCTCTGGATGGCTACAGTCCTCCACTGCACCTTGGTCCCCTATTCATTTCAAAGGAGTGCTACCCTGTACTAAAATGGCAGCTCTACCAACGCATTCCTTCTAATAGACAACAACAGGGTAGACGACATCTAATGTAAATATCTATGAGGAGTAATTAGAGAAAAACACTCTGAGGGCTCTATTTTAACTATCTAGGCGCAAAGTCTAAAGCGCATGGTGCAAAAGCATTAGGGACATGTCTGAATCCACTTTTGCTATTTTAAGAATGGAAAATTGCAGTTTGTGTCGCACCGCACGGTCTAACAGGGTTGTGCTTATTCTGAGTTAGGGGTGTGTTTTTAGCAAAACGTGCATTAAACCATTCAGAGTCTCATCTCTCATTCCCTTTAAGAGTCAGTTGCAACGTGCCATAGCGCATTTGCTATTTACATGGCGGACTTTGTAAAAGGAAAAACTGAATGGACAAACTGAATGCTTCACTAGCGAGAAAACAGTTTAACAGACCATCTGCACTAGGTTAAAGAATGAGCCTTCTCCATTCTGCCTCTTTACTTACTCTTTACTTTACATTTACTCTTTACTTTACTCCTTTACTTTCATGGAGGAAACGGTGTTCTACGCACTTCACTGACGACATCCATTAGCCTATTTATTTAATTTCAGAACTTCGCAAAGATTTGTTTCAAAACTATTTCTAAATTCTGTTCTAATTTTTAGCAAACTAATAAATGAACAATAATAACGAAGTGTGGTCAAAAAAAGTTATATCCAAACATATGTCCTATTATTATGCCCCATATGGTGATGCATACATCTCCAAAACCCGACAGGTGGACAAATCTAAACTTGTTTTTATTAAAACAAATATAAATATGCATATAATATACAGTAAAATACTGCTAAAAATAATAACATTATACAAATGCAAATTTTCATGAATGAACTGAAAAAAGCCCACTGGACATGAAGAAGGCATGGAGGCAGTGTTTTTTTTTATACTTATGTAGTAAATAATAATTTTTGTAATATTTTAATCCTTTATTTTTGTTCATATGTAAAGATATTTGAGTATTGCTTGAGATTATGTGTGTATTAAGCATTTGACCCCGCATAGGCACATGACTAATGCACTCTACTGAACTTTAGACCAGCTTTTACTTGGTCAATGGCGTGGTCTCAGTTCCTCAAAAAAGCAACGTGTCAACAATGCGCCATAGCACACTTCCATTATAGACCCGCACACCCATGAGTCGACAAAGTGGATTTGTAAATGGATTTGCTATTTAAACAAAGTGGCGCAAAATGTAAAAAAAATTTGGCTTGGGCTGGTCTGAAAATAGCAACAAATTGCCCCAAACACGTTTGGCGCCTTAATGCACTGGGTTATTGATAGGGCCCTGATACATTATTGATTTCGGTCCCACTTTATATTGTGTCGCTTATACCTGTGAACTTACATGGTAATTAGATGTGTAAGTAGTATGTAACTACAGTGTATGTACACACTGGTACAGAGTATTTACTTGTGTATACTGGTGTAACTACACTCATGTAACAACCAACTGAATAGTATGTGTAAGTACAAATGTGTAACAGGACATTGGTAACAACACTAGGAAAGTACACATCTGTAACAAGAATTATGTAAGTGCATTGTGTAACAACAATATGTACTTGCAGATGTTTTCCCACTTCCACACCTGTTTGCAGATCATGTACTTGTGAACACTGTATGGCAGAACTAATGCTGCATTAGAAGGTTTCACCTTGTGATACAAGTGTACTTGCATGGTAAATCCACAGGATCCACTCAATATAAAGTGTAAAATGGTCACAAATTACTGTTCATACATTCATTCATTTTCTTTTCAGCTTAGATGGGTTGCAGCTGGAAGGGCATTCACTGTGTAAAACATATGCTGGATAAGTTGGCGGTTCATTCCGCTGTGGCAACCCCGGATAAATAAAGGGACTAGGCTGAAACGAAAATGAATTTTATTTTAAACTTTATATTGTGGACCGTTCCTGCGGAGTTACCATGTAACTATACTGTTATTAAAGTGTTGCATAGAAGATATTTCTACAAGTTACACAGTAATTTGTGACCATTTTACACTTTATATTAAGTGGACAGTTCCTGTGGAGTTACCATGTAAGTACACTGGTATCCCAAGTTGAAACCTTCTAATGCAGCATTAGTTCTGCCATACAGTGTTCACAAGTGCATGATCTGCAAACAGGTGTGGAAGTGGGAAAACATCTGCAAGTACATATTGTTGTTACACAATGCACTTACATAATTCTTGTTACAGATGTGTACTTTCCTAGTGTTGTTACCAATGTCCTGTTACACATTTGTACTTACACATACTATTCAGTGGGTTGTTACATGAGTGTAGTTACACCAGTAATACAAAAGTAAATACTATGTAAACGTGTGTACATACACTGTAGTTACATACTACTTACACATCTAAATACCATGTAAGTTCACAGGTATAAACGACACAATATAAAGTGGGACCTTGATTTCCTAACAGATTTACACAAAAGGGAAGTTACCCTCTTTAAAACATGTAGATCATTTTAAACATGTAGATTATCACAAACTGTTTAAACATTCAAGAATAACTTCTGAAGACAGTGGTTATGTGGTTGCAGGATTTATTTTTGAGCATATAATTTAACAAGTATCATTCATTCATTTTCTTTTTAGCTTAGTCCCTTTATTAATCCGCAGTCGCCACAGCGGAATAAACCTCCAACTTATCCAGCACATGTTTTACGCAGCAGATGCCCTTCCAGCCGCAACCCATTTCTGGGAAACATCCATACACACTCATTCACTACAGACAATTTAGCCTACCCAATTCACTTGTACCGCATGTCTTTGGACTGGGGGGAAACCGAAGCACCTGGAGAAAACTCATGCAAACGCAGAGAGAACATGCAAACTCCCCACAGAAATGCTAACTGACCCAGCCAAGGCTCGAACCAGCGACCTTCTTGCTGTGAGGCAACAGCACTACGTACTGCGCCACTGCATCACCGTTTTAACATGTATAGTTTATTATAATAAACAAACGGCCTTCCCAAAAGTTAATCAAATGTTACTAAGGTTAAATGAAGGTGTTATTGTCTGCAGTTAATTGTGTGTTTACCTCTTAGTCATTCGTTTGCTTGTAACAGCGAAATCCATCAGCGCTGGGCAAGAACATCACCCCTGCTGGTGTAATTATATGCCTTCTTTACTAAAAGTAAAGTTTCAATCTAGCGGAACTTTGAGTTGTTGTGAGCATCCCTTCACGCCTCCAAACACACTGAAAGCAGCACAGATCAACGCTCTATAATAATGTTTAATGTTTTGACAGGTCTTTGTTAGATCTGGTCTAAGAACAGCAGTAAAGGGCAGTGTCTACCTGAAGCAAAAGTTTCATGAAGACATTCAATGCACCCTGAGGCAGACGGTGACATCAGCTGGACTTTAAATGTCAGCACCCGCTGCACAGCTGTTGGGCTTTTCTTCACTGTTTCTGAATACAGAGGACTCTGCAGTCTTGAAGGATGATTTTACAATTCATTCTGACTTCACCTTAATGGAGTTTCATAGGATGAATTTTGATTTATTTGTTGATGTTGTTTGCTGACAAACGGTCTACTCAAAGTCAGTCTTGTAATCATTTATTCACCCACATTAGAACTTTTATTACAAAAGTCTTTAGTGTCAAAAACTTATAAGTTCTAAAACGGTCATGGAGATAGCATGAAATTAATGTGTATTAATTAGTGTATTCCAAGTCATAAGAATGAACTCTTTCACTTGTTTAATAACCAGATTAAAGTTGGCATGAAACACAAGTTAAGTCTGTAGGCCTATCATAACGTTCATCCACCTACCTCATTCCAATCCCAAGGTGCTTGACAATGCCCTCGTCGTGACAGTGTGAAAACAGTTGGCGTCACAGTGGCACAATGAGTTGCACAATCGCCTCACAGCAAGAAGGTCGCTGGTTCGGCAGGGTCAGTTGGCATTTCTGTGTGGAGTTTGCATGTTCTCCCCATGTTCCCGTGGGTTTTCTCTGGGTGCTCCATTTTTCCCCACAGTCCAAAAACATGCGGTATGGGTGAATTGAATAAGCTAAATTGGCTGCAGTGTATGTGTGTGAATGCAAGAGTGTATGGGTGTTTCTCAGTGTTGGGTTGCGGCTGGAAGGGCATCCGCTGCGTAAAACATATGCTGGATAAGTTGGCGGTTCATTCCACTGTGGCGACCCCTGATTAATAAAGGGACTAAACCGAAAAGAAAATGAATGAATGAATGTATGTTTAAGTACAATTTTCAAGAGAAGATATGGGGACAGCAGTAAGGGAACAGAAAAAAAAAAAATATGTGAATCATCTTTTGTAAATGTCTGGAGAGACCAACCAATTGCTTGTAAAAATAATAATAATTATTATTCATTAATAAAACAAAATAAAATAAATAAATAAATAAATATTTATTTAGTGTATATATTTATTTATAATTTCTATAATTCTAGTAATTCTAGTTATACTGTATGCTTTTGTACAGATTTGACCATATATGTCATATTTCAAGAGTCTTCTCATGTAATATTATTGCTTTTGTATGAAGAACAGATTGAAATTTACCTTTCACTCTCAAAAAAAAAAACCCCACTTTATATTCACCTTGCTAGGTCTTGCATATTATGCCTCTGGTAATGTGATATGCAAAACCAATGAGTTTTGATATTAGCTGACATTTAAGATGCCATATTTAACACAGTTTGAAATGTGTGTGTTCAATGTTTCATTCCATATTTGGAGTATTTCAGCAGAGAATAAGGACAGAAATGAGGGAACAGAAAGAGAAAAAAATGTGTGTTCAATGTTTCATTCCACATTTTGGGTGAAATTTCAGGAGAGAATAGGGACAGAAATGAGGGAACAAAATCATCTTTTGTGGATACCGGAAAACACAAACCAACTGCTTGAAAAATCAATTTTTTACATTCAAATATGCCATTTTTGATAGTGCTAGGTAAATGCATTTAACATATATTTAGAACTGATCATATATGATATATAGGCGACGCGGTGGTGCAGTAGGTAGTGCTGTTCGAGCCTCGGCTGGGTCAGTTGGCATTTCTGTGTGGAGTTTGCATGTTTTCCCCGCATTCGCGTGGGTTTCCTCCGGGTGCTCAGGTTTCCCCCACAGTCCAAAGACATGTGGTACAGGTGAAATGGGTATGCTAAATTGTCCATAGTGTATGTATGAGTGTGAATGAGGGTGTATGGGTGTTTCCGAGTGAAGGGTTGCAGCAGGAAGGACATCCGCTGTGTAAAAACGTGCTGGATAAGTTGGCGGTTCATTCCACTGTGGCGACCCCAGATTAATAAAGGGACTAAGCCGAAAAGAAAATGAATGAATGAATGAATGAATGAATGAATGAATGAATGAATATATGATATATCAATGAATGAATAAACTGATTAAAAATGTACTTTTAATTCACAAACAAACCTAAAAAAAAACACGGTTTCAGTTCTCATTGTGTTTCCCATGCTACTAATTGGTTATGTGGTATGCCAGAACCAATGAGCTATGACATTAATTGACATTTGAGCTTTATGTTGACATGTTTATTGTAATTTGTGCATGGTTAAACTACCATTTTGAATTAAGATTTAAGAAATGATCTCTAGGTATTCTGAGTAAAAGTGAGAATAACAACAAAGAGTGTAAAAATAGTGGAAAGATACTTAGATTTAAAGCTAATTTCAATGGGAAATTTGTTGTCATTGCTGGTTATATGCATATGTTGGCATCCAACCATATATATTTTATATTTATATGATGAACATACTGTATACTGAAATTAATGATACTATGGTTACTACTATTGTTTGGGGGAAGCACACCTTCAAGCCAATTAGTATCCAAAATTTCAACACAACATAGAATAACTGATATTTAATTAATAAGTTTTTAATAGGTATTTAATTAATAAGTATTTAATTAACTTCATCTGTTCCTGCATTACATGATGTGGAAACCAATGAGATTTGATTCTTGAGGTCGATATTTGAGGCCTATGTCCCCATATTTAACCTGCATATGTACTGCATGTGTTTGAGACATTGAGACATTTAAGTGTATCACTATAATTTTCATTTTACTGAAATCTTTACAAGTACAAGTTTACTGAATTAATACCCAGCTAATTCATGCTGAGATGGAACCCATGTGCAGGATTTATAAAGAAGCAGGAGTCTGCTGAAAATACAGCAATAAAGCTCAAAAGTGCTGATTAATTTATGTGTACATACAGTAGAAATAAAGCATTTTCAAAATGAACCTTACCAGCTACTTGAAACATTTTTTGGAGTCCTTTCAGCAAAGTAAGAGTGCTGCGTCTAAGACCTTGCATCTAAGCTCTATATCTCTGCTGAGTAACCCGTGAGAGTTTGTGAATGCAGCAACCTTTTGAGTTCCATTCTCATCCTAGTCATGTTTTCTTCTGCCCATGTCTGAAGAGAAACCCTTGGCCCCTGAGACTATACGCCTCTGCTTCTCATACTCCCTGAGAATCTTAAGTGGCTGTACTACACTGTTTGACTGACACGTTTTTGCCGTTCCATCACCTGATGTTTTTGCATCTATGTGAAAGGAGAAATGTCACATAATGCAAACCTGAGGCATGAATTGTTATGATCCTTACAGTAAAAAGGACACGAACAAAAATGTGATGCTGGAAAGATACTAGAACTAAAGAAGTTACTTAAAAAAAATCTACTACATTTTAAAAAAGATGTATAAATAATTGTCACATACATCTGGTAAATTTCACAGTTACAATGAAAAGCTTGTAAGTAAACATGTAATAAATAAAAGACAAAGTAGAAGTTTATGCAGTTTACATGTGTAGTTATATAATTTTGACAGCTCATGTGGCATTTTAAATCCTTTTTTCTAGATGCCTGGAATTAATATATACTGTACTTGTAACTAAGGCCAGACAGAATCTGCGGACATTTTTTGCTATTTCTGCGCAGAATTTTGTAAAAAAAAAAAAAAACTGCTGTTTTATGCGGAATAATTTTGGATGTATCATATCTAAAACTTAACATATGAAAAAATAATACCTTTTTAACTTTTATTTAATGTTTACAATGCAAATCCAATTAGATCCACTTATTTGGTAAACAAAGCAAGTCTTTCATAATATATCTACTTACAGACAGAAAATATTACTTTACAAACTGTATTGTAAATAAATAATATAAACATTTTCATATTAGTCAATAATATTGCTGAAATTAATTTAAAAATAGATTTAAGTTTACACATTTACACAAGTAAATAAATAGACTCAATGATGGCCTAAAAGTCTGCATTATAAAATGTTCATTGGATTTTTAGATGGTTGTTGCTCAAGAATGTGAACACATGAGATCACATGAGTTTATGTGGCTTGAATAGGTTCAGGTCCATGTTGTGACCTTATAATCAAACATCACAAGGTCAAAGCATTTGTTACGATTAGAGATATATTCTTTAAAATTATTATGATGTTTATATTGTGTGAATGTCTTTCTCCCTGTACTTCCTTTTTACCTAGACTTCTCCACTCCTGAGTTTCTGATTGCTTCCTCCAGTGTCCAGTTACCATGGAGGAGTGAGATAGGATAAAAACAGAGGCCAGGCAGTTAGATGTTGAGAAAGAAGCTAGAGAGGAACCTTTCTCCGGAGCACTAACTGGGTTTCAGATTATACTAGAGTTGTTGTGAACTGTTGAGACTATTGTCTGACCTGTTGATGACTGGTATTTTAGCTCTGTTGTTGCTGAGAGCATTACCACTGTTTAAACTTTGATTTCTTTCTTTTGCTTTTTCTACAGGAAGCAGTAAGAAGGTGGATGGCCTATCCTTTTTGTTGGACTTTTTCCTCCTGTTTTGAGGTCAGTCAGGGTGTCAGTGTAGTTTAGTTGTTAATTTTCATCATTGTTTTCTTGTGGTTTATTTAGAGGTTTAACTCCCAGACAGAACCCTGTTTTGTTTGTTATTTTGGCTCAATTCCCCTCCTGAAGCTAGCGCTTCCTTCCCACTACATTGTGTGTATCTTTGTAAATAACTCTTTAAACCTTACTCTGTTTCTGGTATTGTGACTGGTCTCAGTTTGGACTGGTCTCTGGCTGTGCCCGGTCAGTTCCTGGATGGGAGACCACATGGAAAGCTAGGTTTCTGTGGTGAAGTGGTGTTAGTGAGGGCAGCAGGCGGCACTCAACCTGCGGTCTGTGTGGGTCCTAACGCTCCAGTATAGTGAAGGGGACTCTACAGTATACTGCTCAGTGAGTGCCATCATTTGGATGAGACATTAAACCGAGGTCCAGACTCTCTGTGGTAATTAAAAATCCCAAGATGTCCTTCAAAAAAGAGTAAGGGTTTTAACCCTGGCATCCTGGCCAAATTTGCCCACTGGCCTCTGTCCATCATGGCCTCCTAACCACCCCTATATCATAATTGACTTCATCACTCTGCCTCCTCTCCACCAATCAGCTGGTGTGTGGTGTGCGATCTGGCGCAATATGGCTGCCATAGCATCATCCAGGTGGATGCTGCACACTGGTGGTGGATGAGGAGATTCCCCCAAAAATGTGTAAAGTGCTTTTGAGTGTCCAGAAAGGAATAAGGAATTATTATCATTATTATTATTATTATTATTAGTTTAGTGCTCTTTATATAAATTAAAGTAATATTGTTGTGTTCCATGTATTCCCCTAGGCATGTGTTGGACATAACACATTTCAAATACATGAGGAAAAAAGAACACATAAAGAAAGAAAGGGGAAATGTTTTTTTTTTTTTTTTATGTAGACTTAATTTATTTGAGTCAAGTGCTAAAGGGCATCCTGAAATCTGACCTTTTATTGAAAAAGAAGGTGAAATGAACCTTTGATTAGAGAAACAAAAATTGCTGATTCAGAATTCTAACTTTTTTGTTGTGTCATTGCTTTATGATTTAGTATAAGAAAAAGTCTAAATGAATAAGAAAAAAACAGGATTTTAATGTGGTCTGCTATTTTTTTCATTGTTGTATATACAGAGCTTTCAATATACTGATCCTACATATTTCTGTTCCATTAGCATTCAGTAAAAGCTCCCTCTAAGTATATGATTTGACTTCGTTTCCAAGCATTGCTAACCACAAACACTTTTAAGCAAATCACCTGAGTCACTAATGATTAATTAGTCTTTTTAGACTCCCAGAAAAATGACATCATGAAAATTCTGAATGGCTGATGATTTTTATTTTAGCACACAAAACACAAAATGTCACGCCACTGTGAAATACAACAATGCAATAAAAAGTATTTTTAATTCAAGAGCACACATCTGATGCGTTAATTCTTCCTGAATGCACAACACACATCAATGAAGAAAATAGCTTTTCAGAGCTAGACGACAAAACGTTTTTAATTTTCATATTACAACCCTGAATCAGAAAAAGATGGGAGAGTATGAGGGAAAAAAAAAAGTAGTAATGTCCAAATTTACTTTACCTTGTATTTCATTGCAGATAATATGAACACATTTCATGTTTTGTCTGGTCAACTTCATTTCATTTGTTAAAATACATCCTTTCCTGTCATTCAGACCTGCAACACAGTCCAAAAAGTTGGGAAAGCAGCAATTTAGGGCTAGTAATCATGTAAATTGGTAAATAATTTAAAATAAATAAATTCAATAAATAATTGGTTAAATAATGATGTTATTTTAAACAGGTGATGTCAACTGGTGATTGTAATTATGATTTGATACAAAAGCAGCATCCATGAAAAGTCTAGTCCTTTAGCAACAAAGATGGGCAGAGGGTTGCCAGTTTGCTAACAAATACATGAGAAAATTATTAAAATGTATTACATTGTTCCTCAAAGAAAGATTGGATCCCATTGGAATTTTTTACCTTCAACAGTGTATAACATAATTAAAAGAATCAAGGAATGTGGAGGAATTTCAGTGTGTGAAGTGCAAGGGCGCATCTGGGATGCACCATCAAACAGTGGAAAAGTGTACTGTGGTCAGATGAATCAGTATGTCAGGTATTTTTTGGGAGAAATGGACACCGTGTGCTTTGGACCAAAGAAGAAAATGATCATCCAGATTGTTCCCACCACCAAGTCAAAAAACCAGGGTCTGTCATGGTATTGGGTTGTGTCAGTGCCCTTGGCAAAGGTAACTCACACTTCTGTGATGGCACCATTAAGGCTGAAAGTTACATAGAGATTTTGGAGCACAACATGCTGACTGGTTTTCCAGGGCCGCCCATGTATATTTCAAAAAGTCAATGTAAAACCATAGTCTACACACATTACAAAATCCTGGCTGCAGAGGAAGAGGATACAAATACTTGACTGGCCTGTCTGCAATCCCAACCTGTCTCCATAGAGAATTTGCGGCACATTTTAAATGCTCAAAATGCGACAATGAAGACCCTGTACTGTTATCCACCTTAAGACTTGTTTGCAGGAAGCATGAGAAAAAAAATATATCCGAAACACTTCATCAATTGGTGTCTTCAGTCCCTAAACGTCCTTTAAGCGTTGTGAAAAGGAAAGGCAACATTATAAAGTGGTAAATGCTTTGCGGAACATGTTAAGTGATAGTTGTTGTATTGTCTGCAATGAAATACAAGTCAAAGTAATGAAACATACAAAGGTCAAAACATTTACGTTACAGTTACGTTTAGAGATGTATTCTTTAAAGTTATTGTGATTTTTATATTGTGCAAATGCATTTCTCCCTGTTCTTCCTTTTTGCCTTGACTCCTCCCCTCCTTTAGAAATCACTTATTTCTTTTTTATTTGCATTTTCCATACTGTCCCAACTTTTTCTGATTTGGGGTTGTATATTTAAACCCAACCCAAATTCTCAACAATGAAAATCCTTTCTTGTGTGTGAGTGAGTGGTTGAGTAATTGTAACCAGTGAGAGTAAACTGAAACATACTAATCTAACAAACCATTATGCA
This sequence comes from Danio kyathit, assembly GCA_903798195.1. Classification (NCBI taxonomy): domain Eukaryota; kingdom Metazoa; phylum Chordata; class Actinopteri; order Cypriniformes; family Danionidae; genus Danio; species Danio kyathit. Next base: position 33,154,059 of record LR812519.1, read on the forward strand.
CAGTGGCCATTTTATGACCTGTATGAAATTATATAGAAAACCCCAAAATATAAGCATACAAACCATGGTTAAAAATGATAAAGAAATGTTGCTTTGATTGCTGAAGTGGAAAACAAGTCAATGATTTGCAGCGATTTGCAGTTTTGTGTATATGAAAAAAAAAAAAAAAGTTGTTGTAAAGGGTCAGGCTGGTTCAAGCTGACACGAAGGCAACTGAAATCTAACTGAATTACAACAGAGCCAAACCGATATTGTACCTGTGAATACACAAAGCCTTAAGCTTAAAGCAATTGTGTTGTAGCAGCAGAAAGCACAACCAGGCTCCATTTTTTCCAGCTAAGAACTGGACACAGATAATGCACCATGCCATAAAAGCACATGCCATCTCAAATTGCTTTCACAAATATAACAGTGGGCTCAGTGTACCTCAGTGGCCTCTGGTCGTCAGATTTCAATCCAACAGAGCAGTTTTGGGATGTAGTGGAACAAAAAAAAATTGCAGCCAGCAAACAGAAACAGCATGATGTTTTCAGGTGAGCACAGACCTGAATCTCTTCAAGGTATTGCAGCATCTATGTTACAAATAAATAATGTTGGTTTAAATAAAACACACTGAGTATCAATAAGTATCATACAAGTGCATTCACAACTTGTTGATTGCTTGTGTTTGTATTTTCCCACTCATCTGTATTTTAAAATTATATTTGACAATTTTTTAAGTTGCCTGTTGTATGTGGCAAGCTTGATCAGCAATTGCTTCAGCATCCTCGTTTTGCTTCTACAGCTTTTAGCCTTATTCTACTTCATACTACCCTGATAATAAGTTTTGAATACATTAGCTTATTTATGTGCATGTTTTCTGCTGGAGTCCTGTAGGATGTCATGAAGACTACAAATCCTGTGATTCCACACTCAGTCATCAATCTATGTCTTTGCTTGTTGTGAATATGAGCCCTCTAGCTGCAAAAATGACATACTGTGCCCTACTTAATTACAGTGTTGAGCAGTAGCGTCGCTACAAGTAGTTTACTAGCTTAATTACATTTCCCAGTAGCGTGGCGGTAGTGTCGGTACTTTATAAATCAAATAGCTTTTCTGTAGCGAAGCTATTTTTTTAGTCAAGTAGTATAGTAGCATCCACGCAAGCTGCGTTTACCCATCAGAAAACAATAAGTGGGGGCTCCGACATTCACGGAGCTGTGAGGCAAGTGAAAGTAAATCCATATAATAGCGAGAATGCCAATTTCTCCTTCTTCCTGTTTTACAGTGGTCGAAAACAGACTTTTTGGTGCGTTACTGTCACCTCTCTCCCTGGGGTGCGTTTCCCAAACAATGACATAACTCACAGCTGAACTATCATAGTACGATGTATCGTTTGGGAAAAGAACGATGTAGTAACGAGTGTTTCCCAAAACCCTTAGTTTCTCTGTCGCAGATCCATCATTTAAACCACGTTAGTTATAACGTAAAACCTCCATAATTATGCTCTAAACAGGATGGAGTTAAAACTTCTTTAGAGAAGAACCCCATAATTTATTTGTGCAAATTATATTGTTTTACACGCACACGCATTAAAAAAAAAATCCAATATTAGTTTTGGTAAAAACATGCACTCGTTTTCCATATTAATTGAAATATATATAAATGGCCCATATAGGGCCAATGTTTCCTTTACAAATATTATTGAGAACATTACATATTCTAATCTAAATTAGCATAAAATCACTTACAAAAGCTAACACGTATTCTAATCTCATATATAAATCATATAAATAAATAAATAATGAGGCTATTTATTAAGAAATGAAATGTAATATTTATTATTTATTAGGAAATTAAAAAATCCTACTTTAATAATAATAATAATAATAATAATAATAATAATAATAATAATTTACAATTTGACATGCAAACCACAGCAGAAATGTTATAACCAACATGCCCATGTCATATACAGTAAGCTACATTTCTTAACATAAATTCCGCTCGGCTGTAAAACTGTAAAAGTACGTTGAAAGCAAATTACACCTAAGAGAATGAACATTCGTTTAGAATGTTCTAAACGAATAGGGCATGGGGGGGGGGGGGGGGGGGGGGGTAACTGGGAATAGAACACAGCCAGGAACTATGTTTTTAACTACAGCTCCAAAGGTGTAGTTGCAAGTGCACAAGTTTGCCACGCAGTTTGCGAATGTTCGTTGGAACGACGGATTTGGGAAATCTCAAATCAATAAACTGTTTGTAATAACGGAACTTGCGATGTAGCTAAGCTACTTTTGCCAAGTAGCTTTTAGCTTAGCTCACTACATTTTTCAAGTAGCTTGCCCAACACTGATTAATTAATACTTTCCTTAATCAGTTGCTGTAAGTCCACACAATCTATTATTTCATACATTATGAAACCAATACAATATTAAAAAAATATTGAAAACACACACACACACACACACACACACATACATTAATTTTTATTTGGGCATAATTTCTTACTATTAAGGGAATAGTTCACCCAAAACAGAAAATTCTGTAATCATTTTCTCATCCATCATTTGTTCCAAAACTGTTTGACTTTATTTTTTTGTTTGTTGTTGTTTTGAGGATTTTACTCAGACTTAAAAGTGCCTTCTAATAAGACAACAAGAACTCTAGAATCTGAAGAAAAAGGCCCAGGATAGACTCTTTCCTGAACTTTCCTTCTCCATCTGGTATTGATATAAACTCAGGTGTGACTGGTAACAAGGTTTTGTTCAATATTTTTGATAACTTTTGATTAAATCCCAACAGATGAGTAAATCTTTAAGTCACTGATTGACTTTAAATAAAATAACCATCCATTGCTCTCAAAGGGTATTTAAAGAGAAGGATGAAATGTCTCGGGGTCGTGAGTCTGTACCCAGACTGACTCTCAAGCTCAACACGATGTATAATTTGGACTTCCATCTATACTCTTAGATTTATCTTTGAGTAATTGATGTTGTGCATTTACTTCTGAATTGGCTTTTATTGTTTGATTCTGCAATTGCCATATTATGGCTCGCTTCCACTGAGTGGTACAGTACGGTACGGTTCGGGTCGGTACGGGTCACCTTTATCAGGCTTGCGTTTTCACTACCAAGGGTACCCTTTTGGTGGGCGTGGTGTACGACAGAAAGTTTAAGTCAACGTCATTTTCGCTCGAGGAAATGTCTACAGTAAAGCTGTACAGGTCCTTCACATATCATTTAAGAAGCACTTCTCACAAAACAAATGCTTTAAACATATAAATACTTATAAATGTTTATTACTAACTTTTCTATGAACATGATTTGATTATAACTGCAGATCAATGACAGTGCGAAATAGCCTGTAACGTCTGCAATTACATAAAATAAATAAATAAATGAACATATATGAACACATACAGACCCTTGAAGACACTTCAATAATCACATACACGTTATTATCATCAGCTCAAGAAGTTTGTTATATCAAATATAGACGCGATCGCAAGCTCCCTGGAGAAAGCGAAAACCGCTCGCACTTTTAGACGGCCTCGTAAAGCAACAACAGGACATGGCAGATTTTGCTCTTCTTGGCTTTGTGGCTGTACATCAAGACAACGACAAAGTTTGTTTGATGCTCGGGTCATCCATGGCTCGTTATTATGTGCATAGAGTATTTCCATGTAATGTCTCGGCTGTCTCGGCTAAAAAAACATGTCGGTTCCTTTGTTTTCATTATGGCTAGCTCCACGAGATCGTGACGTATCTCTGTAACCAATCAGCGTTCAGCTGCGCATGTAGCTCCACCTTTTGGTACCCTTTCTCGTGTATGATACCCTTTCAAAATGGTGCCGAAAAAGTGGTACGGTACGGTACGCTTTTTGACAGTGGAAATGGCCATAAAAGCGTACTGAACCCTAACGTACCGTACCACTCAGTGGAAACGGGCCATTAGTGTTAAGTTTTGATGCATTCTGAGTTTTCCAGAAATCTTTTATATCCATTAGATTATATGGAGGCTTTTGCTACCTTGATACTGTGTACAATAATAGACTGTTTGTAGCAGTTGGCACTTCAGCTCGGAGACTATTCGATTTCTGGTTATCACTGATATTAGCAAGTTGTATTGAAATTACTAAATTAATGGTAGCACTTTATTTTGATGGTCCATTTGAGTATTAGTAGACTGTCTGCTTAATATCTGTTGATACTGCTCCTTTAACAGACATGACAGACATTAACAGACAACTGACTTTAAGAAACTTTGCAAGTAAATGTCAACTTACACTAACCCTAACCCCAACCTAACAGTCTACTTATAATGTAATGAGAATTAGTTGGCATGTAGATGCAATGTAACTTAAATTCAACAAACAAACCATCAAATAAAGTGTGACCAAATTAACTACACTTTTAGCACGAGTGAGCAGGAGGCAACCGGACTATGTGTATTAGTTAACCCTGCATCCTCTGACTAACTTCAGAATGTCGAGATCATGTCCTTGAGAAACACGCAAAGCCTGGGGTGTGAAAACACTGTGTGACATTGGGCCCCTATAGAACATATAACTAAAGAGTATGGTATCAGATTTAAATCAAAACTCTAAATTGATTCATGGATGACAGAATTGACCCGTTCCTAATTAGAAATACAGTATAATTTTGATGGTCACTTAAAATTGAAGTCAGATTGAATTTGGAGCTGAAAACAAATATAAGTAAATTATATTAAATAACAGAATTATTATCAGAAGGGCTAGAAAAGGCTTACATGAATTTAACCCCCACCATTCATTGGATTTTATCGTTGGGTTGATAGAATGGAATCTTACAGAAGAAATATTGAAATCTGTAACCATTGACTTTATTTTGATGGTCCGAACAGTCTACTTATAATCTAATGAGAATTAGTTGGCATGTAGATGCAATGTAACTTAAATTCAACAAATGGACCATCAAAATAAAGTGACCATTTGTTTTTATTTATTTTAGCTTTCTTCAAAATATGTTTTGTGTTCAAAAGATTAAAGAAACTCATTAAGGTTTGGAAACACTATACCATGACTAGGGCCAAACGGAATCTGTGGACATTTTTAGCTATTTCTACTGAGAATTTTGTACTATGACTAGGGCCAAACGGAATCTGTGGACATTTTTAGCTATTTCTGCTGAGAATTTTGTAAAAAAAAAATCTGTGGATTTATGCGGAATGATTTTGGGAGTATCATAACTAAAAACTAAATAGATGAAAAAATAACACCTTTTTCATTTTTATTTAATGTTTACAATGCAAATCCAATTAAAACTACTTATTTGGTTAACAAAGCAAGTCTCTCATATAATATATCTACTACAAAACAGAATATATTACTTTACAAACTTTATTGTAATTAAATCATATGAGCATTTCCATATAAATCAATAATATTACTGAAATTAATAAAAAAAATTATAAATATACATTTACACACATTTACACAAGTAAATAAATAGACTCAATTATGGGCTAAAAATTTGTGGAAATCTGCAGATTTCTGCGTGCACAGATTCCATGTGGGCCTACCTATGACTAACTACTAAATTTGACTCAATAAGCCTCTAATTCTATTTAGTGAGTAAGATGGAAAATGTCAATGTCGATTTTATTTAAATAGCACTAATGAACACAACCAGAGGTTGAACAATGTGCTGCACAATACACATCATTCATTTATTTATTCATTTTATTTTCGGTTTAGTCCCTTTATTAATCTGGGGTCGCCACAGCTGAATGAACCGCCAACTTATCCAGCACGTTTTTTATGCAGCGGATGCCCTTCCAGCCGCAACCAATCTCTGGGAAACATCCACACACACTCATACACTACAGACAATTTAGCCTACCCAATTCACCTGTACCACATGTCATTGGACTGTGGGGGAAACCGGAGCACCCGGAGGAAACCCACGCGAACGCAGGGAGAACATGCAAACTCCACACAGAAACGCCAACTGACCCAGCCGAGACAATTTTCATTGATAAAATGCCAAATCAAAGAGGTAAATTTTCAGCCTAGATTTAAAAACAGACAGAAATGAAACAGATCAACAGAGGGGGCAGGGCATTCCACAACCTAGGACCAGCTACTTCGAAGGCATTTCAGCCTCAACTTAGGGATACATAATCTCTGGATAGATGACCGAAGAGACCGACCAGGCTGATTCTCAATCAACATGTCTGACAGATAAGAAGGTTCCAAACCATTTAGAGATTTAAAAACCAAGAGAAGAGTTTTAAAAGTGACTCAATAGTGCACAGGCAGCCAGTGCAAAGAGCGTAAAACTGGTGTAATGTGGTCATGTTTCTTGGTACCTTTTAAAAGCCTTGAAGCAGTATTTTGAACTAATTGTATAAATAAAATAAAAATACTAGGCTTACTTTTTAAGTTATTTAGTTATTATATTAGAATTTTCAGATCTAAAATTTGCTCATGAACAATGAGTCACTGATATGTGCTTAACTAAAGTAAATTGTTTCCTACAGTTTTAATTGGATGCACTTCATATTATTTATGTTCAAAAGAAAAAAGTAAAAAAAAATTAGCAACAGCACAAGAGTAAATTCTAACAGAATTTTCATTCATCTCCTAAAACTTGCTGTATATTTTTTGAATATTTTGCTGTTTACTCTTTCCCAGTGGACACCTGTTTGATTACGCATTGAAAAAACTATACATGTGTATATTTATTAGCTCTAGTATGTACATCAATTAATGTCATATATTCCAGTTAATATGAATGTAAATATGGATTATTATGTTAAGTAGCTTGACCACTAATTTTATTCAGAATGCTGCATATTAAATTATGTCAGAGGGGTTAAATTCAATTATGCTTTACTGCTCTCCTAATTTATTCTCTAATATCATTGTAGGAAATGTCAAGCATGTGCATGCATGTAAATCAGATTTTCTGATAATTATGAAAAATTGTAGTTAAGGAGAGCCCATCATGATCCCAGCATATGACATGTGGAAAAGAGAGGGACAACAAGATGTAAGAGATGGATGAATAAATTGGTTGCACAGAATCCAGTATGCAGCAAAAGATGCAGACCTCAGATTGGATGGATTTCTTCAAGTAAAGAGTTTGGCGTTATGCCGACGGTCACTAGGGAAATCACAAGTTCAACAAGTGCAGCAGGGTCATTTGAAATAGAACTGAATCTGAGATGCCGGTATCATAAGCAATGCACACCTGTACATAAGCAATTCACGCCTCAGGCTTTAGATGGAGGAGCCATTGATTTCTAACTCGGGCCTTTTAAATTATCCTAACTGAATGGAAAAGTTATCAAAACAGTCAATTAATCTCTTCTGTTATAGTCAGTGCTTTAATTAGGGGGCAGCTGAGTACTTCAAGCTGATTTTATGGTTTGGGGTTGTTTATTGACCTTATTCTTTCACATATGAGTGAGTGCATTCATTGGAAGCTTACTGGCTTGAGACGTCCGGTATCATTCACTTCCATTGATTTTTAGCCATAATAAACAGCTCATTATGCTGCTTGATGTTAAGAACTTGTATTTTCTTTTCTTTCTTTTTCTTATGCATCCATCCATAAACAAGACTGTTTGTATAGCAAGTAGTTGGTGTAACATCCCCGGCTCGTCCTCACTCACCCAATCCAGTTTCACCATCTCACACCAGTCCCATCCAATCCCGAGAACCTTCCCCTGATTACTAATCATATGCACCTGTTCATCATTAGCCCGGACACTATATAAACTCACCTCCTCCGTTCACTCATCGTCCGGTATTGAAGTCTTATGGTTGTCTTCACCCAAGCTCCCTCGTCTTCTCTTCTTCCATGGATGTTCCTTCTGAGTCTTCGTAACCATCGCACTGATAAAGGGAAGTGTCTTTATTATCTTACTCCATCCGAAGATCTATATTCACCTACATGCACTTTGTGCACACTGCCACCAACGGAGGTGTGAGGATTGTTAACCCAGTCTTGACTGTCGCCAGGTTTACCAGGCGAAGACGTATGAGGTGTTCCTCGGATGATCTTCCATTGCCCAGCACTGTGTGATAACCTATTGTGATTTACGTTGAATAAACTAAATGAAAAGATAACCATCTCTGACTTCTTTGTATACCAGCGTGACAGAATACCGGACCCGAAAACAACAACATGGAAGCTAACGCCACGCTAACCGGAAGTGAGTTGCCTTCCGCATCCATGAGCGCTAGCTCCAACCTGGTGGTGACACCGAGTACTCCACTAGCTCGGCCAATGAGTTACTCTGGGATCCGAGCACCTGCAATGGGTTTCTACTACAATGTTCTTTATATATTGAAGCCAACCTTGTGCAATTCCCTAACGAACTTTCCAAAGTTGCATTTGTTATTTCCCTTCTCTCAGGTCGAGCCTTGCAATGGGCAGATGCATTGTGGAGTACTCGTAGCCCAGTGATAACCACCATCCAATCCTTCGTCACTCACTTTAAGGAGGTATTTTCAGTTCCACTTAGCCCTTTATCAGTGCACGACGAACTCATGAATCTTTCCCAAGGGAGGATGTCAATTCACGAATATACGTTGCAGTTTCGGACACTTGCCGCCAGCAGCGGGTGGAACCCTGTGGCGCTTCTGGCTGCTTACCGTAAAGGGTTGAAACCCTCCCTCCGTAAACAGATGGTCATTTATGATGACAATGCGAACCTTGAATCCTTCATCAAAAAGACTATTAGTGTGTGTCAACACTTATCTGCTTGTTCTTCTCTCTTTGATGATTCTCCATCACCGCCCAAATCTCCCACGATTACGCAGGACCCTGAAGAACCAATGGTCACTGACTCCTACCGGCTCGATGCCACGGAACGCCAGCGGCGTATTCAACATCAGCTCTGCCTCTACTGTGGAGAATCAACTCACCGGATAGCCATCCGTCCACCTCGACTCGTGGTGAGTAAAGTCATCCTCACACCCACAGTATCCACCATACCTCATATTGTTGCAGAGTTGGTAATACACGATCAAACTTTTCCCGTACATGTTTTGTTGGACTCCGGAGCCGCTGGGAACTTCATATCCTCCACCTTTATCTCCCGCTATAATATTCCATCAGTGAGGAATGAAGTCCAGTACCGCATCACCACCATCCAGAGCTCGCCGCTAGGAGAAGGAAAAATCAATCGCCGTACCAAGCCTATCACCCTTCGTCTGGATCAGAATCATCAAGAGAAACTTACCCTTCTTATTCTTCCTCGTGCTAATGTGGACGTCATCCTGGGACGACCGTGGCTTATTCAGCACCAACCCAGTATTAACTGGGAAACTGGTGATATCCTCGAGTGGGGATCCAAGTGCAAAAGTAATGGTCATATTACCCCCTCTACTGGTTACTCCACTTCATTACCTCTGCAGAGTACGAGCATACAAGCCACTTCTCCTTCCAGCCATCCCATTCCCTCAGCATATCATGAGTACTTAGACGTCTTCAGCAAAGAACGAGCCACCCAATTACCCCCTCATCGGTCCTGGGATTGCTGTATTGATCTGTTGCCCGATGCCAAGTTGCCACACGGAAGGATTTATCCTTTATCCCGTCCTGAACATGAAGCTATGCACAACTACATCAGTGAAGCTCTCCAGCATGGGTTCATTCAACCGTCTACATCTCCTGCCGCCTCCAGCTTCTTTTTTGTCGCAAAGAAAGATGGAGGACTCAGACCATGCATCGATTACCGAGTACTTAATGCTGCTACCGTCAAGTTTGCCTACCCTCTGCCTCTAGTCCCAGCTGCCTTGGAAGAACTGAGAGAAGCTAAGGTGTTCAGCAAACTAGACCTCCGGAGTGCATACAATCTCATCCGCATCCGCCAGGGGGACGAGTGAAAAACGGCCTTTGTTACACCTTCCGGCCACTATGAGTACCTCGTTATGCCCTACGGACTGGCAAATAGTCCCTCCATTTTCCAAAGTTTCATGAATGAGATCTTCAGAGACTTCCTTCATCGTTTCACTATTGTCTACATTGATGATATCCTTATTTACTCCCGTAATCTTGAAGAGCATCAAGACCATGTGACACAAGTACTCCAACGTTTACGACAAAACCATCTATTCCTCAAACCAGAAAAGTGTGAATTCCATCAGACCACGATATCCTTCCTCGGGTATGTCATCACCCCACAAGGAGTGAGTATGGAACAGTGCAAGGTAGATGCTGTATCGAAATGGGAATACCCGAAAACCATTAAAGAACTCCAGCGTTTTCTGGGATTCGCCAACTTCTATCGGCGGTTCATAAAGAACTACAGTGTCCTATCAGCTCCACTCACTTCCTTGCTCCAAGGAGGAAAGCGAGTACTCACCTGGACCCCTGAGACGTACCGAGCCTTCGATCACCTTAAATCGAAGTTTGCCACAGCACCCATCTTACGTCATCCTAATCCCAACCTCCCGTTCATCGTTGAGGTGGACGCCGCAGACACTGGAGTAGGCGCTATACTCTCCCAATGGTCTGGTGAACCCAAAGCCCTCCATCCTTGTGCGTACTATTCTCAGAAATTGACTACTGCGGAACAAAATTATGGGATCGGTGACCGCGAGCTATTAGCCATCAAACTGGCACTAGAAGAGTGGCGTCACTGGCTTGAAGGAGCCCAGCACCCCTTCACCGTCATCACTGACCACAAAAACCTCCAATACATACGAGATGCCAAACGTCTGAATGCTCGCCAAGCTCGTTGGTCTCTCTTCTTCGCCCGATTCAACTTTAACATCACCTACCAACCTGGGCACAAGAACGTCAAAGCCGATGCCCTATCCAGACTTTACTCACCTGAGCCTCGTAACGATTCCCCCGAATCTATTCTTCCTCCTTCCATCTCTGTGGCCCCTATATTATGGCAAATTGATGAAGAGATCCGACTAGCCACCTTAGAAGAACCAGTTCCCCCTGGTCTCCCTCCAGGCTTGTGCTATGTACCCACGAGATTTCGCATACCACTCCTGAATAGCACACACACCTCCCTCGGCTCAGGACACCCAGGTAGCAGGCGAACCCTCTCGCTCCTCAGAGAAAGGTATTGGTGGCCTAAAATTGCCCATGATGTCACCCAGTACGTTAAGGGTTGCTCGGTCTGTGCCATCACTACCACTCCACGCCATCTACCTGAAGGAAAGCTGCTGCCGTTGCCCACTCCCCGCCGACCCTGGACACACCTTGGTGTTGATTTTGCCACCGATCTACCCCCCTCTCAAGGATACACCACTATCTTAGTGGTTGTAGATCGGTTTTCCAAATCCTGCAAACTAATACCTCTCAAAGGTCTTCCCACAGCCCTTGAAACAGCTGAGGCCCTGTTCCATCACGTCTTCAGAAACTATGGTCTCCCCGAAGACATCGTGTCGGACAGAGGTCCGCAATTTATCTCCAGGGTCTGGCGGGCGTTCTTCCACCTTTTGGGTACCACCATCAGTCTGTCTTCTGGCTATCATCCGCAAACCAATGGTCAGACCGAGCGTAAAATCCAAGAGATTTCCCGGTTTTTACGCTCCTACTGCCATAACCAACAAAACACCTGGAGCCAGTATCTTCCGTGGGCTGAGTATGCACAAAATTCTCTTCGTCAATCCTCTACTGGACTAACCCCTTTTCAATGTGTCCTAGGCTACCAACCATCCTTGTTTCCCTGGAATGGGGAAGCATCAGAAGTGCCCGCGGTTGATCACTGGTTCCAGGAAAGCGAGAGGGTCTGGGACTCAGCTCACGTCCATCTTCAGCGGGCAGTCCGGAGGTATACCGAGCAAGCCAACCGTCACCGGCTACCTAATCCCATCTACCAACCAGGAGATAAGGTATGGCTCTCTACCCGAGACATTCGCCTCCGGCTGCCCTGCAGAAAGCTGAGTCCCCGCTACCTGGGACCATTCACCATTCACTCCCAGATCAATCCTGTCACCTACCGTCTCAACCTTCCACCACAGTACCGTATTGCATCATCCTTTCACGTCTCCCTCCTTAAACCCTACACTAACCCTGTGTCTCCTCCCTCTACAGAACCTGAACCACCCCCCCCTCCCGACCAAACGGAAGTCATCAGTGATAACATCTACCAGGTCAAGGAAATCCTCAACTCCCGGCGGCGGGACGGTCGGCTCCAGTACCTCGTAGACTGGGAGGGCTTTGGCCCTGAGGAGAGATCCTGGATCCCTCGTGATGACATCTTAGATCCATCTCTCCTCAAAGAATTCCATCAGAGACATCCCGATCGTCCAGCTCCGCGAGGACGTGGCCGTCCCCGCCGTCGATCTAGGGTGCCAGGAGTCACCCGTGGAGGGGGGGGTACTGTAACATCCCCGGCTCGTCCTCACTCACCCAATCCAGTTTCACCATCTCACACCAGTCCCATCCAATCCCGAGAACCTTCCCCTGATTACTAATCATATGCACCTGTTCATCATTAGCCCGGACACTATATAAACTCACCTCCTCCGTTCACTCATCGTCCGGTATTGAAGTCTTATGGTTGTCTTCACCCAAGCTCCCTCGTCTTCTCTTCTTCCATGGATGTTCCTTCTGAGTCTTCGTAACCATCGCACTGATAAAGGGAAGTGTCTTTATTATCTTACTCCATCCGAAGATCTATATTCACCTACATGCACTTTGTGCACACTGCCACCAACGGAGGTGTGAGGATTGTTAACCCAGTCTTGACTGTCGCCAGGTTTACCAGGCGAAGACGTATGAGGTGTTCCTCGGATGATCTTCCATTGCCCAGCACTGTGTGATAACCTATTGTGATTTACGTTGAATAAACTAAATGAAAAGATAACCATCTCTGACTTCTTTGTATACCAGCGTGACAGTTGGACCGTTTACTTCTGTTTATTATTAATTTCTCCATAGAGAAATGAATCAGTAGTTTTAAAACAATTGTAGAGACGAGTGCACTTCCACATTGCAGAATTAGGTCAATACCCGCATTATTGCATACACTCAGAAATGACTTTTGGTGCTTGTTTAAACTACTTATTTAAATTGAGTTGAAACAACACAATTCTTAAGGTTTTTTGGGGGGAAACTTAATTGATTTCTGTTTAATCCACTTAAATTTGTAAAAACAGTGAAGTTAACTTTATCGATTTGTGTTGGGACAACATAAAGGAATTGTGTGGAACCCAGAATTTTTACAGTGTACAGTATTATTTCCTTTGATTATTATCAAATGTACATAACTTATTACTATTACATTAAATGTTTTCTCATTAATCTCTATCTAGGAGCGACATGGTGGCGCAGTGGGTAACACAATCGCCTCACAGCAAGAAGGTTGTTGGTTCGAGCCTCGACTGGATCAGTTGGCATTTCTGTGCGGAGTTTGCATGTTCTCCCAGTGTTCGCGTGGGTTTCCTCCAGGTGCTCTGGTTTCCCCCACAAGTCCAAAAGGCATGTGCTGTAGCAAAAAATTTGCCGTAGTGTATGTGTGTGATTGAGTGTATGGGTGTTTCCCAGTGATGGGTTGCAGCTAGAAGGGCATCCACTGCGTAAAATATATGCTGGATGAGGTGTGGCGACCCTAGATTAATAAAGGGACAAAGCCGAAAAAAGAAAATGAATGAATGAATAATCTTTATCTAAATTCAATAATAAACCATTTTTACACTTTTATATTATTTATTTTGATAATTGACTTTATACAGTGTTCTGACACATCTACGTCAACTAGTTCACATTACATCAGTAGAAATTTAGCAGACAGTTAGGTTTGGGTTAGTGTTATAAGAATAAACTGATTTGCAATGTAGTTCCAAAGTTATATTTATTAGAAAGTCTGTTGATGTCTGTCATATTTTAAGCACACAATATTATACTAATGAGAGCTAGTTACCTACAGTTAGTACAATGGCTATAAAGTTATATTCATTTTTCAGATTGCATGCTACATTTGATCTAAACATACATTTTAAATAAAACATTTATAATTATTGTCAGGGTGACACAGTGACGCAGTAGGTAGTGTTGTCGCCTCACAGCAAGAAGGTCGCTGGTTCGAGCCTCGGCTGGGTCAGTTGGCGTTTCTGTGTGGAGTTTGCATGTTCTCCCTGTGTTTGTGTGGGTTTCCTCCGGGTGCTCCGGTTTCCCCCACAGTCCAAAGACATGCGGTACAGGTGAATTGGGTAGGCTAAATTGTCCGTAGTGTATGAGTGTAAATGAGTGTGTGTGGATGTTTCCCAGAGATGGATTGCGGCTGGAAGGGCATCCGCTGCATAAAACATGTTGGATAAGTTGGCGGTTCATTCGGCTGTGGCGACCCCGGATTAATAAAGGGACTAAGCTGAAAAGAAAATGAATGAATGAATGATTATTGTCTAGTTTAGTACATGCATTGTACAGAACTGAAGACTTCATTAAAAAAAAAAATATAATTTTTAAGTTTGTTTTGCTCTAACTCATGTACAGTTGAAGTCAGAAATATTAGCCCACCTGAATTATTAGCCCCCCTGTTTATTTTTTTCTCCTAATTTCTGTTTAACGGAACAGAAACAAAACGGAATTTATTTTATGTTTGCCATGATAACAGTAAATAATATTTGACTAGATATTTTCAAGACACTGCTATACAGCTTAAAGTGACATTAAAAGGCTTAACTAGGTTAATTAGATTAACTAGGCAGGTTAGGGTAATTAGGCAAGTTATTGTATAACGATGGTTTGTTCTGTAGACTATTGAAACAAAATATAGCTTAAAGGGGCTAATAATTCTGACCTTAAAATGGTTTTTTTAAAAAAATTAAAACTGCTCTTATTCTAGCCAAAAAAACAAACAAACAAGACTTTCACCAGAAGAAAAAACATTATCAGACATACTGTGAAAATTTCCTTGCTCTGTTAAACATCATTTGGGAAATATTTAAAAAAAGAAAAAAGGGGGGCTAATAATTTTGACTTCAACCTTAAATGCAATAATTTATCAACACTTTATTTACTTGACTGCCAAACTATCAGAAAACAATACATAAATTGAAATAGGTTTTACAATTACAGTTGTATGCAAAAATGTGGGCACCCCTCTGTGCCTGCATAATTATGTGCTCTTTCTTTATAAGAGAATATTATGATAAGAGAAGTAATCAGGTGAAGGTTCACGTGTGTGTGGTGGATGGTGAGGAAGTGCAGTGGACTGCAGGAATGAGCCCTCGGTGACAGGAAGACTACTCTTTTTCGAAGGACATCCTGGTAGTTTTAACGGCCATAGAGAGTCAGGACCTCAGTTTAACGTCTCATCCGAAAGACTAGCAGCAACCTAGCTTTCCCATGTGGTCTCCCATCCCGGTACTGAGCGGACGCAGCCCTGCTTAGCTTCAGTGGGCGACCATTTGAGAGTTGCAGAGAGCTAGCTGCTGACATGTTCATGCAGAATGAGCTTTTTTACTGCATTCTGCCAATAAGAAGAGTTGTTAGAGGCATGCAAAGGCTCGTCTAGACAAGCCTGAATCATTTTGGAAAAACATACTGAGAACAGATGCCACAACTATAGGTGCTTTGCATGATAGTGTTAGTGAGGCCAGCAGGGGGCCCCCAACCTGCGGTCTGTGTCCTAATGCCCCAGTATAGTGAGGGGGACTCTATACTGCTCAGTGAGCAGTATAATTGGCTTAATCACTCTGTTTCCTCTCCACCAATCAGCTGGTGTGTGGTCTGGCACAAAATGGCTGCAGTCGCATCATCCAGGTGGATGCTGCACACTGGTGGTGGATAAGGAGACCCCCCTCCCCCCTATGTGTAAAGTGCTTTGAGTGCCCAGAAAAGCGCTATATAAATGTAAGGAATTATGACAGTAAAAAAAACACAGCATTCCAGGAGAAGAACATGCTCCCTACTGTAAAATATGGTGGAGGCTCCATCATGATGTGAAGATGTGTGGCAGGCACAGGTACTGTAAACCTTGTCAGAGTTAAAGGTCGCATAGATTCCACCCAGTATCAGCAGATTCTGAAGAACAATGTTCAGGAATCAGTCAAGAGGCTGAAGTTACGGCAATGTTGGATGTTTCAGCAAGACAATGACCCAAAGCACAGTTCCAGATATACCAAGTAATTCACTCTCCGACACAATACAATGATCTAGATTGGCCATCCCAGTCCCCAGACTTGAACATCATCAAAAATCTATGGATTGATTTGGAAAGGGCCATTTATGGTAGGCACCCATCAAACCTGACTGAACTGGAGAAATTTTGCAAGGAAGAAAATGCCTTCAGCAAGACTTCAGGGACATATCCTTGGCTATAAGAAGTGTCTACAGGCTGTTATTTCAGCTAAATGTGCCTGTACAAAAGATTGTTGTCATTATTCTGTTGGAGTGCCCAGATTTTTGCACCTGTCTGTTTTGTTATAACTTCAATTGCATTGCATCTGTTGATTAAATAAATGTTGTGTCAGAATTAAAATGTTGCTTTTTTTTTCCTAGGGTATAATATATATCCAAATGAAATTGCTGATTTGAACAGCCAGCTGTCACGCCTGGGTTCACTATAGGAAGGCACAGGATCGCAAGTTTATCAAAACACTTGGATTTATTATAAATACACTTACATGGATGAACACAGAAAGAACATGGGGTGAACCACAAGCATCAACTTAGAATACCGGACGAGGACTGACTAAAGACAGGGACTATAAATACACAGGGGATGATTGACAATGATTACATACAGGGGATGAACACAGGTGACACAGATTTGCAAACTTTTGCATAAGACTGTACATACTTTAAATACAATTTTAAATTGATATAAAAAGTCTTTTTTTGTAAGTCTTGAAGGTAACATTAAAATATATTACCACAGAATAAGACAATAATGTTTGGCAAAAATCTTTACTCAAGGTAATGTGCAAATTGTTAATAGTGAGAACAGTTTTCTAAACTAAAGTATTAATAAATATGATATGTAACTCATTCTACTAATATCGTTGATATTTATTCCTGTCAAACTTAAAAACTTGAAGAAAAGAAGGATCCATGTGCAATAAGTTATAATAAATAAAGCAGGCTAGGAAACCAAAAACAAACAAGGGAATGGAGCTGAGGACAGCAATACATTGATTCAAGAACAACAGTAAATCACCAACACAGGAAAACTCTGGGGTATAAACACACAATGGGTTACTGGCAAACAGAAACAATGAAGGTTACAGTAGATTAACAGAAGAAAAAAATGCAAACAACCAAAATAACACAACAGAGAGGAAGTAATTTAAATGTTCACACACAAGACAAAAAAGATGATAAGATGATAGTTTAAACTGCATGTTTTTTTTTTAAATCATATATGTGAAATGTATAAAATTTCAATAGTAGAAATTGTTTTGCGTATCACCTCTCAAAAATGCCTTCCAATGAATTATACAACTTTATTTATCTTTGCTTGGTAGAATGTTTTTAAGACTTCATTACATTTTTATAACCATTACATGTCACATGCAAAGGTATCATTACTCGGTCAAATAATTTTATAACAGCATCATTAATATTTAATGACATTTACTGTCAAATTTAATTTGTACCACTGTAGAAAAATATTAATGACACTGTTATAAATAGGTGTTTATGACAAGTCATATTGTCTTGGTAATGTCAAGCAAAAAGAAAGCACAAAAAATGTCATATTTGCATTTAAAATCACATAAATGAGTTAATGACACTTAATGACAGTTGTCATAAATACGCATAAAATCTCATTAATATTCATGACATGCATCATGTGGTCACCGTCACCAGCTAGAATGCCCCCCAGACACACTAGATGGCACGCTACACATCACATCTGCCACTCAACTGAACTACACATCCCATAATTTTCTGCAAATCACACCTGATGTTTATTAACTTTGATTACACTACACGTGCAGCTCTTAGTTTATCTATTTAGTACATTAGTTTATCTCACACTAGGGCTGCGTTCGAAACCACCTACTCAGTAGGTACTTCATTTGAATTAAAAGTACTACTCTGGTGACGCGGTGGCGCAGTGGGTAGCACGTTCTCCTCACAGCAAGAAGGTCCGGTTCGAGTCTTGGCTGGGTCAGTTGGCGTTTCTGTGTGGAGTTTGCATGTTCTCCCCGTGTTCGCGTGGGTTTCCCCTGGGTGCTCCGGTTTCCCCCACAAGTCCAAAGACATGTGGTACACGTGAATTGGGTATGCTAAAATTGACCGTAGTGTATGATACATAGGGTTATTCAAATTCAGACATATTTCTCGGCTTGCATACTCTTTTTAGTGTACCATATAGTATGTAGGTATGCAATTTCGCACGCAGCTTACAGTATATATAGCCCTGTGCTTTAGTCTTGTTTGTTAGCCACTGAATGTTTGCATGTTTTTATTGTCTGTTCTCTGATAGATGTTTTAGACCAACCCAGGCTCATTCTGAAAACGATATACACTATACATTTCTGGAGAGTGCCAAATACGTCCCAGGAGCTACATTTTTTTGCAGTTTTTTTGTTTCCCAAATCCACCAGAGGTTGCACTCTCAGATCTCAAATTTCTCTCACGAGTGCCATTTGTGCCTGCTGTTCTCGAGCAAATACACCAGAGGCTGCTGTTGACTGACAGAATGACTGACTCACTCACTGACCAATCGACTGACCCACCCTCCTCCTTCCCTAAACCCAACCGATAGTGTTTTCAAAAGACCAACTGACCTGCCCATCCACTTCCCTAAACCCAACCAACAGTTTTAAAAAGCAATACAGAAAAAAAGCCCTTGCCTGATTTTTACTACGTTTTTCGATTTTACCACGTTCTCACCCTGTTCTTTACTTGTTTATTTTATTTTTTGTTTTTTGTTTTTGTCTTACCTGCTTTCTGGAACTGTTCTTAACCAGACTCCAAACCCGTCGTCATGGTCAACTCCTCTCTGTGTCTCAGGACCATCGTAACACATGTCATGATTATAAAGGTTTTATGATAGACTTATGAAGTAAAGTCTTTCCCAAACTTTTTGCAGTGTCAAAGTGGCAGAAGTTATTAAGGCAAGAAACATCACTCTAGACCAGGGCTATTCAATTGGCGGCCCGCGGGCCGAACCCGGCCCCCGAGGCAATTTGTTCTGGCCCTCCAAATAGTGTGACCAAGACATCAAGAATAAATTGAGTTCAGTCAAAAAACAAGTGCTATAGTTATGAAGTGACGTGCGTCTGTTCAATGAGCTGCGCAGAGCATGAGTCACCTGACAGGCGAGTGGTGAGAGCAGCCGAATACATTTGATTATGTTTGTAGAATGCACTGTACAATGTACAGTGCACTGATATTGTTATTAGGGATGCAACGAATAACTGATTTCACTATTATTTGCGCTTTAATTCGTCACGGTTAATTAATCGTAAAGGCTTCTCTAACCCGCATTTCTGTTCTGCCGCACGAAACGAAACTGCTGAACAAAGTTACGCCAAGTTGCCAACTGTGCGCTAGTTTAAAGTTCCGAGCTTGTCCACCGAAGCTAATATGTCGTAAGAATATATGCCAGTATGCGGGCGCAAGCGGAGCAACGCGCTCGCGGCTTTGGGCGCACGCAGTAGAAAACATCTCATGCTGTAGCGGTGAGAGTTGTGCTTAGCTTTCAGTGCAATGTAAACAAAAGACATGTTAGACAAACTATTATTAAAATGATTATGTATGTATGAACGCAGATGATAACAACAGTTAATCTAAATATTGGCGCCGACCTTCATAACAATTATTATTATATTATTTTCTCCCGTTCCTCTCTATAAACACACACATAATTAAATTGTGTAGCCCTATAAGCACAGAAAAACCTACTGCATAAAAACTATTACTAATGAAAATGCCTTTTAAAGGTTTTTTAATATTAGTTAGGGATGTCCAGATCTAAATCTAGCTAATATAAAGCTTACATTTACATTAGACATGATAACTGTGAAACACTGATTATTCTTCACACTATATAATCGTACAACCAAAATCTATAATTGTTGCATCCATAATTATGCAGTTCAAAACATAACATATGAACGTATCTGAATGTAGAAGAAGCCTACTTAAGCAATACACTGATTTTGTTGTGCTGTGAAATACAACATTTGAATGTTTGTTAAAAAAAACTTTTTGTACAATGCAGTGATATATAGTTTCAAAATACAATATATTAACGTTTTAATGTAGACAAATACAATGTGGGTGTCTAAAGGAGCAAAAATACAACATATTGGCTCTTTTATGCAGTTGTGTCATCCTTTATTTTGCAAGTCATGTCTCTCCGGCCCTTCGTTGGGGATGCTTTTCATGAACTGGCCCCCATGACAAACTAATTGAATAGCCCTGCTCTAGACTAACGCAGTTCTCAAATACAGTCCAACCTGAAACATCGGGTATGCTGTAATATAATTTAAACTCAACCAGAGTCGTCATTTTTAAAAGCCAACATGTACCACTGTGAATGCTTCCCCACATTATAGCAGACCACCAAATCCTCTGTAGGTCCAATCAGAGAACAATATTCTCTTGCTCCTGCTTCTGCCATGGCAACAACATAACAAGAGTGAAGACTCGGGTAAACTCAAAGGGGTTCATTGCTGTCTCAGCGCAAGACCAGTCATTGACAGTGTGCTGAAGATCGATCGCTATATCAACTTTATTGCCCCCTACAGCAGCAGTATTTTCTCATAAATAAATGTGTGGGGGATATGAAAAATTCATGTACGGCAGGTGCATGGAAGCAGTGTGACATGCACTCACTCATACAATGTACACATTCACAGTGGCTTCATTTCCATATCTGCAGAAAACATTAACTGTTATATAGCAGCCTGTACTGAAAGACATCATTTAGGGAGTGAATTAACCACACAAACACACAGACGTCTCTCCATCTCCCTTCTTGAAGGTTATTTAGCTGCTTGATAAACAGCACAGAAGGTGACACATTTATTCCGCCTCCATTTGTTTGTCTTGCTCATTGATTAACCCTGATTGTTTTCTTCTGTAGGTTAGGCTGGAATCACAGAACATGTAAATCCGCATTGCAGCTACTGTAGATTGCACATTATGAACATTTACATAAAATATTCTGTAGTTTTTAAACCATTCAAAGGAAAGGTTGAAAAATGTTTTTAGCATAAAAATATGTACGTCAGGATCAAAATTATTGTTTCTTTTTTGTCATATTAGAGTCAAAGGCTTTTGCAGAAACAAAAATCATAAAAGTGCAGGGGGGAAAAGCATCTTTTTGAGAAAACAGGCTGTAAAGTTTGTATTGTAAATTAAATCAACAGACACAAATTGATCAAGTGCAACAAAGAGACATGTAAAAGTATGTTTTGGATGTTTTCTGTCCATTAGACTGAAAAAATAGCAACATAGCAGGTACATGAAATTAGTTGTGTGTTTGTGCCTGTATTGTCTGAAAAGGACCTGTTTTTTCGTTGCACACAACACAAGGAAATCTGGTCCATTATAACACATTATGTTAAATAAAAAAGTTCCATGCATTTGAATGGTTCTTCATGAAACCCTGCACTGTAAACCCTAATAAGTTGAGACTACTCAAATGATTTGAGGAAAGTGATTCCCTCAGTTCGTTTGTGTAATGGGAAACAGACAGCTCAATTAATTGAGTTGACCAAATGTGGTCTCTTCATTGAACTTAAATGTTTAATTACATATAACATACATGTTTAAATACAGATAACTTAAAATAGCTAATAGACTAAAATTTTCAGCTTTTAGATTCTTTACTTACTTACTTCCAGGGCCGTTTATATCGAAGTTGATATTTAGCTGCACCATTTTGGTGTTTCATGACATCAAATTTTTACGAGGTGGGTTGTTAGCCCAACGCTCAATCTGGAGGACCAGGGCATACATACATACACTATAAACGATTTAGCTTACCTGATTCCCCTATAGCGCATGTCTTTGACTCTGGGGGGAAACCAGTGCACCCGCAGGAAACCCATGTCAACATGGGGAGAGCATGCAAACTCCACACAGAAATACCAACTTACACAGCCGGGACTTGAACCAGCGACCTTCTTGCTGTGAGGCGACAGCGCTACCCACTGCGCCACCGTGTCGCCAATGCATGTAAATCATATTAAGAAAAATGTTTATAAGCATTTAAATATACTTACTAATTTAACTTTTCTTTTTCATCAGATGGGTTCAGGTAGTGCCTCCTAGCATCTGGCATCTGTCACGAGCGGGTCTTGAACCCGGGTCTCTGATGTGGAGACTGGTGTGTGTAAACCACTGAGCCACAAGGGCAGTTGTGTTGGACCCAAACGAAAACACTCCAAGTGGGAATCCAGGAAACAAGGATTTATTAAAAAAAAAAGGTTAACTTAGATTCTTCTCAAAAATGAAGTAGCAAAACAGACAACTCAGGTTCTTCTCAGAATGAGGTATATTACAGATTTTAACAGTGCAAATAAAACATACAAAGAAAACTCCACGAGGGGAGAAAACAAACAGACAACAATGCAGCAAGCAACCGGATAAACAAAACAGTCTTACTAGACGTAGCTCAGGAGAACAAGGGACCGCAAGGCAAGTGCACTGGGACTGACTCAAAAACCGAGTGAGGAACAGAGAAAAAGTGACAACTTAAATACACTGGCTGGAACAAGTCACAGGTGATCGAAATAAAGTAAACAAGAACACACGAGGAAGAACAAAGGCAGAGGGGAAACATGGCGACCTCTAGGGGAATGGAGACAAAGTGCAGGATGGTGACAGGACCCCCTCCTTTAGGAACGGCTCCTGACGTTCCTACCAGAACACCCTGGCCTCTGGGCGTGGAACTCCCGGATTAAACTAGGATCCCGAATGTCTTTGGCAGGAATCCAGGAGCGCTCCTCTGGCCCGTAGCCCTCCCAGTCAACCAGATACTGAAGTGAATTCTGGACCCTTCTGGAGTCCAGTATCCGGCGGACTGTGTAGGCTGGCTGGCCATCGATGATCCTGGGAGGTGGAGGGGGTCTGCGAGGGGGGGCAAAGGGAGAAGACAAGACAGGTTTTAATAAAGAGACATGAAATGTGGGATTAATTCTAAGTGAACGAGGAAGAAATAAACGATTAGAAACAAGGTTAACTTTCCTGGCTATTCTAAATGGCCCAATGAACTTCTGGGACAATTTTCTGGACTCAACCCGGAGAGGAAGGTTCTTTGTGGCCAACCAGACTCTCTGACCAGCACGGAAGGCGGGGACCCTTCGACGGCGGCGATTAGCCTGATGCTGGTATCTCAGGGAGGTTCGAAGGAGAGCGTTTCTAGCTCTCCTCTAGGTTAGTCGACAGCGTCGAACAAAGTGTTGGGCTGAGGGTACTCCCACCTGCACCTCCTCCTAAGGAAACAATGGAGGGTTATAACCAAATTGGCATTCAAAAGGGGATAGTCCAGTGGCTGAGGACTTGAGGGTGTTGTGGGCGTATTCGGCCCACATTATGTAAGAAGACCAACTGGTGGGGTTGTTGACTGCCATGCACCGTAGAGTGGTTTCCAGGTCTTGGTTAACTCGCTCGGTCTGACCGTTAGACTCAGGATGGAACCCAGATGATAGGCTGGCAGTGGCCCCAAAGAGTCTGCAAAAAGCCCCCCAGAATCTGGACAAAAATTGTGGCCCTCGGTCAGACACAATATCTTGGGGAATGCCAAAAACTCTAAAAACATGACTCATTATGAGCTCAGCCGTCTCCTTGGCTGATGGTAACTTGCACAGGGGAATGAACCGAGCAGCCTTAGAGAATCGGTCCACCACAACTAATATGGCAGTGTTGCCCTGGGAGGGTGGAAGTCCCGTAATGAAGTCCAGGGAGAGGTGTGACCACGGCCTGTGGGGAACAGGTAAGGGATGGAGCAGCCCCTGAGGTTGCTGGTGTGATGATTTTCCCTGGCAACATACTTGGCAAGCCTCCACATAAGCTTTAACATCTTCCTTCATGGAAGGCCACCAAAAGCGACGTTGGAGGAAATCTAGAGTGCGGGTGCTACCTGGGTGGCAGGTCAATGGGGACTCGTGACCCCACTGCAGGACCTGAGCTCGTGCTGATCGAGGGACATACAGCGCCCCCAACGGCCCACTGCCTGGATCAGGTTCCTTGGTTTGGGCCTTACGGACCACTTGCTCCAGATCCCATCTAAGGGGAGCGACAATTCTTGTACTAGGAATAATAGAAGAAACAGGTCTTTCCTGTGTCTCGGGAGAGTAGGCTCGGGACAAGGCGTCTGGCTTGAGGTTCTTGGAACCGGGTCTGTAAGTCAGGATGAAATGAAATCTGTTAAAAAACAGAGACCATCGAGCCTTATGGTCTGTAAGAACCTGGAAAGGATGTTGAGCACCCTCAAGCCAATGGCGCCATTCTTCCAAGGCCAATTTCACAGCGAGCAGCTCTCGATCCCCTACATGGTAGTTGTGCTCAGCATTAGACAGGCGGTGTGACATGAAAGCACAGGGGTGTAGTCTTCCATCCTCATTCCTCTGTGATAGGATGGCTCCTACCCCCACATCTGAGGCATCCACCTTCACCACAAAGGGTCTGTCTGGATTAGGGATAGAGAGAATGGGAGCTGAGGTGAATCGATACTTGAGATTCTGGAAGGCAGTTGCTGCTTCAGGGCCCCAGTCAATCTTGACTCCTCCTCCCTTTGTCAGCGCTGTCAAGGGAGCCACAATAGAGCTGAAATTCTTGATAAACTTCCTGTAAAAGTTTGCAAAATCCACAAACCGTTGCACCTCTTTTACTGTGGTTGGAATAGGCCAGTTGAGAAGAGCCTTAATCTTGTAAGGGTCTGTAAGATGGCTTTTAACCTCTCCAGTATGTCAGATCCTGAGAGCTGATATGGAATTTCATGAGATGCAATAAAAACAAACTCTCGGGTCTAAGAAGATAAGGATTACAGCTGCTGTTCTATTTTAATCACTATTGACCATCCAAACATAGGTGTGGACTGTCAACAAACACAGAGTTTACCAGGGGGTAATGCGAGAAAGATCCCCCCTCTCATTTCACCTCAAGCCCCTTCTTGACCTTTTCTCCATCAGAGCATATTCCAGATAAAATGCTCAAGGTTTTAATATGATGTATGTTATAGCACTGTATTCATGTTTGGTATCATTTTAAATGTCTCTGTGTGATTGGTAAAGTGGTCTTAATTTCACTATAATATTTCATTTATATATGTTGATTTGGTTTTTGACTTTGATATAATCTCTGCCAGATGCTGCCCCCTATAGAGATGATTAACTTCTCAAATTCACCAGGCAAGAGTCTCTGTGACGTTTCTATTGTCTTGAATTTATGACTGTTTGTTCTCAGTTGACTATATAAGGAACAGGTGTGACACTGCTCTGGGGAAATCTTGTAACCAAGACCCCCATTGCAGTAACTCGTTATGCTGCAATGTATTTCTCTGGTCAGGTATGCATCTTTAATTCTTTAATCTATATTTGAGTTAATGGATGTTATATTGTTACTGATATCATCTCTGAATTGGCTTGATGATTGTTTTATTATATAATTGGCATTATACAATTTTACCTGACGAATAAAATGTTAAGTTTTGACTCATTCTGAATTCTCCTGAAATCTTTTATATCCAGTAGATTACGTGAAGCCATTTTCGCTACCTTTATGATCGGCATAATTTTGGAATTTTTTAGACATATAGATAACACGTAGTATCGCACACGGTATCATAGAGATCTTTTAATTCCTTAACCACTGGAACTAGCAAGTACGGATCTTGATTAAGTGAGATGTTTCTTTTGGCATGGGTTAGTATTGTACAACCAGCCTAATTAAATATTAATTCATCCCGTATCCTCTGACTAATTTCAGAGTGTCGGCATTCTGATCGTGAGCGCTGATGCATTCCCGGGGCATGAAACTCTGTGCGGCGGATGGCCACTAATGAACGTATAAATTGAAGAGTATGGGAACAGATAGATCAAAACTCTAAATTAAGTCATAAATGATTATTGTGATCCGTTCCTATAATTAGAAATACAGTCTAAATATTACGATCACTTAAAAATGGAGTCAGATAAAGTTCGGAGCTAGAAAATGAGTATAAATAAACTCTAATAAATAACAGAATTCTTTTCAGAAGCACTGGAAAAGGCTTACATGCAGTTAACCTTCGACCATGCTGTTAGTTTCGTCATTGGGCTAATAGATGGACTTTTACAGGTCCATCTCCAGGTGACCAGGGGTGATGATGTACCCAAGAAACTTAGTCTGAGCTACATGAAACTCACATTTCTCTGGCTTGACAAAGAGATGATTTTCAAGGAGTCTTTGGAGAACCTTGCTGACGTGCCCCTCGTGCTCCGCCACTGACTTGGAAAATATTAGTATATCATCCAGATAAACGAATATGAATATATTTAACATGTCTCTGAGAACGTCGTTGATAAGTGCCTGGAACACAGCCGGGGCATTGGTAAGGCCGAAAGGCATCACTAGATATTCATAGTGGCCTGTGGGGGTGCTAAAGGCCGTCTTCCATTCATCTCCTTGCCGTATCCGCACCAGATGGTAGGCATTGCGAAGGTCCAGCTTAGTAAAAATGGAAGCTCCTTGCAGCAGCTCAAAAGCAGTAGCCATGAGAGGCAGGGGATATCGATTCCGAACGGTTATCTTGTTGAGACCTCGGTAATCGATACATGGCCTAAGCCCCCCATCCTTCTTCCCTACAAAGAAAAAGCCAGCACCAGCAGGGGAAGTGGAGGCTTGGATGATGCCACTTGCCAGGGACTCCTTGATGTAAGTATTCATAGCAACCTGTTCAGGGGTAGATAAGGAGAAGACTCTGCCTCTAGGAGGGCAGGAACCAGGGAGAAGGTCAATTGCACAGTCGTATGGGCGGTGAGGTGGCAGAGAGGTGGCTCGGGACTTACTGAACACTGCCTTAAACTGATGATAGACAGTGGGAACTTGAGACAGGTCTACAGACTCTTGAGGCTCGGGATAAGGGGCTGAGGGGCTCTGGGTTAAACAGGTAAAGTGACAAGAGGGACTCCAATCTAGAATGGAACCAGTAGACCAGTTGATATGGGGATTATGTCTGTGCAGCCATGGATGACCTAAAATGACAGGATACTCGTAGAAAGTCTCCTCCTGCTGATGTTTAGCAATGGTGAGTTTCAGGGACTGAGTGGCCTCAGTTACTTTGCCGGGTTCTAGGGGTCTACCATCCAATACAGTTACTGCCTGGGGATGAGGGAGAAGGTGGGTAGGGATCTTAAGTTTCTTGGCCAAGGATAGATCTATGAAATTACCTGCGGCACCTGAATCGATCATTGCCTGGACTGGAAGCTGATGACTCTCCCAGGACAAAATGGCTTGGAGTGCTAGAACGGTGTTGGCAGGAGGAGCTCTTATTTTCCCCATCACAGTCCTCCTGTAACTAGGTGGGGACCATCGTTTCCCGACAGCTCTGGACAAGTGGATCGAAAGTGTCCAGAAGTACCACAGTAAAGGCATCGTCGCTCCCTCATGCGTCGTTCCCTTTCACTGGGAGAGAGTCTGGAACGACCTAGCTGCATGTCTTCTGGAGGCTCGGGAGCCTGTTCAATGACTGGGACGAATCTAACAGGTGGGGCATGAACTGGGGATATAGGTTTGTGAACAGGGGCTTGGGACTGGGATGCTCTGCCTCGAGTGATTCTCCGTTCTCTCAGGCGATTATCAAGGCGAATGGCCATATCAATAAGGGATTCAAGGTCTTTGGCTGGTTCCCGGGTGGCCAACTCATCTTGAAGGGATTCAGCTAATCCTCCCTGAAAGCAGACCCTTAGGGCTTCGTCATTCCATCCACTTCCTGCTGCAATGGTTCGAAACTCAATGGCGAAGTCTGCAGTGCTGCGGGGGCCTTGACGGAGAGTCAGCAGACGTTTGGAAGCCTCCTGCCCACTAACTGGATGATTGAAGACCCGCTTGAACTCCTTCTCAAAGGCTGTGTATGACTTGCAATAACTAGTCTGGGACTGCCACACCGCAGAGGCCCAAGCTAGTGCCTTGTCAGTCAGAAGGGTGATAATATAAGCAATCTTTGAGCGGTCAGTGGGAAAGCTTGAGGGCTGAAGCTCAAAAGTGAGAGAGCACTGGGTGAGGAATCCCTGACAGGAACTAGGATCTCCAGAGAATGGCTTGGGGGGTGGAAGTCGGGGTTCGGCAGCAGCTACTGGAGCTATGGGAGGATTGTTGGTACTTAGAGGTGGTGCAGCAGGAGAAGGAGAAGCACCAGGGAGGTTTTCAAAAAGCTGCCGAATGGACAACATGACATCTGCAAGGAGCTCTGAGTGTTTTGTCATCAACTCCTCTTGACGATGGAGGACCTCTTCATGGCGCTGGAAGGAAGCTTCATGACTGGCAATCACCGCCAACAGATCTTTGGCACTGAGTGTTTCTGGGTCCATGTCTGACTCGGTTTTTCTGTCACGAGCAGGTCTTGAACCCGGGGCTCTGATGTGGAGACTGGTGTGTGTAAACCACTCAGCCACAAGGGCAGTTGTGTTGGACCCAAACGAAAACACTCCAAGTGGGAATCCAGGAAACAAGGATTTATTAAAAAAAAAGGTTAACTTAGATTCTTCTCAAAAATGAAGTAGCAAAACAGACAACTCAGGTTCTTCTCAGAATGAGGTATATTACAGATTTTAACAGTGCAAAAAAAACATACAAAGAAAACTCCACGAGGGGAGAAAACAAACAGACAACAATGCAGCAAGCAACCGGATAAACAAAACAGTCTTACTAGACGTAGCTCAGGAGAACAAGGGACCGCAAGGCAAGTGCACTGGGACTGACTCAAAAACCGAGTGAGGAACAGAGAAAGAGTGACAACTTAAATACACTGGCTGGAACAAGTCACAGGTGATCGAAATAAAGTAAACAAGAACACACGAGGAAGAACAAAGGCAGAGGGGAAACATGGCGACCTCTAGGGGAATGGAGACAAAGTGCAGGATGGTGACAGCATCACAAGCAAAATTACCATCTTGTGTCATATAACATATATCGACCAATCAGTGCAGTTCTCAAGGTAGAATTTCAAGCACAACCAATCATTTTAAACAGAATTAAAATATTAATTAAAAGTTTTTTGCTGTCTTATGAGTAAGTTAAACACACCTCTTTAAGTTTTAATGCCAAAACTTGGTATTTTAAGTGATGTCAAGTTATATTAATTTAATATCTTTAGTAATAAATACAGCAGGGCTTACAGTGTGGATGCTAGAAAAAAAGGAATAATAAAAAAACTCTTCTTTCATTAGACAATAGATTAATTTTATTTATATGGTGATGATTGTGTTATGAGATTATATGAATGACCTTCCTTTATATAAAACAGGACCTATTTTTATGTCTGTATGTCTCTTGAGCTTTAAAGCTTGACCATCTACTCAAACCAGAACCTTATACATGACCTTGTTAGGACTGTTCACCTGTGACATAATAAAGTTGAGTAATCAGGGTACCTGAAGAAATTATTGCTTATACATGTACAGCGTGTATGTACTGATTTGTATACAAGCACCCAAACAATAATACACTTGGTCTAAATGCTTAACATTTATTACAAGTAAAGTTAAAATTATTGTATTATTAAGAAATCATTGGAAATGTCCATGGTGAAATTAAGGAAAAATACATTCTGATGCAATTTCACAGATCCCCCTGAAATAAAATTTAAAAACTTCAAAAATAGATACAAAACCATCTCCTTTCTATGTGAATAAAAGACAGATATCTGAAAGAAATTTCTTGCCAAGGCCACAAAATAAACAAATAAAAATAAAATGGATAAAAAAATTTAACCTAACATCACCTTTTCTTTAAGTTTGTTTCTTAAGCTCAAATTGCATTAACAAGCACTATTTTCAAGGTCTACTCCTCTTGAGCAAAAGGTAGTCAGGGGCTCTTGTGAAGAAAAAATACTTGAAATTTAAAGCATTTTATTAAAAATGTGGATTTTTTTTTGTTAGAATGCCCATTTTGAGCATTGCACTGAATGCATTTTCTGTGTAATATCATCTGTACTTCAAACCCTGTATCCATACAGGTCAACTTGAAACGTATGTCCTTTAACAAACTACATGCATGATAATAAACAGAGTTGCTCGGAAGTCAACGATTCTTTGCTTTCTTCACATGAAAAAGGTTTGCACTCAAAAATCTTCACAATTACTCAAATGCACAATTATTGAATTCCTTTAAGAGATCTATAGCTCTATACTATCACAGTAAATGCTGAGAATCAGAGTAATGACTCAGGTTTAAAGATGTTTTTGCAAAAACCCAAGGTCACTCCAGCGGGGGTTTCCAATGCTAGTCTCTCTTTCTTTAAGTAGATTTAACAAAAACTCAAAGAGAGAATGACCTTTCCTTGACATAATTTGTCACTTATTTGACACTGAAATATCTGCCTAGAGCCCAATCAGCTGGAATTAAGCTCATGTGCTTGATTTGTTTTCATATTGCAGTCTGTAGAGTAGGAAAACTCAATAGATTGAGCTCATTACACAGGCACAGAGGAAAGGCGTTTTCTCTGGGTCTAATAATGATTTTAACACAGTTATTTTCTCAGAGATAATTTTATTCTGAGAAAGTAATAAGGAATATGAGTATTTTCTTAGTTATTATGTCAAGTGGAAAAACGTTTCATTACCTGGTGGTTAACTAGTGGGGCAAAATATGTATTGTGCATGTATTGTATATATTGAAGCTCACAGTGACCAAATTATTCTTGTGTTTCTTGTCATAATATGCAGTCTCTTGCCAGACATGATCAATGCCACAAAATAAATAAATAAGTAAATAAATCTAAAGATGTATTAAGCTTTCTGTGCATGAAGTCTGACACAGAACAAAACATGGACAAGTACTTTGAGCTTTCCATCAAGCTCAGTTTTTACTTGAACTCACTCAATTTGTGTCTTAAGTGAACATGAACAGTTGGGAAAGTAATCAAGTGCTTGTTAGTATACTAGAACTGTGCATTTAGTCTTAATAAACCCGCTTAATAAACCTGCTGCTGTGCATCAATAAATCAATTAATTGAACTGGGCTAACCAGTGATTCATTTTTAAATGACTGAATTAATCAATAAAAAGCATAGTTAACCCAAAACTGAAAATTCTGTCATTGTTCATTCACCCTTCACTTCCTCCAAACCTTTTTTCATTCATTCATTCATTCATTCATTCATTCATTCATTCATTCATTCATTCATTTTCTTTTCAGCTTTTCAGTCCCTTTATTAATCAGGGGTCACCACAGCGGAATGAACCGCCAAATTATCCAGCATATGTTTTACGCAGTGGATGCCCAATTCAACTATAGCGCATGTCTTTGGACTGTGGGGGAAACTGGAGCACCCGGAGGAAACCCAAGCCAACACGGGGAGAACATGCAAACTCCACATAGAAATGCCCTCTGCGCCACTGTGTTTTTTATATTTTATCACTTTGATGTATAGTAGGCTATAATGTTTAGAGGTAAATTGTTAATTTTATTAAAACTAATCTCATATTTATATCAGATACTGTATGCAATATACACCACCAACAAGTGCTGTGTGCTATCATGTGAGTGCTGTTTTTGTCTTGAAAAGTGTGTGGTATTTGTGATATTTTAAAAACAGTGCTATTCATTTTATGCAATTTAATAAATATAATATTGTTATATTTAAGAAACAATATTTAAATTTTTTTTGCCAATTTTACCAACATAAAAAAACACCTACTGTATATTGCCACAACTGTTGTGTGTCTTTTCTGAAATAATCCATTAATGTTTTGAAAAAGTGGGTGGCACGGTGGTTAGCACTGTCACCTCACAGCAAGAAGGTCACTGGTTCGAGTCCCGACCTGGGGTGCGTGTCACAAACAATGACGTAACTCGTAGCTGCACTATCATAGTACGATGCATTGTTTGGGAAGAGAACAATGTAGTGACGAGTGTTTCCCGAAAACCGTAGTTGCTTTGTCGCAGATCTATTGTTTGAACCATGTTAGTTATAACGTAAAACCTCCATAATGACGCTATAAACGAGGTGGAGTTAAAACTTCTTTAAAGAACCCCATAATTTTTTTGTGCAAAATATATTGTTTTACACGCACACACATTTTAAAGAAAAAACAATATTAGTTTTGGTAAAAACATGCACTCAATTTCTATATTAACTGAAATATATGTAAACGACACATATAGGGCTTATGTTTGCTTTACAAATATTATTGAGAACATTACATATTCTATTCTAAAACATAAAATCACTTACAAAAGCTAACACGTATTCTAATCTCATAAATAAATCATATAAATAAATAAATAATGAGGCTATTTATTAAGAAATGAAATTTAATATTTACTATTTATTAGGAAATGAAAGAACAAATCTTCTTTAATAATAATAATAATAATAATAATAATAATAATAATAATAAAGACAATAATAATTATAATAATAATAATAATTATTATTATTATTATTAAGTGGGATATTGTTTATGTATTTATTGTTTATTTATTTATTTTGTTGAATAGTCTACTTTTACAATTTGACACATGCAAACCAGGTCGCAACATTCTAAATGAATAGGGCATAGGGAGGATAACGGGGAATAGAACACAACCAGGAACTGCGATTATAACTACAGCTCTAGAAGTGTAGTTGCAAGCGTAAAAGTTTGCACATGTTCGTTGGAGCAATGGATTTGGGAAACGCTAAATCAACTTGTGACCTTAGTTGCTAACGATAGTTTTCGGAAATGCACCCCTGGTCAGTTGGCATTTCTGTGTGGAGTTTGCATGTTCTCCCTGTGTTCACGTTTCCTCTGGATGCTCCGGTCCCCCCTCCAATCTAAAGAATGTGAATGTGTTTGAATAAACTAAATTGGCCGTATAGTGTATGTGTAGAATGCAAGAGTGTATAGGTGTTTATAGGTTGTGGCTGGAAGGGCAGGTTTGTGGTTCATTCTGCTGTGGCAACCACTGATGAAAGGGACTAAGCTAAAGGAAAATTAATGGATGCTTCGAAAGAACTACTCCAAGGCCCTTCTAATTAAGAACAAAGAATGTTTGTGTGTTTCTAATGCCACTTTTTGTCATGTCTGTTAGATGCTTAAAATTGTAATAAATCAGATTAATTAAAGTAAATCATATGATTAATTAGATTACAAAAAGTGTAATCATTTGACAGCTCTAAAAAGCAAAAAAAAATGATCTCAAACCATGCATTTCTCAAACATAGATGTTAAAGAGCAGACAGTGAATGGAAGTGAACAAACACTTCTGCTTGGGCACATGAGTGTTTTACAGCAATCACAATCTGCAAGGCCAACAGCATTATTAGAGCAATAGCAATGTCTGGCATTGCCATGGTAACAACTCTGCTCAGCCTAATCTCTAAACACTGTGTATAGTTCAGGTACAGATGCGGTACCTCAGAAACATAAAAGCAAATCCACTAAGTTAAAAATTATTTTTACGTGACTGAAATATATATAAGTTATGTTTGCATTTTTTTTAAAAGATTTTTCGGTCAATTTAGAATTTACCCTTTAATACATTTTCTGTAATGCATATTGTTCATGCACCTTTCTTTAATGACGCATTCAAACAAAGCGCTTAGTCGTGACTTGGCTCAGAAATAGATGTTTAATAAAATCTATTGTTGGCTAAAGATCTTTATCCTTGACAGACCACATTAAAGCTGGAAATAACCACTAAACAAATTAATATCAAGGGAAAGTGATGTAGTCAGATTTTTTAAAAGCTCATATAACCTCACGCTTAAGAAAGACTTAGAAGTGTAATTCCCAGCAAACACATAACTATCCCCTAACGTTCTCATGTGGTTCCCGTTTGGTTATTTTGTTGGGAACCAAATAAGAACGTTC
This sequence comes from Danio kyathit, assembly GCA_903798195.1. Classification (NCBI taxonomy): domain Eukaryota; kingdom Metazoa; phylum Chordata; class Actinopteri; order Cypriniformes; family Danionidae; genus Danio; species Danio kyathit. Next base: position 33,187,966 of record LR812519.1, read on the forward strand.
TGGGAACGTTCTCTGTAGGTTATTTATTTGGTAACCAAAATATAACCTTCCCAGAATGTTCTGTGCAGGTTATTTTTGATGGTCATTTTATTACCTACAGAGAACCTTCCCAGAACGTTCCCTCTAGGTTTTATTTAGATTTTTTTTCATAACCCTGAGAGAACCTTCCCAGAACGTTCCCTGTAGGTTAATTTTGAGATTTATTTTATAACCAAAAGAGAACCTTCTCAGAACGTTCCCTGTAGGTTATTTGTTGGTTTTATTTTTGTAACATAGAGATAACCTTCTCAGAACATTCCCTGTAGGTTATTTTCATGTTTTATTTTATAAACAAAAGAGAACCTTCTTAAAACGTTCCCTGTAGGTTATTTTCATGTTTTATTTTATAACCAAAAGAGAACCTTCTTAAAACGTTCCCTGTAGGTTATTTGTTTGTTTTATTTTGGTAACATAGTGATAACCTTCTCAGAACGTTCCCTGTAGGTTATTTTCATGTTTTATTTTATAACCAAAAGAGAACTTTCTTAAAACGTTCCCTGTAGGTTATTTGTTGGTTTTATTTTGGTAACATAGTGATAACCTTCTCAGAACGTTCCCTGTAGGTTATTTTCATGTTTTATTTTACAACCAAAAAAGAACCTTCCCAGAACGTTCCATATAGTTTTTTGTATGTTATTTTCATAACCTAGAGAGAACCTTCCCAGATAGTTTTCTGTTGTTATAGTAACACACACGTGTGTTTTAAAAAATATATTATTTATTTATTTATTGTTTCTGGACATTGGATCTGTAATATAATTTGATGATTTATTTTTTTATTTAAAAATGTATAGTATTGTAATTTACATATAATATTTATATGCGTCGTCGACGTCGACTGTATCACGTGATTAATTCAAACCAATGACGGGCGGCTGGAACTCTGCACGCAAGACCTGTCACTCAGACGCCGACTCAGCTTCTTGACGTCATCAGCCAGCTGCGCTAATCAGGTAGGTTTATCAATTGTCTTTTGTTTTCGGTATTTTTTGAGGACTTTTGAGGTCAAAATCCTTGTGAATTTGTTCATAAACCGAAATTCTTATACCGAATGTAAAGGTTAATGAGACCATTAATCAGATTATACGGTACTTGCTATTTAAATGCAAACGGTTAATTTATAACGGTCAACTCGTTACGTTAGCCACTTCAGAGTCCGTTGTCTGAGGCTATATTATCTTCTAAAACCACACAAATCTATTAACTTAAATCATTTTACAGTCATAATGGTGTTAGTTTGATTTATTGTTGAACTGCTGTTCAACCAAACCTTCGAGGTGGCTATATGAGCTGGTATATTGTAGAATGGCAACGTGAGCACAATAACGTTATCTTTATCAATGAATGCAATGACATTTAACCAACTTCGCACAGATATAATTTTATAGTGTACTTTTTACAAAGGCTAACGGTAAACAGTTAATTTTAGGATATAATTAACGTCATCTCTTTTTGTAGGCACAGTCTAGAGCAAGTATAACAAGCTTTTGTAACAAGCTGGGAGAAGAGAGGCTCATTGGCCTTGTATATATATATATATATAGGTTTTACACACACACACACACACACACACACACACACACACGAATGTGGTTTATAAGAAACTTTCATAGACATAATGATTTATAATATACAAATTATATATTCTATCCTCTAAACCCAACCAAGTAATGTCATAATTGTATTCAAGTTTATTTAAATAATGAAAATTAATGTTAAAATCTTGTTTTTTTAATTGAATTGAAAAGTCTCTCTAAATGCATTACTCCTCTTATCATCTTATGCATTTTTAGATATCATTACACATTCTTAAATTTTTAGGGATATACCACAAATAATATCTTTTTCTCTTTTCAGTACTGATCTCCATCCAGCCCCAGTTGAGCAGAGCTGAATCAACTGATCAAGATCTCCAGTATTACAACAATCTGCCAGGTACAATCCTGCAACAGAGCAGCATGAGCTTTCAAGTTTAAGAAACCCTTCGATATTGATTAGCCAGTAATCACTGTTGGATTATTAAAACTTTTTTAAAACAATGTTTTTATTTTTTTCATTTCCACAGCTCTTGGTTAGCAGGTTGAAGCACATTTCTGAATTATTCATTGCCAATCTTAGTCAATCATAATCATTTGTTTTGGATCAATTTTTCATTTTCACACTCAACGTAGAGCACCGGGGTCAGATTGACCTCCTCCAGACCAAACATATGGGTTATGTACAATATTTAAATCATAATCACTAATTTTTCTCTTTTTTCCACCTTTTGCTTAACCGCAGATAAACAAAGGTCCATCCGCACACAGGTTGCTGGATTTTTTTGATGTACATACAGGTACTTTTTTCACTGATGTTCATAAACATATTTAATATAAGAATAACTGACATTTAAATATAATTAAAGGATTAGTTCATTAAAAAAGTAATTAAGCTATTAATTACTCATTTTTGTTTAATTCCAAATCTACTTTGTTTATCTTTAGAACACAAATTATGATATTTTAATTAAATCTGAGAGCTCTCTCATCTTCCATAGACTTCAAGGTTCCAGACTCCTCAAAATCCAGAACAGGAACCCAAACAAATCCTCAGACCATATGCTTTCAGTGGTTCAATCAAAATATTATGAAGCTATGAGAATACGTTTATGCACACATAAAACAAGAATAATAACTTTATTGAACAGTTTCTTCTCCTCTGTGCCAGTATAGGTGGCAGTATGGCACTGGTCATACGAAGTAACACTTCAGCAGCTTGACACACAATAAAAAGCACAGCACTCTCTTGAACATGTCTTATATTGACACGGAAGAAAAGAAACTGTTGAACAAAGTTGGTATATTTGTTTTACGAGCGTGGAAAAATAATTCCTTGATAATATTCATTTAAAACCCTGAAGGTAACATGGTCTGTTTTGAGAAAGTTTTTTGTTGCCTTTTCTGGACTTGTGTCTGAATCCTTGCTGTCTATGGTTGTGGGAATCTCCGTTTTAATTAAAAAAATATCATAATTTGTTCAGAAAATAACAAAGGTCTCGGGGTTTGGGACAACATGAGAGTAATTTATCTAAATATACAAATAATGTTTTGGTGAACTAACCCATTAATAATGCTACTATTTAAAGTCATTAATAATTTGTTAAATGGTTTGTTAGTGCAAAATATAAATATGTATTTTCATAATTTATATTAGATTTGTTACATTTTTGTGTGTGAGTGAATATAAGTATTGTGTGTGTGTGTGAGCACTTTGTTGATTGTGCACTTATAAATGAAGTGCACGTCTACTATCTCTCTCTATGTATGTGATTGTTTGACTCTTTAATGCAAACAAGTAGACAGTTTTTCCAGCTGCTATCAAAATGAATAATAATTGTTGTTTATTACTGACATTTTGTTTTTACAGGTGAACTACCTGGTGAAGCAACCCTTGAAGCTTGAACATGAAGACAGTTGCATCAGAATGACATCTTTGGTGCCTACAGTTTAAAACAGAAACTAACAAGAAATCTGAGCTTTGTAACATCTTTAGACAATTTCTCTCACTACTATCGACCATTTTGTATGTTTTTTTTTATTATTGCCTGTAATATACAATTAACTCAAGCCAAAAGTTTGCTAAATCCTTTGAACAATGCAGAAGGTGAAAGGCAGGTGAGACACTAAAATGTCACCTAGGAAGCTATTTTTAGTGGTTTTAAAGTTAGGCCCACATAATTTTAAACATGGTAAACAAACAATGCAGATAAATGTCCAATATTAGACTTTAGTTTTAAAAGGTTTCTCTCCCTCTTTTATTATATTAAAGTTTATATAATGAATTACATTTAAAACATTTGTTAATCAGTTTTGCTGTTTAAAAATTTTTGTTTATGTATTTTTTTTCTGCAAAAGCAAATTATTTAAATAATTTACCAGTCATGGAATATATTATTAGTGTGATTCACTACATTTGAAACATTTGCAAATTAATTGTGTACTTTGTCGTTTAAAATGTCTTATTTACAAATATATTGTTCTGCAAATGCATATTTTTAAAAGTAATTTACTAGTTATGGATGATAATTATATGAATATTATTTATCACACCTGAAACATGCATATATTTTTGTTTAAAATGTCTTATTTTTATAAATGTTGTCCAAATGCTAATTATTTTAAGAATTTACCAGTTATGAATTATATTTATTACACTTAATATATAAATATCAATTTTGTTTAAAATGTCATGTAATGTGTGTGTGTGTATATATTTATTTATATATATATATATATATATATATATATATATATATATATATATATATATATATATATATATATATAATTCTTAGAATAATATATATTATATTTAAATAATTATTTTAAATGAATAACTTTTGCAAATCAATATAGTATTTTTGTTGTTTAACTTTTGTTTTGTGTATGTGTATATATATATATATATATATATATATATATATATATATATATATATATATATATATATATATATATATATATATATATATATATTCTAAGAATTAGCCTGATATTGTGTGTCATTTATTACACTGTAAATGTTTACAATTCAGTTTTGTTGTTTAAAATGTCTATTTTTAAAATGTACCAGTTATGGTTCATACTATCTGTGTTTTCTGAACAATAAACAATGAAAAAAGTTAATTCTTTGGTCTGATTATTTGTGTGTAAGCACGTTAATGCAGACATTTGAAGACTGTTTAGGGAACCTTCTGGGAACGTTGCGCTAACGTCCCGGGAACGTTCCGCAAACCAGCAGGGGACGTCCCGGGAACGTTCTGGGAACCTGCAGGGAACATCCCAGGAACATTCTGCAAACCGGCAGGGGACGTCACGGGAACGTTCCGTGAACCTGCAGGGAACCTCCTGGGAACATTCTGCAAACCGGGAGGGGACGTCAGGGGAACGTTCCGCGAACCTGCAGGGAACGTCCTACTGACGTCAAGAAAACTTTCCTGGCTAACCAACATGGAACGTTAGGGTGTTTGTTGTGGGGACGTTCCCAGAACGTTCTGAAAACCTTCAGGGAACGCTCCGAGAACGTCCTGGGAACGTTTTGTGTTTGCTGGGTTACAGCTCATCTAATCTTAATGTCTAGACCACAAGGGAGTTATGTAATCTGAAATTAATTGCGTCATTTATTCAACATTCAGAATCATGGTGGCAGTTGCCTAAGCACGTGTCCGATTCCAAACAACACCTGTTATATTTATCTTTTAATTGAAACTGTACAGATCACACACTGCGTCTCAAAGTCAGAGAGCAGCATGTACTTGAGTAGAATGATTAATTATGATGATAACTATAAACAGGCAGTTCTGTCTCATACACTGTCGGTGCTACTTAGTGCTGCTGCCCCTGAAACATCAGTTAGATAAACATGCTGTAACTAACTCAGTTTTGATGTAGGACCTCTAATTCTTTTTTTTTTTTCTTTTTTTTTTTTCAGTGTTATAGGTTAATGACATATTTATTATTTCAAAAAGCTTGTCTAATTAATTGAAATCATAAAACTAAATATAAATCTAATTGGTAACAATTTAAAACATGGGTACACTATTATGCATCAAAAAATGCAAATATAATCATGAGTTGAATGAAAAACTAAATACTGTAATTTACTAATGATTATTGTATCTGCAACAAATTAACCGATTCTCTTTATTCTAATCTAGACTCTAGGTCCAGTAGTACAAAAGACAGACAAAACAATACAATCCACACAATATAAATTAAAACCAAGAGAATATTTCATCAAAGGTAACTGATAACTAGGGCCAGACAGAATCTGCGGACATTTTTAGCTATTTCTGCTGAGAATTTTGATAAAAATCTGCAGATTTATGGGGAATGATTTTGGGAATATCATAACTAAAACTATATGAAATAAAAAATAATACCTTTTTTAACTTTTATTTAGTGTTTACAATGTAAATCCATTTAGATCCACTTATTTGGTAAACAAAGCAAATCTCTCAAATAATATACGTATCTACTAAATAACAGAAATTATTACTTTACAAACTGTATTGTAAATAAACCATATGAATATTTTCATATTAGTCAATGATTATACTGAAATTAATTTAAAAACTGAATAAATATAAATTTACACACATTTATACAAGTAAATTAACAGAATCAATGATGGGCTAAAAATCTGCATAAATCTGCGGAATTCTTTGTGCACAGATTCAGTGTGGGCCTACTGATAACGCACCTCAGTAAGCCTAGGATTTATCAAAAACATTAAAATATGCTGAGTATTCTTTAACCGACAGATAAAATTATAGATCAAATTTCTCATCGAACCAGAAATTAATCAAACTCTCACCTTACAAAATAATTGACTTGCACTACACAATGTAGCCTATAAGCCTATTCAAAGTATTTCTTGTAAAGCACTCAATTAGGAAGTATTGCAAATGTGTGCTATTTGTTTTTGTTTTCCTGATTTTGGCAGCCTTTTTAACATTTTAAAAGTTAAAATTTATTTTGTATGCTTGTACGCCTACTTTAAAATTAGATTATATAATTATATAATAAATTAGTAAATTAATAATATTGATAATAATAATAATAGCAAAAAAAGGCTACTTTTGTGAGGCGATAAAATAAATGGCGCCCTTGGCTTTGCTATAGCCCCAGGGCCCAATATGTTCTTAATCCGGTCCTGACTACACCATCTTTTTTTTTTTTTAATAAGAAGAATCCTCAAACAATCATTGTATGCAACCTGCAGCTTATGGAGACTCTCTCCTTTTTAATTATACCACAGAGGAGCTGTGTATAAAGAACTGCTATAGTTCTAAAGAGGATTACCTTAACCTGCTCTGAACATAAATAAAAATTTCTCACCAGCATATTTGCTTGAGCTTATAACTTTCGATGTTCCCTGTACATATCATTATCATCACACAGTAATGACATGCCCTAAATATTCGACGTTTTATTAACATTTAAAACTTGCCCTAACATATGATTCACAGATGAAGTAAACTATAAATTATTATTAGCCAAATGTCATGATGTATTCATTCCCTTACAACATCTATATCAGGGGTGTCCAAACTCGGTCCTGGAGCGCCGGTGTCCTGCTTAGTTTAGCTCCAACTTGCTTCAACACACTTGTCAGGATGTTTCTAGTATATCTAGTGCAGGGGTGCTCAACCCTATTCCTGGAGATCGACCTTCCTGCAGTTTTCAGTTGCAGCCCTTATCAAACACACCTGCCTGTAATTATCAAGTGCTCCTCAGGTTCTAATTAATTGGTTCAGGTGTGTTTGATCAGGGTTGGAGCTGAAATCTGCAAGAAGGTCGATCTCCAGGAACAGGGTTGGTCACCCATGATCTAGTAAGAGCTTGATTAGCTGGTTCAGGTGTGTTTGATTAGGGTTGGATCTAAACCCTCCAGGACACCGGCCCTCCAGGACCGAGTTTGGACACCCCTGATCTATATGATATAACGATTCTATTAACTTATTGTGTACATTTCTTGTATACTTCATACCTATTGTATAAAAGTTATGTACTCAGCTTCCGAATTTTATGCTTTAATTAATAATGTGCAAATAGATTATTATGTTAGGACTTTACTTGTTGAGGCACATGACTGTTAAATATAATTTTTGTTGAGTAGGTCACACTTTTTTTAAGGTACAATTCTATTATACTATTAATAAACCATTTACTTTGAGTTTTATCTCAATAAACTACTAATTTGCTGATTATTAATAGTTAGCAAGGTAGTAGTTAGGTTTAGATATAGAATTAAGGATGTAGAATAAGATCATACTTTAAAAGTACTGATAAACAGCTACTAATATTATATTAATGGATAGATAATAAGCAAGTAGTTAATAGTGGGCACTATATTGGCACTTAAACTAAAATGTAATGAAATATTTGCAAATCATTAGCTAATGATTAATTTAAGTTAAACATTTGAAGTTGAAATGCATGGTTCGACCAGTTGTGGTAATTAACACATGAATTTACACTATTAATTAATATAATATGTTATTTGGGAGCTGATACATGGACCCTTTTTACAAGACTGTTATGACTCGTTTAACTGTCATCATCATTTATTGTCACATCCCCGGCTCGTTCCTGCTGCTCCAATCACCATTCTTCCTCACCATCTCGTTCCCTCAGCTCCAATCACCGCTCTCCGGCTGGAATCGAAGTCAGATGGTTCACCTCACTTTCTACCCTGCTTGCTTTCTTTCGTGGATGTTTCTCCTAACCTGTGGATGCACATGCTGTGATTAGGGGAAGTGACTTTTTTACTCTGATGGTTGAATGAAGATCCTTGTTTACATTGTGAACAGCTTACAAGACTGCTCTCCATCCAAGAATATCACTTGCCTGCTTCTGTTGAACTATCCACTGTGTTTTGAATAAATTCACAACAAGAACCATCCTTGTCTTCATTGTGTGACCGTGACATTTATGTATGTATTCTATCATCTTTGCATCAAATTACAAAAAGCGAATTAATGCTTATGCAAGGTGTTTCTAATGCAGCGCCTATGGGGTTGAGAGTAAATTTGACATTATCCTCTCCTCTGGTTGCTGTCATCAGTCTCACACTATTTATTTATTTATTTTTCTGAAAAAGTCTCTAACACCATCGTGTAGTTTTTATTATTATTATTATTATTATTATTTCAGCAAATAGGATTGTAAAAACTATTTGTTGTATTCTCCGAACACTGCGTTCTATGTTTACCCAACCATTACGCCTTCCGTTAATGAGAAACCCGGAAATGTGAAAAGGGTCTATTATGGCTAAACTAATAATGATGGCCCATTAATTTCACTAATAAATAAATTTGTTCTTCAAGCCATACGTTATTAGTTAAGCATGAATTAATATTATTTCAAATTAGTGAAATGAACAACCTCTTGATGGTAAGCCAGGAGACATCAATTAAAGTGAATCTCACAACCAGAGGGTTATTGAATCAAAATATGTTCATCACATTTTATTTTAAGGTACAATTCTTGCTATTAATAAACCATTAACTATGCCATTTTCCTCAAGCTCCTAAGTTGCTGCTATATAAGGTAGTTACTACTGTATATGTTTAGGTATTGTGTAGGATTGAATGCAAAATAAGATTGTGCAAAATGTTATTTGAGCAGGGGTACACATAACGAAAAATGTTTTAAAAAAATGGACCAAATAAGGGCGTCATGGTGGCGCAGTGAGTAGCATGATCGCCTCACAGCAAGAAGGTTGCTGGTTCAGTTGGCATTTCTGTGTGGAGTTTGCATGTTCTCCCTGTGTTGGCGTGGGTTTCCTCTGGGTGGTCCGGTTTCCCCCACAGTCCAAAGACATGCACTATAGGTGAATTGAATAAACTAAATTGGCCGCAGTGTATGTGTGTGAATGCAAGAGTGTATGGGTGTTTCCCAGTGTTGGGTTGCAGTTGGAAAGGCATCCGCTGCATAAAACATATGCTGGATAATTTGGCGGTTCATTTCGCTGTGGCGACCCCTGATGAATAAAGGGACTAAGCCAAAAAGAAAATTAATGAATGAATGGACCAAATAAAGTGCAAGAGGAGCACTTTTGCATACCAGATTTAGTTAATTTGAATGTGAATCAAATGACATTGAACATAGTAAATAGGCTTGTGCAACTTTGCCACACTTGTGGCTTGGAGGAAGAATGTAAAATTAAGTTGCTCTATGTTTGCACGGATGGAATTGCTGTTTCATGCAAACTCCGGGAAAGTTCATATCACATCAAATCATAGAAGTGAGCAACTATTAAACACTTTGTCAAACAGTAAGTTTATGCTTTCAATCACTTTCTTTTCTGACACGCATAACTGATGCACTGCAAGCAGCAAGGTGGTTAATTTAATTTGTGCCCAACTTCAGCAGAAAACGACTCTATTCTTGTTAATTTGAACTTTTACATTGCATTCATGATAAGCAGATGTGTGTGCCGCTCAGTGTTAGCATGCTAAAAATAACCAAAGGTCAAACCCGAGGGTGTGGGTTGTCAATCGAACTCAATTGCCTGGCTTGAGGTGTGAGCCAGGCAATTGATTCAAATTTTAAAGGAGCTGATTGCACCTAATCCTGCAAAATATATGCAAATTACATATTTTAAACACATGTTTCTGTTTAGATTTTAAGTATATATGAAATATATGCAACATTTCAAAATTGCCAAAATGGGCATTTTGATATGAATATGCAGGATGACTGTGCCATAAACAGTGTGAGGACCAAGCAGGAAGGCCTACTCCTTTGAGAATTGGACCAAGAATGTTATATGCACCCTTGTTTATAAGTTCTAAAAAACAGCCAATATCTTAATATTAGGCAAGTAATAAGTCACTATTTAATAGTGAGAATTGTTACAAACTAAAGTGTTACTGATATTGCATTTACAAAAATGCTTACAGCCCATCTTTAGGCAACCCAGGCTCATTATTGATACACACCCTTGTATACATTTCTGGAAAGTGCACAATACATTCCAGGAGGTATGTTTTCGCAAATCCACCAGAGGCCACTGTGTATGCTTTTTGAGATCTCAAATTTCTCTTGTCAGTGCCATTTGTGCCTACTGTTCTCGCATAACTCCACCAGAGGCTGCTGTCGACTGACTGACTACCTGACTTCCTTTCGTAAGCCCAACCGATGTTTTCAACAGCACCAATTAACCCGATCACCCCCTTTCCTAAACCCAACCTACAGTGTTTTCAAAAGAAATCCAGAAAAGCCCTCATGGCCGCCTGATTTTTACCACATTTTCAAATCTTACCATGTTTTCACCCTGTAATTTACTTATTTATTGTATTTTTTGCCTTTTGTTTTACCTGCTTTCCTTAACTGTTTCTCATCAAACTCGAACCCCTTTGTTGCAGTCAACTCCTCGCTGCGTCTCAAGTCTGCTGACGTACGTGTGAGCTACTGGGCAAACTGGTAACAGCAGAAAAGCCATCCACACAAAAGGTAAGCAGTCAGCTGATAAAAAAAAAAAAAAAAAAAAAGAAATAGAAGCCATCGGTGGCGTCATACCCCACCGTAGCATTCGTTCTAAAAACGATTATGTAGTCCTGGCTACATAATTTGTGCCATCCAGAAATGTATACAGGAGTACGTTTTCACAATAAGCCTGTGTTGTCTTTAGTGGTAGTCAGGTCAGAATAATAAACAAAGCATCTCTTTTTTTTTTTTTTTTAAGCTAAATTGCTTAATCCAAAATAAAGAAAAATGAATACAAATCAAACTTTTCATTCATTCATTTTCTTTTCAGCTTAGTCCCTTTATTAATCTGGCATGCCCACAGCAGAATGAACCGCCAACTTATCCAGCATGTGTTTTTACGCAGCGGCAGCCGCAATCCATCTCTGAGAAACACACACACACTAAGGACAATTTTTGCCTACCCAATTCACCTGTACCACATGTCTTTGGACTGTGGGGGAAACCATAGCACCCAGAGGAAACCCACGCGAACACAGGGAGAACATGCAAACTCCACACAGAAACGCCAACTGACCCAGCCAAGGCTCGAACCTGCGACCTTCTTGCTGTGAGGCGACAGCACTACCTACTGCGCCACCACAATCAAACTTTTCTAGTTTCTAAATTAAATAAATTAATAAAAAAAAAAATATTAATTGAAAAACAGACAAATAATTATACAAAGAAAAATGGCACAATGCAATACCAAATATTGCATCCAATCATAGCAGACTGTCATGCTGGTAGACAGAGATGGTTATCTTTTCACAAGGTTTATTCAAAGTAAGCAACAAAGGAATATCACACAGGCTGTATGAAAGGCAGATCTCAAGTGCTCACAGATCTTGCTCACAGCACTATTGGAGTAGAGCTGGTGTTAGAGCTAGTCAGTACTGTTCGCTGTAGCACAGCGGGGAAATCACAGTCACACAGTTCAGATGGAATGGAAGATCGTAGAGGAACACCACACAAGTCTTTGCCTTATAAACACGGTGAGAGTAAAGCATGGGTTAACATCCTAAACCGCCGTAGATGGTGACAGGCATATTGTGCATGAGGGTGATAACAGATCTTCAGACAAAGTCAGATAGTAAAGACACTTCCCTGTATCAGTGCGATGGTTATGAAGACTCAGAAGGACCATCCATGGAAGAAGAGAAGATGAGGGCGCTTGAGTGAAGACAACCATACAACTTCAATACCGGTCGAAGAGGGAACGGAGGAGGTGAGTGTTTATAGTGTCCAGGCTGATGAGGAACAGGTGCAGATGGTTAATACTCGGGGGAAGGTTCTCGTGATTGGATGGGACTGGTATGAGGTGGTGAAACTGGATTGGGTGAGTAGGAACGAGTCGGGGATGTTACAGTGACATGGTTAACAAGAGATAAAGTTAGCGAAACTGAAATTAACTGACAATCATAAATTAACTTTAATGTTTTTCTGGCATGACACATGACTCATGACACAATGAATGCACAATAACAGACACAAAATGGCATACAGAAATAGCACAGCAATGGCACAAAATCAGCCATGAATGGAGTTTGAAACAGTTCTTGTATTTGGAGCAGATGAGGAGAAGATCCAATCTAGTTCTCATTAAATTATGAGGACCACCCATTTGCCTTTTTGCAGTTTAATACAATATTTGCATCCACAGAAACTAGTTCATATGACGAAATGATTATATGCATATTTATGAAATTCTGTTATACAGTAGACGATGTAGTGGTGCAGTAGGTAGTGCTGTTGCCTCACAGCAAGAACGTTGCTGGGTCGCAGGTTCAAACCTCGGCTGGGCCGGGTCAGTTGGCGTTTCTGTGTGGAGTTTTCATGTTCTCTCTGCGTTCGCGTGAGTTTGCTCCAGTTTCCCCCACAGTCCAAAGACATGCAGTACAGATGAATTGGGTAAGCTAAAATTGTCCGTAGTGAATGAGTGTGTGGGATGTTTCCCAGAGATGGGTTGTGGCTGGAAGGGCATCCGCTGCGTAAAATCGTGCTGGATAAGTTGGAGGTTCATTCCGCTGTGGCGACCCTGGATTAATAAAGGGACTAAGCAGACAAGAAAATGAATGTTTTACAGTAAATCAATTTTTATGACTGAATTCTGCAATTCCATTCATGTTTCTGCAAAAATCATGGCCCCATTAAAAAGCATGTCATTGCATTCAGAATAATTTATTTCAGTTTAAATTAATTTAAATAAAAACAAATATATAAGACAAATTGCCCCTTATTAGGAGTAATGTAAGACCTAAGAAAGAAAGAAAGAAAGAAAGAAAGAAAGAAAGAAAGAAAGAAAGAAAGAAAGAAAAGAAAGAAAAGAAAGATGCCAGTCTAGATATTTAACTTTATTTTTATAACATCATATTTCAAGGAGGATGGTTTCTACAAAATCATCAATAACTATATGAAAATATACTGTAGTAATTTATAGTAAATATTAAAGTGTTTTGATCCATACTAAAGTACTGGTAATACTTGCTGTGCCTGTGGTAATGCAAGCAATACACCTGTAAACAAATTACCCAATAATTTCCTACAACTAGTGTATTATACTACACTACAGGAAAGGTCTTTTTAAAGCACTATTCCTCATATTCAACTTGGGAAGTCTCAATATAAGTAACATCCAGGTTCAGTTATGTGAGGATGTGTGTATTTTTTGTTGTCATGGCAACATGTCCAAAATAGGGGTCTGTTGAGCACACGTGGCAATGTCAGCTATTTTTAAAGATGCTTGTTTTTGTTACTAAAATTTATCAACTATTTTAATGTTTAAACAAAACATCCTAGATTACACTTACCAAGATTTTAATACATTTCTTGAAAACAAACTGATATAAAACAAGTTACAAAGATATTGTGGTGACATATGTCACATCGGGCTGTTAACCTTAAAACAGGTGGAATTTTGATGTGACATATTTTCACACATTAAGAAAAATGGTAATGAACTGCTCAATTAATTTAGCTGATTAAATTATTTTAGTGTTATATACAGTGTATCTGGAAAGTATTCATAGCACTTTACTTTTTTTTTTACTTTATTTTTTTATCTTAAAGCCTTTTTCCAAAATGGATTAAATTAATTTATCTTAAAATTCTACACACAATACCCCATAATGACAATGTGAAAAAAGTTATTAAAAATAAAAAAACTGAAAAATCACATGTACATAAGTATTCACAGCCTTTGCTCAATACTTTTTTGATGCACCTTTGGCAGCAATTACAGTCTCTCGTCTTTTTGAATATAATGCCTCAAGCTTGGCACACCTGTCTTTGGGAATTTTTGTCCATTCCTCTTCGCAGTACCTCTCAAGCTCTATCAGGTTGGATGGGAAGTGACGGTGTACAGCCATTTTCAATTCTCTTCAGAGATGTTCAATAGGATTTATGTCTGGGCTCTGGCTGGGCCACTCAAGGACATTCACCGAGTTGTTGTGAAGCCACTCTATTGATATTTTGACAGAGAGTACACTGTAAAACCCAAAAAGCTAAAGTAACTCAAACCATTTGAGGAAACCGATTGCAACAAACCATTTAAGTTCAAAAACTAATCCTAATGAGTACTGTGAACTTAATCCATTTGAGTAAACGAAGCAATTTGAGCACAGTAAAACGGGATAAATGAAGAGAAGTCAAACCAACTGAGTACTGTAAAACCCAATAAGTAAAGTCAACTCAAACTGTTTGAGGAAACCGATTGCAACAAACCATTTGAGTTAAAAAAAAATCTATATGTGTACTGTGAACTTACTCCATTTAAGTTGAAGTAATGAGGTATTTCATTTAACTCATTACCTTTGACACTGAGTTCAAAACTCTTTTCAAATGAAAATAATTAACTTTGAGTTGAAATTTTGAGTTAACTACACTCATTTCATTTGATAAAGTTGACTGTTGGGTTTTGCAATGTATGAGGGATGTGACAGTGACTCGGATGAAAACATTGATAAACCTGATTACACTCCAAGTGTAACGGGGAGTCTGAGACAGCATTAGAATCCATATGCAGAAGTTTATTAAGGGGTTTAAGCAGAGACATCAACATGTGAACAGGCAAATAGTTGGCAACATGTAAGGAGTCCAAACCAATCAACATACACAGGGGCAGATCCAGAAGACGTAGTAAAAGTGCAGGCAGAAGTTCAGTATCACAATAAACAGTCCAAAACAGATCAAGAGGGCAAAGACAGAGAACATACGTGATCAAGGCAGGCAGGGTCATACACAGGATAGCAGTCATGAAAGTCACTTGGAACAACGCTTGGTAAGGCAGGTAAACTGGCAATACTTCGCAAGGAAGCATGGCCTGAGCTCTCGCTGAAATACAGCACAAACAGGAAGTAACCACATCGGGCGAGGGCTCCCTCTGCTGGCGTGGCGTTACACCAAGTAAGAAAGACGTGGAAGATGATGAATCAAGTGGATACTATTCAGACAATAGCAGGTCAAGTGATCTAGATTTAGAAGCTGCAAGCCAAACATAAACTCTAGTCAGCAAAATGCAACCAGCCAGGGTAACACAACTTGGAGAAAGAAACATTTTCGAACCCCTGAGTGCACATTCAAAGGGCCAAGTGCCACACCTCTAGACAATCTTCACACACCCCTGGAGTATTCCAGGAAGTTCATAACAGCAGAAATAATCGCGTTACTGAAGGAACAAACTGATTTATACAGTGTGCAACAATCTAGAACACCACTGTTAAAGAACTGGAAATGCTGATCTATTTGCGCATGGGTCTGAACCAAAAGCCAAGAAATCGTGCACACTGGGAAAATGACACAAGGTGTCCCATGGTGGCTGACAACATGCATGCTTACCATGTTGACCTCCAGTGTAAGGTAGTTATTTATTTTTATTTAGTACACGCATTTTCGAGTTGTGAAAAAAAATACACAAACAACTATATAGCAAAAAGTGTAGACTTTTGATGTTTCGAAAGAGTTGTTGTAAAGTGTAATGCTCACAGTTATAAGGCTTTGAAATATGTTATGGAAAAGCAAATAAACAGAAAATATGTTATGTAGCAAATAAAACTGACAATAAAAAATTTCAATTGTGGAATAAATGTCCAAAGTGACATATGTAACATGAAAAAAATATTATATATGCCCAATGTAACATATATGTAACATTACAGATCTTTCACAAGACCAAATTTCAAAAACAACTGCAGAAACATGTTATAAGTGGTCCATTTGATATGCATTATATGCCTCATAATTTTCCTATAAGGAGAAATCGGTCCGGGTTCTTATGGGTTAATACAGTGTTGCTAATTAACATGACTTAGTACTTAAATATATAATTACAGTGTAATAGGGCCCCCTTAAATAAAACATTACCAAACACATTTAATTCAGTTCAAGTTTATTTAACCCTTTTCACAATAATTATTGTTGCAAAGCAGCTTTACGAAAGGTGCACGTTTATTACATGTCAGTCAAAATCAAACAGTTAGTGTAGGGTGGACAGTATGCATATATAAATAGTTAACCTGCAGCTATACAATATATCAAGTCCTTTTCAAAAAGGTGATGTCTATATCTATAATAGATGTTCAATAAAGTTTATTTGCGTCTGCGCCAATGGTGTAGTGGTTAGTGCTTGACACATGCACTCTGGTGCTTACGGTGACATTAGTTCAATTCCCACCTTGAGGTCCTGTGCCGATCCTTTCTCCCTTCTCTGTTCCCTACACTTTCCTGTCAATACTCTCTACTATCCTGTCCATTAAAAGGTGAAAGCCCAGAAAAAAATAATTATAAAAAAATAACTAAAATAAAAAAATAAAGTTTGTCCTGTATGTCCTCGTAGAGTTGGCATCATCTCTTCAAGTCCTCATAGGGTTTGCATCGTCTCTTCGCAGGTCTTGGATCTAATCAAGTGGCGAGACCAAAAAAAATCGAAAGCGCAAAGAAAGAGATTCATAACACTGAAGAGATGTTCATAATATTTTAAACAAGATATATTATTTTAGTGTGAAGCAATGCATTTGATGAGATGCATCATTTAACATTCATGTTGTGAAAAAATTTGATTACTTGGGCATCTATTCCTTTATAGTCACGTTTTCCTTTGGACTTGAAGAAAAAAATGACACCCATTAGGCATTAATAATTTTGTTTTTAGATTGTCAGCATCCTGGAGAGCAGTCTATTTTATGCTCATACGAGACTGAAAAATGTTAGTTTGTGAGTCTCACATGAGGAGCTGACATACACAGTGTGAGTCTAAAGAGAAAACTCACCACCAGCTGACAGCACGGCGATGAACAATAGCAGACAATCAGTTCACGACACTACATACAGGACTCTGCTCAGCATTGGTTGATTTTTTCTTCTAAGTGTAGACTATCCATAACCATCAAGCTCTAGCGCAGAGTGAGTCAAACAGCTGGAACGGACACATTAAGACCCTCTTAAGGTTCATTTTTATCACTGAAGTGCTCTTACATATACTTTGGCCAGAAGTTTATTGGAGTGTGTGTCTCATAAAACTAAAGGGTAAAAAAACAAATAATCAGTTCTGGTCTTGCTGCATCTGTCCACAGCTTTAGACACAGATAAAGGGCCCCTGAAGTGCCTTGAAACATGCAGCATTATTCAACGTGTTGCTGGTAATTCAGCGGAAACTGGAAGATGGTGGGACATATCAAGTAGCTAATCTTCCATTTTTAAATAATCAGTACAATGAAAAAAAATTCACTTTGAACCAACCATTTAAAACTTACCAAACATACCATTTAAAAATGTACTTTTATTCTGAAAAATATGTTTGTACGTATAACAAAAAGATGACTGATTTACAGAACTGTTGAATTTATTTTAATTTTAAGGCAAGTACATTATAACTAACTGTGAAGTTTACATACACTGTATAAAAAGGCACATAACCATTTAAAAAAAGTCAGATGTTAATGTGACTAAACCTTTTCTCTTTTAGGTAAGTTAGAATTATCAAATTTGTTTCTGTTATGCTTAATAGCAGAATAATGAGATATTTTTTAAGAAATTGTTATAACTTTTCTTGAAAGTCAAGTTTACATACAATAAGATTATTATGCCTCTGAAAAAGCTCAGATGATGGTGTCAAGGTTTTTGAAGTTTCTGATTGACTAATTGACAACATTTGAGTTAATTGGAGGCACAACTGTAGAATAGTATTTAAGGAAAACCTCAAACACACTGCTTCCTTGTGTGAAAACATGGGAAATTCAACAAGCCAGAATCAACAAAAAAAAGCCAGATTACAATTTGCTAAATTACACTGGGAAAAAGAATAATTTTTAGAGACATGTCCTGTGGTCTGATGGAACTAAGATTGAACTGTTTGGCCATAATGACCAGTGTTACATTTGGAGGGGAAAGCTGTGAAGTATGGGGGCGGCAGCATCATGTTGTGGGGCTGTTTTGTTGCATGAGGGATTGGTCCACTTCACAGCATAGATGGCATCATGAAGAAAGAACATTATGTAGAAATACTGAAGCAACATCTCAAGACATCAGCCAGGAAATTAAAACTTGGCCACAAATGGGTCTTCCAAACAGACCATGACCCTAAGCATACTACCAAATTAGTTAAAATGTGCTTTACAGACAACAGAGTGAATGTTTTGGAGTGGCCATCATAAAGCCGTGATCCCAATCCTATAGAAAATTTCTGGGCAAAGTTGAAAAAGCTTGTGCGAGCAAGACAGCCAACAAATCTGACTCAGTTACACCAATTCTGTCAGGAGGAATGGGCCAAAATTCCTTCAAACTATTGTGAGAAGCTTGTGGAAAGATACCCAAACATTTGACCAAAGTTATACAGTTTTAAAAGCAAAGCTTAAAAAATACCAAAGAAATGTATATAAACCAGTGGTGTAGTCCTTGCTATACGCACGTATACTCAGTATGCTTACTTTTTTTTCCATGAGCTGTTTGGGTATTACCACTTCTGAGGATCAATAATTGCGTATACCCTCGTATACTCACTTGTTTTTCTGATTAAACTTCTGTAAGACTTGAGAGACCACAAATACTTTGATGTCTTGAAACACAGAGACAATCGGCTCCACAACCCACCAGGTGGGAATGCGGGAAAGCCAGCTCCTCTCCTTCATTTACATTTGAAGCAACCCCCTCTCCTCACTCACCCTCTCTTCATACATACTCACACAGAATGGTCATTTCAAAGTATGGATGTTCTAAATCAATCCAAGTGACTTTATCTATCATATCTGATATCATTTGAAATGTCTCAGTGCGACTGGTACAATGGTCTCATTCCCTCAGAAATAGACATAATCAAAATAATAGATAACTTCAGGTGTCTTTTGAACCACTGCTAAGGGTGTGCCTTTACCTAGGGGGCTTTTATTCAAATGACCATTTGTTCCCTATAGGCAGAAACTCCTCAGATTTAACATGTCACTAAATGCAAATGCCTTTTGTTATTCAACACACCCCTTTCTTCGAGGAGGTTCTTGGTTTGACTACTTAAGGGAAAGTTTCTAAATGTTCGACGCGATTCTGTACCCAGATTAGCCCGTAGCGTGTAGCTCTCATGCTCCACGCTATGTATATTTTGATGTTAGGTATGCATCTTTTGGTCTTGGATTTATCTTTGATAAATTGATGTTTTGTATTGATCGTTTATGAATTGACTGAATGAATTGGCATAAAACACATCTACCTGACTAATAAATTGTTATGTTTTAAATGATTCAAACAGATTTCGTGTTATTATCTTTAGTAGATTACGTTAAGATCCATAGCACCACAACCCCTGTACAGGTTAGTAACGGACTAAAACCCGATAGACGGAGCAGCGTGGCATGCTATATGATGTTATTAGAGCTCCGACAACACATTGGCATAATTCCTGTATACTTAGATGGTAAAAGGCTATCTAAGGGGATAGACCTTCATCTCTAAATTTCTGATTTAGTAGATAGCTGATCTAATGGGGACCACATAAAAAATATTCTAATCTGAGTACGTAGGGTTCGGCCTTTTAGAATATTGGTTAATCGCCTCTGTTTAATGACCAAGACTGACATGTTTGTGTAAGAGATTGTATACTCGGCCGGTACAAGACTTGGGATGTTATAGGAATCCGAATGAACGAGAATAATCAGTCCTGCAAGAACAATTTCTTTGCCATTGCAGATGACTTTACTAAAAAGTTATTGAGTCATTGCAGAGATGTATGGATGCAGTCCTCTAAGCTCATAAGAGTCATACACAACATTAATTCTTTTTCCACATGCACCATAACTTTATACTGTACATTAATTTCTGTTAAGTGACAAGACTTTTGTCTCAGCAAATTCAGACCTTACTGTCTTAATTAAATAATTAAAAATCAAGACATGATCATATTTTATTTTGGTAAAATAAGTGTAATCTAGAGGCCTTTACCTTTTATATAAGCCACTTCTGATACCAAATTATCAACTAGAAATCATGTTACTATTTCTTATTCCTAAAACTTGGATAGGCAACAAGACTTTTGTCAGGTAGTGTATATCTTAAGAATGCAAAATCTGTAATTGTTTTGGAGTATACCTAGCTTATAGGTAACCTTGAGAATAACATATTCATAACAAAAGCCAAAAGCTTCCCTTTTGATGCAATGGCGACTTTAACTACCAGATCCTTCTTTTAACTTTTATGACAAAAGGCATTTCAGAATATGCTCTCCAGTGTTTCATCTTACTCTCAAGTAGGTCTTGAAGGGCTGAGGTGTCTACCTCTTCATTTTACCTCTTCTCTTCTATGTGTCATCATTGGTATCTGTCATCAGAGACAATGCTTTCCTATCATTCCTATGCTGAAGACACTCAACTCTACCTCTCATTCCAGCCTGATGGTCTGACTATACCTGTTTGCATCTCAGCACTCCTGACAGACAGACACTTCTGGCTGGATGAAAGACCATCATCTTCATCCCAACGCTGCCAAGCCAGGAGCTTTGATTTCAGCCAACCAAATGCCAATCACAACTTCTCCGTCCAGCTAACCAGAAGCATCAAGAAACCTTGGAGTTGTGACCGATGATCAGTTAAACTTCAAAAGCCACATTGCTAGAACTGCACAGCCCTGCAGGTTTGCCTTAAGGCCCATTCAGACTTCACTACTTTTTCCAGATTGTGGCACAATTTGGTTGACATAGGGTGTCTTAGGGATTTGTAAATGACAAATGTGAATCAGGTCATTCATTCATTTTCCTTGGGCTTAATCGCCGATTTGTCAGGGGTCATCACAGTGCAATGAACCACCAACTACTCTGGCATATGTTTTACTCAGCGTCTTACAGTACTGGAAAACATCCATACACTTTCTCATTCACACACTACAGCCAATTTAGTTTATTCAATTCACCTATAGCTAATGTCTTTGGACTGTGGGGGAAACCGGAGCACTCGGACAAGGAGAGAACATGCAAACTCCACACAGAAATGCCTTCTGGCCCAGCCGCTGAATAACCACTCAGCCATCGATGCCATGTCTGTGATGCTTCATAATGAGTGCCTGTCAGCAAACATGATTTTACCAAGTGCAACATGTCCCTGGATTAACATCTACAGTATGTTGAACATTTCCATCAACTAATCAGATTTAAGGGACAAGTTCATAGTTTATGTTGAGTTTACGCTTGGGTTATCCATATTTATGTGCTTCTATCAGGGTTATGTGCTTCTACATTGTTATTAACCTATAAATCCTTGTGATTTTAGCACAGTTAAAGTCAGGTTTAGGGTTAGGGATTAGGCTTGGATTACATTTTTGACAAGGAATGATGTTCCAGGATCAACAAAGTATGTTGACCAAGGAACTGCAAAATCAGAATGTGCGAGCTCTGTCACATGGGTGACATTGACTAATCAGAGCACAGAATAAATGCCCGTTTTAGGTAGATAAATGTTGGCCATAAATCGAGGCATTTCAACAGAATACTGGAATTAGCAGCAAACTACTTATGTTTTTATTCACAATAGCAACACAGTGTTTCCCATACATACATTTATTTATTGCAATGCAGGAATTTTTAATATGGTAACTGTCAACAAAACGTTGTGTTGTCATTTTAATTTGAAGTAACATTAGGTTTGTGAGCACAGAGTTGCTTTGTTTACTGCCATAATGGGAAACGGCTTCTACAACCCCATTGGGTTAACTTCCTTAAAGCAGCTGCTTTTCATTACCATAACTAAGCTGATGATCTAATATAGGATAAATACTAGGAATTTTGAAAATGTTTCACTTGTAAAAAATAGTAAAGCAACTCAAAGTTTTTCAGTACATGACTGGCCTTTCAAGTGTCCAGTGGTTTCAACTCATAAATAATTTGAACACCTCTCAAAAGAAGAAAAACAAAGATAGTCTGTGTAAAAAAAAAACAGTAAGCACTGCAGTATTTCAGTCACAAAAATGTGTTTTAATGATTTAGGACAATGATATTAAATATCAGATTTAACACCGTTATTATAAATGTTGCATATTATACACAGACAAGCAGATGAGAATTTGATTAAGCCATATTAAGCATTTCTTTATAATGGTTTTCTTTGAGAAAATGCTAAAGAATTTAGCTTGCTGCATTAATCCATTTGTTCCCAAATTTTTAAAAATGGTTTCATGCATGTAGCCTTGTAAATAATGTCTCTATATGAACATGTTTTGCATTTATTTTCTCCAGGTTTTTTTTTTTTTTTTCAAGGAAATTGTATTTGAATATGCGGCAATTATAGTTGCTGGTGGGCAGATATGTTGTAAAAACTCAAGCTCAAAACAACTGCTTTCAAAAGATCAATTCATATTCATAAACATAATTATTATGTTTAAAATCAAATAACCATTTGATATGAACCCCCCAAAAATTAGCTATCATATAATTTAATAAGGCGAAGCAGTGGCTCAGTAGGTAGTGCTGTCGCCTCACAGCAAGAAGGTCGCTGGTTCGAGCTTCGGCTGGGTCAGTTGGCGTTTCTGTGTGGAGTTTGCATGTTCTCCCTGCGTTCGCATGGGTTTCCTCCGGGTGCTCCGGTTTCTATGGAGTCAGAGAAATCTCAAAAGAAATTCACGCAAAAGACACGATGTACACATGCGTAGCCAAATTCACGTGCATAAAACTAAATTCACGTGCGTAAAATATTTATTTCACAAAAACAATTCACATGCTCAAAATAAAAATACATATTCATAAAATACGTTTCACAAATGCAAAACCCCATTTGCAAGTGTATAAGAGTGTACAAAAACTTTTGAAAGTTTAAAAATTGCGAGTTCATCCTGAATGAGAATGTGCAAATCCTCTTTCACGTATGACTCCCCCTGGATAAGTGTGTTGCTGCGTCCCAATTCGCATACTTATACTACGACCTAAAAGTATGTACTTTTTTGTGGACGAAAAATATATACTTTTGAGTGAGTAACAGAAAGTATGCAAGCTGTGGGACATACTACTTCCTCATTTCACAGATCGTTGTGTTGCTTAGTTAGAGCCCTGTCAATCATCCACATTTCTGTCGTATTTAATTTCCTACCTTATTGGAGAAGCAGCAGCAGGATAATCTCCCATCACGAGTCTTTCATGCAGAGAAATCTCCTCAGGTCTTTGGATAATTCTGCATTCAGACGGTAATGTCCAAACACGTCTTTATATAAGTTCAGTATTGTTGTTGCAGATGAAATATAACACAGACAACGGTATTTAAATATTCTCCAGTGGGCTAGATATTAATTAACAGTCATACAAACATCTGTACCGAAGCCTCTCTGCTTGACGGTTGGTCTCGCGCGTCCATTATGTTTGTTGTTTGTTTACACTTTTCACCCGCGTTTTGTAGTTCTAATCGAATTCACGTCCAACGCGCAATGTACTGTGGGCAATATCAGCGGTTAGAGTATGGACGCTTCTACACTTAAAATTTTGACCGGAAATAGTAAACCATCCGGGAGTTTTTGGCATACTCTTTTCAACATACTACGATTTGGGACATACTAATTCTATTTTCACATACTATTTAGGACGGATAGTATGCGGATTGGGACGCAGCAACTGTGTATTTTTGAGACTGTCCTGGCAGAAACAAGCAACTCGTAACCTTTCAGCCAATCAGATGAGAGCTGTATTCGATGTCACCGACTCTGCGCTCCTTTTGCGCAGACGGTTTCTCTCCAGCATGGCGAACGGAGAAAGAGATGCGCAGGATTCAACCCAGAACTATTAAATCCCCTGACTATCATTGACTAAAAACTTAATTTACATTATATCTAATGAAAGTAATCTGGCTGTTGTTGTGCTTTAGTAATATGTAGAAGATAAATATAATATTAATACTTTTCGGGATCTTTTTCAACACAAATCGGAGCCTCTCGGATCATTTCAAACATGTTTGATGCTGTTCATGATTTTAAATCGGGCTGATCACTGCTCTGATAACCTGCCCTCCAACATACAGCCGCATCACCAGAAGAGAAGAGCTGAGGAGAATCACGTCAGTTTTAATAAATTCAGTTAGAAGGTGTTTTTAACTGCAGTCACGCCATCTGCGGTTCCGAGAGAGAGGGTCACGCTATCTGTGCTTCAAATTGCAGTGCGCGTCTACTCGGTGTGCGCGGTAGATTAAAGACGCGTGTGTTTAATGCGCTGCAGTTTTAATCTTGTTTCACTTTTATTCGCGTATGAATTCAAATGAGAGATAGTCATAAATGGTCACTTTTATTCATGTTTGGATATATAAAAATCATGACTTTGCATGTAGGCTATGCTATTTTTCCTTTGTTTTGCTGTAATTGTGTTTTATTTGCGACTTTAACAACAAAATTAATAGCATTTAAAAGTCATTACCTGTCATAACTATTCACATTCGTTTTCATATTTACAACCTACTATTTAGGTGTTTACTGTACTATTATGATTGTTTTATTGGTTTATTTGTGTTTTTCGGTAAATATTTTTCATGTGGAATGTTGCTAAATATTTTTTAAAATGTTGTTGTACAATTGTTATGTTACCACTGTGCTTACTTTTCATATCATATTACTGTTTCATATTTGAATAATAGCACGCTAAAATCATGAAAAACACAGTGTTTTTTACTGAAGAGTCATATTAGAAAAATCATAAAAAAATAAACTCCAACCACCATTATTGTTCTAATATGACCGTATAGTAAAAAAACACTGTATTTTCCATGATTTTGGCGTGCTATTATTAAAATATAAAAACAGTATATGATATGAAAAGTGAGCACAGTGGTACATTAGGACATGTAGAACAATATTCTGGTAGAGTTGGCAGAAAACAATTTGATTTTATTTTTTTATGATTTTTCTAATATGACTCTGAAGCCTGTGCATCTCTTTCTCCGTTCGCCATGCTGAAGAAACCGTCTGCGCAAAAGGAGCGCAGAGTGGTGTGATATTGAATACAGCTCTCATCTGATTGGCTGAAAGGTTACGAGTTGCTTGCTTCTGCCAGGACAGTCTCAAAAATACACACACACTTATCCAGGGGGTCGTACGTGAAAGAGGATTTGCACATTCTCATTCAGGATGAACTCGCAAGTTTTAAACATTCAAAAGTTTTTGTACACTCTTATACACTTGCAAATGGGGTTTTGCATTTGTGAAACGTATTTTATGAATATGTATTTTTTTTGAGCACGTGAATTGTTTTTGTGAATATATAAATATTTTACACGTGAATTTAGTTTTATGCACGTGAATTTGGCTACGCATGTGTACATCGTGTCTTTTGCGTGAATTTCTTTTGAGATTTCTCTGACTCCATAGGTTTCCCCCACAGTAAAGACATGCGGTACAGGTGAATTGGGTAGGCTAAATTGCCCGTAGTGAATGAGTGTTTGTGGATGTTTCCCAGACATGGGTTGCGTCTGGAAGGGCATCCGCTGCGTAAAAAACGTGCTGGATAAGTTGGTGGTTCATTTCACTGTGTCGACCCCGGATTAATAAAGGGACTAAGCTGAAAAGAAAATGAATGAATGAATGAATAGATTTAATAATATGAAAGCACAAAGTCTTAAAGTGATTAAACACACACTAGTTTCCCCCAGACTACTGTATGTCAAAAAGATAAATGAAAAAGTTACATATATAGTTAAAGACAATTATTACAAATATTGCAATAATAAATAATATATTAATTAACACAAATACTAATATATAAAATAATATATTATAATATAAAATAATTCAAGAGTTTTAATGTCTTATTTTCTACACAGCAAAATCCCAAGGGTACAGAGTATTTGGTCCCACACTAGAGTTACAGCAGTCAAAGAAAAAAACAACATAAAAAAAATACATAACACAAACAAAACAAACATTTTCATTAAATCTCACTACAGACTTTTGCAGACATCTGACAGAAATTGTCAGACAGTTAGTAACAAGTAAAGCTGCTGATTCTGTTTGTGGAGTTGTTTAATGAACCTGATGAGCTGAGATGGTGAGAGATTTTTTAAGGTTTCAGTTGAGTTCCTAAGGCCATGTCACACATACACAGGTATTTTTGTAAACAAAAAATTTTTTCTTAATTTTCTAAAAAACATACACCCTGGCACGTTTGAAATCTTGACCCTGACAAAAAATTTTTAAATGTGGGTTTCAGTGACCTGATATTGTGTTTTTTGTTAGAAAAAGCTGCAATTTAGACAATACCCCTGTTTGTGTGGACAGCAGGGCCTAAGGTTGTGACTGAACTTGATTGTAGTTTTGTGTTTTTCTTCAGTGATTTTTAACAGCAGGAGTTCATTATTCTCTGTTCACTCAGCAGTTTACTGTAACTCTGCTCCAGTGTTATTTTAACTCTTTGTAGGAATGTGACCAGTGGGAGAAGTTAATTTTACTCTGAGGATTTTGCTGTGTATCAAATTGTGTATCAAAAAAGACTACTTTAAAGTAAAGATATCAGTTAAATTGTTAACCTATGTTTAGATGGGGTATTATGAATGCAAAAATCATTAAACAAGACCAATAACCTTGATTTATTAACTTATTAACACCTTACTCCCTAATTCCTCATGATTTATGTACTTACAAGGTATTTGCCCACCGGCAATGTATACAAAAAACTCTAGATCTCTTGAAAGATTTGTTTTATTTGGAAGAATCTAGAGACCTTCATTATTATGTTGATATACATTTGTGAACAAAAAATAATTTTGTATAATGAAAATTGCCTTTAGTTGGGAGGGTTTGCAGCCATTTATAGTCATGTGACAGGAAGTAAATCAATTTCCTTTTTTCTATTTGGTTGTTTGCTTGCATGTCATTGAGAAATTAAACATGGATAACATCTAGAAAATTACTCATAAAAGGAAACCTATGAACTTCGGACAATGTTGCTCACTGTCCCCACTGTTGCCGGTGGGCTTTAATGGGTTAATTGTTTGGCCAGAGAGTTCACTTCTAAATTTCCATCATTAGTGACGTGTATGCTGAATTTTCCGTATTCTCACTGTCACTGTCTTCCTACATCATTATGTAGCAACTAATGTATCTGGTTAAAAGAAGTGTGGCCAATAGATGGCTTATCAGAACTTTAAAACAACAGATATATATATATATATATATATATAATATATATATATATATATATATATAGATATATTCTAAGAATTGCCTGATATTGTGTGTGTCATTTATTACACTGTAAATGTTTACAATTCAGTTTTGTTGTTTAAAATGTCTATTTTAAAATGTACCAGTTATGGTTCATACATCTGTGTTTTCTGAACAATAAACATGAAAAAAGTTAATTTTTGGTCTGATTATTTGTGTGTAAGCACGTTAATGCAGACATTTGAAGACTGTTTAGGGAACCTTCTGGGAACGTTGCGCTAACGTCCCGGAACGTTCCGCCAACCAGCAGGGGACGTCCCGGGAACGTTCTGGGAACCTGCAGGGAACCTCCAGGAACATTCTGCAAACCGGCAGGGGACGTCACGGGAACGTTCCGTGAACCTGCAGGGAACCTCCTGGGAACATTCTGCAAACCGGGAGGGGCGTCAGGGAACGTTCCGCGAACCTGCAGGGAACGTCCTACTGACGTCAAGAAAACTTTCCTGGCTAACCAACATGGAACGTTAGTGGTGGTTTGTTGTGGGGACGTTCCCAGAACGTTCTGAAAACCTTCAGGGAACGCTCCGAGAACGTCCTGGGACGTTTTGTGTTTGCTGGGTTACAGCTCATCTAATCTTAATGTCTAGACCACAAGGGAGTTATGTAATCTGAATTAATTGCGTCATTTATTCAACATTCAGAATCATGGTGGCAGTTGCCTAAGCACGTGTCCGATTCCAAACAACACCTGTTATATTTATCTTTTAATTGAAACTGTACAGATCACACACTGCGTCTCAAAGTCAGAGAGCAGCATGTACTTGAGTAGAATGATTAATTATGATGATAACTATAAACAGGCAGTTCTGTCTCATACACTGTCGGTGCTACTTAGTGCTGCTGCCCCTGAAATCAGTTAGATAAACATGCTGTAACTAACTCAGTTTTGATGTAGGACCTCTAATTCTTTTTTTTTTTTTCTTTTTTTTTTTCAGTGTTATAGGTTAATGACATATTTATTATTTCAAAAAGCTTGTCTAATTAATTGAAATCATAAAACTAAATATAAATCTAATTGGTAACAATTTAAAACATGGGTACACTATTATGCATCAAAAATGCAAATATAATCATGAGTTGAATGAAAACTAAATACTGTAATTTACTAATGATTATTGTATCTGCAACAAATTAACCGATTCTCTTTATTCTAATCTAGACACTAGGTCCAGTAGTACAAAAGACAGACAAAACAATACAATCCACACAATATAAATTAAAACCAAGAGAATATTTCATCAAAGGTAACTGATAACTAGGGCCAGACAGAATCTGCGGACATTTTAGCTATTTCTGCTGAGAATTTGATAAAAATCTGCAGATTTATGGGGAATGATTTTGGGAATATCATAACTAAAACTATATGAAATAAAAATAATACCTTTTTTAACTTTTATTTAGTGTTTACAATGCAATCCATTTAGATCCACTTATTTGGTAAACAAAGCAAATCTCTCAAATAATATACGTATCTACTAAATAACAGAAATTATTACTTTACAAACTGTATTGTAAATAAACCATATGAATATTTTCATATTAGTCAATAATTATACTGAAATTAATTTAAAAAACTGAATAAATATAAATTTACACACATTTATACAAGTAAATTAACAGAATCAATGATGGGCTAAAAATCTGCATAAATCTGCGGAATTCTGTGCACAGATTCAGTGTGGGCCTACTGATAACGCACCTCAGTAAGCCTAGGATTTATCAAAAACATTAAAATATGCTGAGTATTCTTTAACCGACAGATAAATTATAGATCAAATTTCTCATCGAACCAGAAATTAATCAAACTCTCACCTTACAAAATAATTGACTTGCACTACACAATGTAGCCTATAAGCCTATTCAAAGTATTTCTTGTAAAGCACTCAATTAGGAAGTATTGCAAATGTGTGCTATTTGTTTTTGTTTTCCTGATTTTGGCAGCCTTTTTAAATTTTAAAAGTTAAAATTTATTTTGTATGCTTGTACGCCTACTTTAAAATTAGATTATATAATTATATAATAAATTAGTAAATTAATAATATTGATAATAATAATAATAGCAAAAAAAGGCTACTTTTGTGAGGCGATAAATAAATGGGCCCTTGGCTTTGCTATAGCCCCAGGGCCCAATATGTTCTTAATCCGGTCCTGACTACACCATCTTTTTTTTTTTTTAATAAGAAGAATCCTCAAACAATCATTGTATGCAACCTGCAGCTTATGGAGACTCTCTCCTTTTTATTATACCACAGAGGAGCTGTGTATAAAGAACTGCTATAGTTCTAAAGAGGATTACCTTAACCTGCTCTGAACATAAATAAAAATTTCTCACCAGCATATTTGCTTGAGCTTATAACTTTCGTTCCCTGTACATATCATTATCATCACACAGTAATGACATGCCCTAAATATTCGACGTTTTATTAACATTTAAAACTTGCCCTAACATATGATTCACAGATGAAGTAAACTATAATTATTATTAGCCAAATGTCATGATGTATTCATTCCCTTACAACATCTATATCAGGGGTGTCCAAACTCGGTCCTGGAGCGCCGGTGTCCTGCTTAGTTTAGCTCCAACTTGCTTCAACACACTTGTCAGGATGTTTCTAGTATATCTAGTGCAGGGGTGCTCAACCCTATTCCTGGAGATCGACTTCCTGCAGTTTTCAGTTGCAGCCCTTATCAAACACACCTGCCTGTAATTATCAAGTGCTCCTCAGGTTCTAATTAATTGGTTCAGGTGTGTTTGATCAGGGTTGGAGCTGAAATCTGCAAGAAGGTCGATCTCCAGGAACAGGGTTGGTCACCCATGATCTAGTAAGAGCTTGATTAGCTGGTTCAGGTGTGTTTGATTAGGGTTGGATCTAAACCCTCCAGGACACCGGCCCTCCAGGACCGAGTTTGGACACCCCTGATCTATATGATATAACGATTCTATTAACTTATTGTGTACATTTCTTGTATACTTCATACCTATTGTATAAAAGTTATGTACTCAGCTTCCGAATTTTATGCTTTAATTAATAATGTGCAAATAGATTATTATGTTAGGACTTTACTTGTTGAGGCACATGACTGTTAAATATAATTTTTGTTGAGTAGGTCACACTTTTTTTAAGGTACAATTCTATTATACTATTAATAAACCATTTACTTTGAGTTTTATCTCAATAAACTACTAATTTGCTGATTATTAATAGTTAGCAAGGTAGTAGTTAGGTTTAGATATAGAATTAAGGATGTAGAATAACATATACTTAAAAGTACTGATAAACAGCTACTAATATTATATTAATGGATAGATAATAAGCAAGTAGTTAATAGTGGGCACTATATTGGCACTTAAACTAAAATGTAATGAAATATTTGCAAATCATTAGCTAATGATTAATTTAAGTTAAACATTTGAAGTTGAAATGCATGGTTCGACCAGTTGTGGTAATTAACACATGAATTTACACTATTAATTAATATAATATGTTATTTGGGAGCTGATACATGGACCCTTTTTACAAGACTGTTATGACTCGTTTAACTGTCATCATCATTTATTGTCACATCCCCGGATCGTTCCTGCTGCACCAATCACCATCCTCCCTCACCATCTCGTTCCCTCAGCTCTAATCACCGCTCTCCGGCTGGAATCGAAGTCAGATGGTTCACCTCACTTTCTACCCTGCTTGCTTCTTTCGTGGATGTTTCCTAACCTGTGGATGCACATGCTGTGATTAGGGGAAGTGACTTTTTTACTCTGATGGTTGAATGAAGATCCTTGTTTACATTGTGAACGCTTACAAGACTGCTCTCCATCCAAGAATATCACTTGCCTGCTTCTGTTGAACTATCCACTGTGTTTTGAATAAATTCACAACAAGAACCATCCTTGTCTTCATTGTGTGACCGTGACATTTATGTATGTATTCTATCATCTTTGCATCAAATTACAAAAAGCGAATTAATGCTTATGCAAGGTGTTTCTAATGCAGCGCCTATGGGTTGAGAGTAAATTTGACATTATCCTCTCCTCTGGTTGCTGTCATCAGTCTCACACTATTTATTTATTTATTTTTCTGAAAAAGTCTCTAACACCATCGTGTAGTTTTTATTATTATATTATTATTATTATTTCAGCAAATAGGATTGTAAAACTATTTGTTGTATTCTCCGAACACTGCGTTCTATGTTTACCCAACCATTACGCCTTCCGTTAATGAGAAACCCGGAAATGTGAAAAGGGTCTATTATGGCTAAACTAATAATGATGGCCCATTAATTTCACTAATAAATAAATTTGTTCTTCAAGCCATACGTTATTAGTTAAGCATGAATTAATATTATTTCAAATTAGTGAAATGAACAACCTCTTGATGGTAAGCCAGGAGACATCAATTAAAGTGAATCTCACAACCAGAGGGTTATTGAATCAAAATATGTTCATCACATTTTATTTTAAGGTACAATTCTTGCTATTAATAAACCATTAACTATGCCATTTTCCTCAAGCTCCTAAGTTGCTGCTATATAAGGTAGTTACTACTGTATATGTTTAGGTATTGTGTAGGATTGAATGCAAAATAAGATTGTGCAAAATGTTATTTGAGCAGGGGTACACATAACGAAAAATGTTTAAAAAATGGACCAAATAAGGGCGTCATGGTGGCGCAGTGAGTAGCATGATCGCCTCACAGCAAGAAGGTTGCTGGTTCAGTTGGCATTTCTGTGTGGAGTTTGCATGTTCTCCCTGTGTTGGCGTGGGTTTCCTCTGGGTGGTCCGGTTTCCCCCACAGTCCAAAGACATGCACTATAGGTGAATTGAATAAACTAAATTGGCCGCAGTGTATGTGTGTGAATGCAAGAGTGTATGGGTGTTTCCCAGTGTTGGGTTGCAGTTGGAAAGGCATCCGCTGCATAAAACATATGCTGGATAATTGGCGGTTCATTTCGCTGTGGCGACCCCTGATGAATAAAGGGACTAAGCCAAAAAGAAAATTAATGAATGAATGGACCAAATAAAGTGCAAGAGGAGCACTTTTGCATACCAGATTTAGTTAATTTGAATGTGAATCAAATGACATTGAACATAGTAAATAGGCTTGTGCAACTTTGCCACACTTGTGGCTTGGAGGAAGAATGTAAAATTAAGTTGCTCTATGTTTGCACGGATGGAATTGCTGTTTCATGCAAACTCCGGGAAAGTTCATATCACATCAAATCATAGAAGTGAGCAACTATTAAACACTTTGTCAAACAGTAAGTTTATGCTTTCAATCACTTTCTTTTCTGACACGCATAACTGATGCACTGCAAGCAGCAAGGTGGTTAATTTAATTTGTGCCCAACTTCAGCAAAAACGACTCTATTCTTGTTAATTTGAACTTTTACATTGCATTCATGATAAGCAGATGTGTGTGCCGCTCAGTGTTAGCATGCTAAAAATAACCAAAGGTCAAACCCGAGGGTGTGGGTTGTCAATCGAACTCAATTGCCTGGCTTGAGGTGTGAGCCAGGCAATTGATTCAATTTAAAGAGCTGATTGCACCTAATCCTGCAAAATATATGCAAATTACATATTTTAAACACATGTTTCTGTTTAGATTTTAAGTATATTGAAATATGCAACATTTCAAAATTGCCAAAATGGGCATTTGATATGAATATGCAGGATGACTGTGCCATAAACAGTGTGAGGACCAAGCAGGAAGGCCTACTCCTTTGAGAATTGGACCAAGAATGTTATATGCACCCTTGTTTATAAGTTCTAAAAACAGCCAATATCTTAATATTAGGCAAGTAATAAGTCACTACTATTAATAGTGAGAATTGTTACAAACTAAAGTGTTACTGATATTGCATTTACAAAATGCTTACAGCCCATCTTAGGCAACCCAGGCTCATTATTGATACACACCCTTGTATACATTTCTGGAAAGTGCACAATACATTCCAGGAGGTATGTTTTCGCAAATCCACCAGAGGCCACTGTGTATGCTTTTTGAGATCTCAAATTTCTCTTGTCAGTGCCATTTGTGCCTACTGTTCTCGCATAACTCCACCAGAGGCTGCTGTCGACTGACTGACTACCTGACTTCCTTTCGTAAGCCCAACCGATGTTTTCAACACCAATTAACCCGATCACCCCCTTTCCTAAACCCAACCTACAGTGTTTTCAAAGAAATCCAGAAAAGCCCTCATGGCCGCCTGATTTTTACCACATTTTCAAATCTTACCATGTTTTCACCCTGTAATTACTTTTTATTGTATTTTGCCTTTTGTTTTACCTGCTTTCCTTAACTGTTTCTCACAAACTCGAACCCCTTTGTTGCAGTCAACTCCTCGCTGCGTCTCAAGTCTGCTGACGTACGTGTGAGCTACTGGGCAAACTGGTAACAGCAGAAAAGCATCCACACAAAAGGTAAGCAGTCAGCTGATAAAAAAAAAAAAAAAAAAAAGAAATAGAAGCCATCGGTCGTCATACCCCCCGTAGCATTCGTTCTAAAAAACGATTATGTAGTCCTGGCTACATAATTTGTGCCATCCAGAAATGTAATCAGGAGTACGTTTTCACAATAAGCCTGTGTTGTCTTTAGTGGTAGTCAGGTCAGAATAATAAACAAAGCATCTCTTTTTTTTTTTTTTTTAAGCTAAATTGCTTAATCCAAAATAAAGAAAAATGAATACAAATCAAACTTTTCATTCATTCATTTTCTTTTCAGCTTAGTCCCTTTATTAATCTGGCATGCCCACAGCAGAATGAACCGCCAACTTATCCAGCATGTGTTTTTACGCAGCGGCAGCCGCAATCCATCTCTGAGAAACACACACACACTAAGGACAATTTTTGCCTACCCAATTCACCTGTACCACATGTCTTTGGACTGTGGGGGAAACCATAGCACCCAGAGGAAACCCACGCGAACACAGGGAGAACATGCAAACTCCACACAGAAACGCCAACTGACCCCCAAGGCTCGAACCTGCGACCTTCTTGCTGTGAGGCGACAGCACTACCTACTGCGCCACCACAATCAAACTTTTCTAGTTTCTAAATTAAATAAATTAATAAAAAAAAAATATAATTGAAAAACAACAAATAATTATACAAAGAAAAATGGCACAATGCAATACCAAATATTGCATCCAATCATAGCAGACTGTCATGCTGGTAGACAGAGATGGTTATCTTTTCACAAGGTTTATTCAAAGTAAGCAACAAAGGAATATCACACAGGCTGTATGAAAGGCAGATCTCAATGCTCACAGATCTTGCTCACAGCACTATTGGAGTAGAGCTGGTTTAGAGCTAGTCAGTACTGTTCGCTGTAGCACAGCGGGGAAATCACAGTCACACAGTTCAGATGGAATGGAAGATCGTAGAGGAACACCACACAAGTCTTTTGCCTTATAAACACGGTGAGAGTAAAGCATGGGTTAACATCCTAAACCGCCGTAGATGGTGACAGCATATTGTGCATGAGGGTGATACAGATCTTCAGACAAAGTCAGATAGTAAAGACACTTCCCTGTATCAGTGCGATGGTTATGAAGACTCAGAAGGACCATCCATGGAAGAAGAGAGATGATGGGCGCTTGAGTGAAGACAACCATACAACTTCAATACCGGTCGAAGAGGGAACGGAGGAGGTGAGTGTTTATAGTGTCCAGGCTGATGAGGAACAGGTGCAGATGGTTAATACTCGGGGGAAGGTTCTCGTGATTGGATGGGACTGTATGAGGGTGAAACTGGATTGGGTGAGTAGAACGAGTCGGGGATGTTACAGTGACATGGTTAACAAGAGATAAAGTTAGCGAAACTGAAATTAACTGACAATCATAAAATTAACTTTAATGTTTTTCTGGCATGACACATGACTCATGACACAATGAATGCACAATAACAGACACACAAATGGCATACAGAAATAGCACAGCAATGGCACAAAATCAGCCATGAATGGAGTTTGAAACAGTTCTTGTATTTGGAGCAGATGAGGAGAAGATCCAATCTAGTTCTCATTAAATTATGAGGACCACCCATTTGCCTTTTTGCAGTTTAATACAATATTGCATCCACAGAAACACTAGTTCATATGACGAAATGATTATATGCATATTTATGAAATTCTGTTATACAGTAGACGATGTAGTGGTGCAGTAGGTAGTGCTGTTGCCTCACCAAGAACGTTGCTGGGTCGCAGGTTCAAACCTCGCTGGGCCGTCAGTTGTGGCTGTCTCTTTGTGGAGTTTTCATGTTCTCTCTCTGCGTTCGCGTGAGTTTTGCTCCAGTTTCCCCCACCAGTCCAAAGACATGCAGTACAGATGAATTGGGTAAGCTAAATTGTCCGTAGTGATGAGTGTGTGGATGTTTCCCAGAGATGGGTTGTGGCTGGAAGGGCATCCGCTGCGTAAAATCGTGCTGGATAAGTTGGGGTTCATTCCGCTGTGGCGACCCTGGATTATAAAGGGACTAAGCAGACAAGAAAATGAATGTTTTACAGTAAATCAATTTTTATGACTGAATTCTGCATTCCATTCATGTTTCTGCAAAAAATCATGGCCCCATTAAAAAGCATGTCATTGCATTCAGAATAATTTATTTCAAGTTTAAATTAATTTAAATAAAACAAATATATAAGACAAATTGCCCCTTATTAGGAGTAATGTAAGACCTAAGAAAGAAAGAAAGAAAGAAAGAAAGAAAGAAAGAAAGAAAGAAAGAAAGAAAGAAAGAAAGAAAGATGCCAGTCTAGATATTTAACTTTATTTTTATAACATCATATTTCAAGGAGGATGGTTTCTACAAAATCATCAATAACTATATGAAAATATACTGTAGTAATTTATAGTAAATATTAAAGTGTTTTGATCCATACTAAAGTACTGGTAATACTTGCTGTGCCTGTGGTAATGCAAGCAATACACCTGTAAACAAATTACCCAATAATTTCCTACAACTAGTGTATTATACTACACTACAGGAAAGGTCTTTTTAAAGCACTATTCCTCATATTCAACTTGGGAAGTCTCAATATAAGTAACATCCAGGTTCAGTTATGTGAGGATGTGTGTATTTTTTGTTGTCAATGGCAACATGTCCAAAATAGGGGTCTGTTGAGCACACGTGGCCAATGTCAGCTATTTTTAAAAGATGCGTGTTTTTGTTACTAAAATTTATCAACTATTTTAATGTTTAAACAAAACATCCCTAGATTACACTTACCAAGATTTTAATACATTTCTTGAAAACAAACTGATATAAAACAAGTTACAAAGATATTGTGGTGACATATGTCACATCGGGCTGTTACCTGAAAACAGGTGGAATTTTGATGTGACATATTTTCACACATTAAGAAAAATGGTAATGAACTGCTCAATTAATTTAGCTGATTAAATTATTTTAGTGTTATATACAGTGTATCTGGAAAGTATTCATAGCCACTATTACTTTTTTTTTTACTTTATTTTTTATCTTAAGCCTTTTTCCAAAATGGATTAAATTAATTTATCTTAAAATTCTACACACAATACCCCATAATGACAATGTGAAAAAAGTTATTAAAAATAAAAAAAACTGAAAAATCACATGTACATAAGTATTCACAGCCTTGCTCAATACTTTTTTGATGCAACCTTTGGCAGCAATTACAGTCTCTCCGTCTTTTGAATATAATGCCTCAAGCTTGGCACACCTGTCTTGGGAATTTTTGTCCATTCCTCTTCGCAGTACCTCTCAGAGCTCTATCAGGTTGGATGGGAAGTGACGGTGTAGCAGCCATTTTCAATTCTCTTCAGAGATGTTCAATAGGATTTATGTCTGGCTCTGGCTGGGCCACTCAAGGACATTCACCGAGTTGTTGTGAAGCCACTCTATTGATATTTTGACAGAGAGTACACTGTAGAGACCCAAAAAGCTAAAGTAACTCAAACCATTTGAGAAACCGATTGCAACAAACCATTTAAGTTCAAAAACTAATCCTAATTAGTACTGTGAACTTAATCCATTTGAGTAACGAAGCAATTTGAGCACAGTAAAACGGGATAAATTGAAGAGAATAAGTCAACCAACTGAGTACTGTAAAACCCATAAGGTAAAGTCAACTCAAAACTGTTTGAGGAAACCGATTGCAACAAACCATTTGAGTTAAAAAAAAATCTATATGTGTAACTGTGAACTTACTCCATTTAAGTTGAAGTAATGAGGTATTTCATTTAACTCATTACCTTGACACTGAGTTCAAAACTCTTTTCAAATGAAAATAAGTAACTTTGAGTTGAAATTTTGAGTTAACTACACTCATTTCATTTGATAAAGTTGACTGTTGGGTTTTGCAATGTATGAGGGATGTGACAGTGACTCGGATGAAAACATTGATAAACCTGATTACACTCCAAGTGTAACGGGGAGTCTGAGACAGCATTAGAATCCATATGCAGAAGTTTATTAAGGGGTTTAAGCAGAGACATCAACATGTGAACAGGCAAATAGTTGGCAACATGTAAGGAGTCCAAACCAATCAACATACACAGGGGCAGATCCAGAAGACGTAGTAAAAGTGCAGGCAGAAGTTCAGTATCACAATAAACAGTCCAAAACAGATCAAGAGGGCAAAGACAGAGAACATACGTGATCAAGGCAGGCAGGGTCATACACAGGATAGCAGTCATGAAAGTCACTTGGAACAACGCTTGGTAAGGCAGGTAAACTGGCATACTACTTCGCAAGGAAGCATGGCCTGAGCTCTCGCTGAAATAATACAGCACAAACAGGAAGTAACCACATCCGGGCGAGGGCTCCCTCTGCTGGCGTGGCGTTACACCAAGTAAGAAAGACGTGGAAGATGATGAATCAAGTGGATACTATTCAGACAATAGCAGGTCAAGTGATCTAGATTTAGAAGCTTGCAAGCCAAACATAACTCTAGTCAGCAAAATGCAACAGCCAGGGTAACACAACTTGGAGAAAGAAAACATTTTCGACCCCTGAGTGCACATTCAAAAGGGCCAAGTGCCACACCTCTAGACACATCTCACACACCCCTGGAGTATTCCAGGAAGTTCATAACAGCAGAAATATCGCGTTACTGAAGGAACAAACTGATTTATACAGTGTGCAACAATCTAGAACACCACTGTTAAAGAACTGGAAATGCTGATCTATTTGCGCATGGGTCTGAACCAAAAGCCAAGAAATCGTGCACACTGGGAAAATGACACAAGGTGTCCCATGGTGGCTGACAACATGCATGCTTACCATGTTGACCTCCAGTGTAAGGTAGTTATTTATTTTTATTTAGTACACGCATTTTCGAGTTGTGAAAAAAAAATACACAAACAACTATATAGCAAAAAGTGTAGACTTTTGATGTTTCGAAAGAGTTGTTGTAAAGTGTAATGCTCACAGTTATAAGGCTTTGAAATATGTTATGGAAAAGCAAATAAACAGAAAATATGTTATGTAGCAAATAAAAACTGACAATAAAAAATTTCAATTGTGGAATAAATGTCCAAAGTGACATATGTAACATGAAAAAAATATTATATATGCCCAATGTAACATATATGTAACATTACAGATCTTTCACAAAGACAAATTTCAAAAACAACTGCAGAAACATGTTATAAGTGGTCCATTTGATATGCATTATATGCCTCATAATTTTCCTATAAGGAGAAATCGGTCCGGGTTCTTATGGGTTAATACAGTGTTGCTAATTAACATGACTTAGTACTTAAATATATAATTACAGTGTAATAGGGGCCCCCTTAAATAAAACATTACCAAACACATTTAATTCAGTTCAAGTTTATTTACCCTTTTCACAATAATTATTGTTGCAAAGCAGCTTTACGAAGGTGCACGTTTATTACATGTCAGTCAAAATCAAACAGTTAGTGTAGGGTGGACAGTATGCATATATAAATAGTTAACCTGCAGCTATACAATATATCAAGTCCTTTTCAAAAAGGTGATGTCTATATCTATAATAGATGTTCAATAAAGTTTATTTGCGTCTGCGCCAATGGTGTAGTGGTTAGTGCTTGACACATGCACTCTGGTGCTTACGGTGACATTAGTTCAATTCCCACCTTGAGGTCCTGTGCCGATCCTTCTCCCTTCTCTGTTCCCTACACTTTCCTGTCAATACTCTCTACTATCCTGTCCATTAAAAGGTGAAAGCCCAGAAAAAAATAATTATAAAAAAATAACTAAAATAAAAAAATAAAGTGTTGTCTGTATGTCCTCGTAGAGTTGGCATCATCTCTGCAAGTCCTCATAGGGTTTGCATCGTCTCTTCGCAGGTCTTGATCTAATCAAGTGGCGAGACCAAAAAAAATCGAAAGCGCAAAGAAAGAGATTCATAACACTGAAGAGATGTTCATAATATTTTAAACAAGATATATTATTTTAGTGTGAAGCAATGCATTTGATGAGATGCATCATTTAACATTCATGTTGTGAAAAAAATTTGATTACTTGGGCATCTATTCCTTTATAGTCACGTTTTCCTTGGACTTGAAGAAAAAAATGACACCCATTAGGCATTAATAATTTTGTTTTAGATTGTCAGCATCCTGGAGAGCATCTATTTTATGCTCATACGAGACTGAAAAATGTTAGTTTGTGAGTCTCACATGAGGAGCTGACATACACAGTGTGGAGTCTAAAGAGAAAACTCACCACCAGCTGACAGCACGGCGATGAACAATAGCAGACAATCAGTTCACGACACTACATACAGGACTCTGCTCAGCATTGGGTTATTTTTTCTTCTAAGTGTAGACTATCCATAACCATCAAGCTCTAGCGCAGAGTGAGTCAAACAGCTGGAACGGACACATTAAGACCCTCTTAAGGGTTCATTTTTATCACTGAAGTGCTCTTACATATACTTGGCCAGAAGTTTATTGGAGTGTGTGTCTCATAAACTAAAGGGTAAAAAACAAATAATCAGTTCTGGTCTTGCTGCACTGTCCACAGCTTTAGACACAGATAAAGGGCCCCTGAAGTGCCTTGAAACATGCAGCATTATTCAACGTGTTGCTGGTATTCAGCGGAAACTGGAAGAATGGTGGGACATATCAAGTAGCTAATCTTCCATTTTTAAATAATCAGTACAATGAAAAAAAATTCACTTTGAACCAACCATTTAAAAAACTTACCAAACATACCATTTAAAAATGTACTTTTATTCTGAAAAATATGTTTGTACGTATAACAAAAGATGACTGATTTACAGAACTGTTGAATTTATTTTATTTTAAGGCAAGTACATTATAACTAACTGTGAAGTTTACATACACTGTATAAAAAAGGCACATAACCATTTAAAAAAAGTCAGATGTTAATGTGACTAAACCTTTTCTCTTTAGGTAAGTTAGAATTATCAAATTTGTTTCTGTTATGCTTAATAGCAGAATAATGAGATATTTTTTAAGAAATTGTTATAACTTTTCTTGAAAGTCAAGTTTACATACAATAAGATTATATGCCTCTGAAAAAGCTCAGATGATGGTGTCACGGTTTTTGAAGTTTCTGATTGACTAATTGACAACATTTGAGTTAATTGGAGGCACAACTGTAGAATAGTATTTAAGGAAACCTCAAACAACACTGCTTCCTTGTGTGAAAACATGGGAAATTCAACAGCCAGAATCAACAAAAAAAAAGCCAGATTACAATTTGCTAAATTACACTGGGAAAAAAGAATAATTTTAGAGACATGTCCTGTGGTCTGATGGAACTAAGATTGAACTGTTTGGCCATAATGACCAGTGTTACATTTGGAGGGGAAAGCTGTGAAGTATGGGGGCGGCAGCATCATGTTGTGGGGCTGTTTTGTTGCATGAGGGATTGGTCCACTTCACAGCATAGATTGGCATCATGAAGAAAGAACATTATGTAGAAATACTGAAGCAACATCTCAAGACATCAGCCAGGAAATTAAAACTTGGCCACAAATGGGTCTTCCAACAGACCATGACCCTAAGCATACTACCAAATTAGTTAAAATGTGCTTTACAGACAACAGAGTGAATGTTTTGGAGTGGCCATCATAAAGCCGTGATCCCAATCCTATAGAAAATTTCTGGGCAAAGTTGAAAAAGCTTGTGCGAGCAAGACAGCCAACAAATCTGACTCAGTTACACCAATTCTGTCAGGAGGAATGGGCCAAAATTCCTTCAAACTATTGTGAGAAGCTTGTGGAAAGATACCCAAAACATTTGACCAAAGTTATACAGTTTAAAAGCAAAGCTTAAAAAATACCAAAGAAATGTATATAAACCAGTGGTGTAGTCCTTGCTATACGCACGTATACTCAGTATGCTTACTTTTTTTTCCATGAGCTGTTTGGGTATTACCACTTCTGAGGATCAATAATTGCGTATACCCTCGTATACTCACTTGTTTTTCTGATTAAACTTCTGTAAGACTTGA
Organism: Danio kyathit; assembly: GCA_903798195.1. Taxonomy (NCBI): domain Eukaryota; kingdom Metazoa; phylum Chordata; class Actinopteri; order Cypriniformes; family Danionidae; genus Danio; species Danio kyathit. The sequence goes on from LR812519.1 coordinate 33,230,116, forward strand.
GAGACCACAAATACTTTGATGTCTTGAAACACAGAGACAATCGGCTCCACAACCCACCAGGTGGGAATGCGGGAAAGCCAGCTCCTCTCCTTCATTTACATTTGAAGCAACCCCCTCTCCTCACTCACCCTCTCTTCATACATACTCACACAGAATGGTCATTTCAAAGTATGGATGTTCTAAATCATCCAAGTGACTTATCTATCATATCTGATATCATTTGAAATGTCTCAGTGCGACTGGTACAATGGTCTCATTCCCTCAGAAATAGACATAATCAAAATAATAGATAACTTCAGGTGTCTTTTGAACCACTGCTAAGGGTGTGCCTTTACCTAGGGGGCTTTTATTCAAATGACCATTTGTTCCCTATAGGCAGAAACTCCTCAGATTTAACATGTCACTAAATGCAAATGCCTTTTGTTATTCACACACACCCCTTTCTTCGAGGAGGTTCTTGGTTTGACTACTTAAGGGAAAGTTTTTCTAAATGTTCGACGCGATTCTGTACCCAGATTAGCCCGTAGCGTGTAGCTCTCATGCTCCACGCTATGTATATTTTGATGTTAGGTATGCATCTTTTGGTCTTGGATTTATCTTTGATAAATTGATGTTTTGTATTGATCGTTTATGAATTGACTGAATGAATTGGCATAAAACACATCTACCTGACTAATAAATTGTTATGTTTTAAATGATTCAAACAGATTTCGTGTTATTATCTTTAGTAGATTACGTTAAGTCCATAGCACCACAAACCCCTGTACAGGTTAGTAACGGACTAAAACCCGATAGACGGAGCAGCGTGGCATGCTATATGATGTTATTAGAGCTCCGACAAACACATTGGCATAATTCCTGTATACTTAGATGGTAAAAGGCTATCTAAGGGGATAGACCTTCATCTCTAAATTTCTGATTTAGTAGATAGCTGATCTAATGGGGACCACATAAAAAATATTCTAATCTGAGTACGTAGGGTTCGGCCTTTTTAGAATATTGGTTAATCGCCTCTGTTTAATGACCAAGACTGACATGTTTGTGTTAAGAGATTGTATACTCGGCCGGTACAAGACTTGGGATGTTATAGGAATCCGAATGAACGAGAATAATCAGTCCTGCAAGAACAATTTCTTTGCCATTGCAGATGACTTTACTAAAAAGTTATTTGAGTCATTGCAGAGATGTATGGATGCAGTCCTCTAAGCTCATAAGAGTCATACACAACATTAATTCTTTTTCCACTGCACCATAACTTTATACTGTACATTATTTCTGTTAAGTGACAAGACTTTTGTCTCAGCAAATTCAGACCTTACTGTCTTAATTAAATAATTAAAAATCAAGACATGATCATATTTTATTTTGGTAAAATAAGTGTAATCTAGAGGCCTTTACCTTTTATATAAGCCACTTCTGATACCAAATTATCAACTAGAAATCATGTTACTATTTCTTATTCCTAAAACTTGGATAGGCAACAAGACTTTTGTCAGGTAGTGTATATCTTAAGAATGCAAAATCTGTAATTGTTTTGGAGTATACCTAGCTTATAGGTAACCTTGAGAATAACATATTCATAACAAAAGCCAAAAGCTTCCCTTTTGATGCAATGGCGACTTTAACTACCAGATCCTTCTTTTAACTTTTATGACAAAAGGCATTTCAGAATATGCTCTCCAGTGTTTCATCTTACTCTCAAGTAGGTCTTGAAGGGCTGAGGTGTCTACCTCTTCATTTTACCTCTTCTCTTCTATGTGTCATCATTGGTATCTGTCATCAGAGACAATGCTTTCCTATCATTCCTATGCTGAAGACACTCAACTCTACCTCTCATTCCAGCCTGATGGTCTGACTATACCTGTTTGCATCTCAGCACTCCTGACAGACAGACACTTCTGGCTGGATGAAAGACCATCATCTTCATCCCAACGCTGCCAAGCCAGGGAGCTTGATTTCAGCCAACCAAATGCCAATCACACACTTCTCCGTCCAGCTAACCAGAAGCATCAAGAAACCTTGGAGTTGTGACCGATGATCAGTTAAACTTCAAAAGCCACATTGCTAGAACTGCACAGCCCTGCAGGTTTGCCTTAAGGCCCATTCAGACTTCACTACTTTTTCCAGATTGTGGCACAATTTGGTTGACATAGGGTGTCTTAGGGATTTGTAAATGACAAATGTGAATCAGGTCATTCATTCATTTTCCTTGGGCTTAATCGCCGATTTGTCAGGGGTCATCACAGTGCAATGAACCACCAACTACTCTGGCATATGTTTTACTCAGCGTCTTACAGTACTGGAAAACATCCATACACTTTCTCATTCACACACTACAGCCAATTTAGTTTATTCAATTCACCTATAGCTAATGTCTTTGGACTGTGGGGGAAACCGGAGCACTCGGACAAGGAGAGAACATGCAAACTCCACACAGAAATGCCTTCTGGCCCAGCCGCTGAATAACCACTCAGCCATCGATGCCATGTCTGTGATGCTTCATAATGAGTGCCTGTCAGCAAACATGATTTTACCAAGTGCAACATGTCCCTGGATTAACATCTACAGTATGTTGAACATTTCCATCAACTAATCAGATTTAAGGGACAAGTTCATAGTTTATGTTGAGTTTACGCTTGGGTTATCCATATTTATGTGCTTCTATCAGGGTTATGTGCTTCTACATCATTGTTATTAACCTATAAATCCTTGTGATTTTAGCACAGTTAAAGTCAGGTTTAGGGTTAGGGATTAGGCTTGGATTACATTTTTGACAAGGAATGATGTTCCAGGATCAACAAAGTATGTTGACCAAGGAACTGCAAAATCAGAATGTGCGAGCTCTGTCACATGGGTGACATTGACTAATCAGAGCACAGAATAAATGCCCGTTTTAGGTAGATAAATGTTGGCCATAAATAGACGAGGCATTTCAACAGAATACTGGAATTAGCAGCAAACTACTTATGTTTTTATTCACAATAGCAACACAGTGTTTCCCATACATACATTTATTTATTGCAATGCAGGAATTTTTAATATGGTAACTGTCAACAAAACGTTGTGTTGTCATTTTAATTTGAAGTAACATTAGGTTTGTGAGCACAGAGTTGCTTTGTTTACTGCCATAATGGGAAACGGCTTCTACAACCCCATTGGGTTAACTTCCTTAAAGCAGCTGCTTTTCATTACCATAACTAAGCTGATGATCTAATATAGGATAAATACTAGGAATTTTGAAAATGTTTCACTTGTAAAAAATAGTAAAGCAACTCAAAGTTTTTCAGTACATGACTGGCCTTTCAAGTGTCCAGTGGTTTCAACTCATAAATAATTTGAACACCTCTCAAAAGAAGAAAAACAAAGATAGTCTGTGTAAAAAAAAACAGTACAGCACTGCAGTATTTCAGTCACAAAAATGTGTTTTAATGATTTAGGACAATGATATTAAATATCATATTTGATTTACACCGTTATTATAAATGTTGCATATTATACACAGACAAGCAGATGAGAATTTGATTAAGCCATATTAAGCATTTCTTTATAATGGTTTTCTTTGAGAAAATGCTAAAGAATTTAGCTTGCTGCATTAATCCATTTGTTCCCAAATTTTTAAAAATGGTTTCATGCATGTAGCCTTGTAAATAATGTCCTATATGAACATGTTTTGCATTTATTTTCTCCAGGTTTTTTTTTTTTTTTTCAAGGAAATTGTATTTGAATATGCGGCAATTATAGTTGCTGGTGGGCAGATATGTTGTAAAAACTCAAGCTCAAAACAACTGCTTTCAAAAGATCAATTCATATTCATAAACATAATTATTATGTTTAAAATCAAATAACCATTTGATATGAACCCCCCAAAAATTAGCTATCATATAATTTAATAAGGCGAAGCAGTGGCTCCAGTAGGTAGTGCTGTCGCCTCACAGCAAGAAGGTCGCTGGTTCGAGCTTCGGCTGGGTCAGTTGGCGTTTCTGTGTGGAGTTTGCATGTTCTCCCTGCGTTCGCATGGGTTTCCTCCGGGTGCTCCGGTTTCTATGGAGTCAGAGAAATCTCAAAAGAAATTCACGCAAAAGACACGATGTACACATGCGTAGCCAAATTCACGTGCATAAAACTAAATTCACGTGCGTAAAATATTTATTTATATTCACAAAAACAATTCACATGCTCAAAATAAAAATACATATTCATAAAATACGTTTCACAAATGCAAAACCCCATTTGCAAGTGTATAAGAGTGTACAAAAACTTTTGAAAGTTTAAAAATTGCGAGTTCATCCTGAATGAGAATGTGCAAATCCTCTTTCACGTATGACTCCCCCTGGATAAGTGTGTTGCTGCGTCCCAATTCGCATACTTATACTACGACCTAAAAGTATGTACTTTTTTTGTGGACGAAAAATATATACTTTTGAGTGAGTAACAGAAAAGTATGCAAGCTGTGGGACATACTACTTCCTCATTTCACAGATCGTTGTGTTGCTTAGTTAGAGCCCTGTCAATCATCCACATTTCTGTCGTATTTAATTTCCTACCTTATTGGAGAAGCAGCAGCAGGATAATCTCCCAATCACGAGTCTTTCATGCAGAGAAATCTCCTCAGGTCTTTGGATAATTCTGCATTCAGACGGTAATGTCCAAACACGTCTTTATATAAGTTCAGTATTGTTGTTGCAGATGAAATATAACACAGACAACGGTATTTAAATATTCTCCAGTGGGCTAGATATTAATTAACAGTCATACAAACATCTGTACCGAAGCCTCTCTGCTTGACGGTTGGTCTCGCGCGCTCCATTATGTTTGTTGTTGTTTACACTTTTCACCCGCGTTTTGTAGTTCTAATCGAATTCAACGTCCAACGCGCAATGTACTGTGGGCAATATCAGCGGTTAGAGTATGGACGCTTCTACACTTAAAATTTGACCGGAAATAGTAAACCATCCGGGAGTTTTTGGCATACTCTTTTCAACATACTACGATTTGGGACATACTAATTCTATTTTCACATACTATTTAGGACGGATAGTATGCGGATTGGGACGCAGCAACTGTGTATTTTTGAGACTGTCCTGGCAGAAAACAAGCAACTCGTAACCTTTCAGCCAATCAGATGAGAGCTGTATTCGATGTCACCGACTCTGCGCTCCTTTTGCGCAGACGGTTTCTCTCCAGCATGGCGAACGGAGAAAGAGATGCGCAGGATTCAACCCAGAACTATTAAATCCCCTGACTATCATTGACTAAAAACTTAATTTACATTATATCTAATGAAAGTAATCTGGCTGTTGTTGTGCTTTAGTAATATGTAGAAGATAAATATAATATTAATACTTTTCGGGATCTTTTTCAACACAGATCGGAGCCTCTCGGATCATTTCAAACATGTTTGATGCTGTTCATGATTTTAAATCGGGCTGATCACTGCTCTGATAACCTGCCCTCCAACCTACAGCCGCATCACAGAAGAGAAGAGCTGAGGAGAATCACGTCAGTTTTAATAAATTCAGTTAGAAGGTGTTTTTAACTGCAGTCATGCCATCTGCGGTTCCGAGAGAGAGGGTCACGCTATCTGTGCTTCAAATTGCAGTGCACGTCTACTCGGTGGTGCGCGGTAGATTAAAGACCCGTGTGTTTAATGCGCTGCAGTTTTAATCTTGTTTCACTTTTATTCGCGTATGAATTCAAATGAGAGATAGTCATAAATGGTCACTTTTATTCATGTTTGGATATATAAAAATCATGACTTTGCATGTAGGCTATGCTATTTTTCCTTTGTTTTGCTGTAATTGTGTTTTATTTGCGACTTTAACAACAAAATAATAGCATTTAAAGTCATTACTGTCATAACTATTCACATTCGTTTTCATATTTACAACCTACTATTTAGGTGTTTACTGTACTATTATGATTGTTTTATTGGTTTATTTGTGTTTTTCGGTCAATATTTTTCATGTGGAATGTTGCTAAATATTTTTTAAAAATGTTGTTGTACAATTGTTATGTTACCACTGTGCTCACTTTTCATATCATATTACTGTTTCATATTTGAATAATAGCACGCTAAAATCATGAAAAACACAGTGTTTTTTTACTGAAGAGTCATATTAGAAAACTCATAAAAAAATAAACTCCACCAGATTATTGTTCTAATATGACCGTATAGTAAAAAAACACTGTATTTTCCATGATTTTGGCGTGCTATTATTAAAATATAAAAACAGTATATGATATGAAAAGTGAGCACAGTGGTACATTAGGACATGTAGAACAATATTCTGGTAGAGTTGGCAGAAAACAATTAGATTTTATTTTTTTATGATTTTTCTAATATGACTCTGAAGCCTGTGCATCTCTTTCTCCGTTCGCCATGCTGAAGAGAAACCGTCTGCGCAAAAGGAGCGCAGAGTGGGTGATATTGAATACAGCTCTCATCTGATTGGCTGAAAGGTTACGAGTTGCTTGCTTCTGCCAGGACAGTCTCAAAAATACACACACACTTATCCAGGGGGATTTGTACGTGAAAGAGGATTTGCACATTCTCATTCAGGATGAACTCGCAAGTTTTAAACATTCAAAAGTTTTTGTACACTCTTATACACTTGCAAATGGGGTTTTGCATTTGTGAAACGTATTTTATGAATATGTATTTTTATTTTGAGCACGTGAATTGTTTTTGTGAATATGTATAAATATTTTACACACGTGAATTTGGTTTTATGCACGTGAATTTGGCTACGCATGTGTACATCGTGTCTTTTGCGTGAATTTCTTTTGAGATTTCTCTGACTCCATAGGTTTCCCCCACAGTAAAGACATGCGGTACAGGTGAATTGGGTAGGCTAAATTGCCCGTAGTGAATGAGTGTTTGTGGATGTTTCCCAGACATGGGTTGCGTCTGGAAGGGCATCCGCTGCGTAAAAAACGTGCTGGATAAGTTGGTGGTTCATTTCACTGTGTCGACCCCGGATTAATAAAGGGACTAAGCTGAAAAGAAAATGAATGAATGAATGAATGATTTAATAAATATGAAAGCACAAAGTCTTAAAGTGATTAAACACACACTAGTTTCCCCAACAGACTACTGTATGTCAAAAAGATAAATGAAAAAGTTACATATATAGTTAAAGACAATTATTACAAATATTGCAATAATAAATTATAATTATTAATTAACACAAATACTAATATATAAAATAATATATTATAATATAAAATAATTCAAGAGTTTTAATGTCTTATTTTCTACACAGCAAAATCCCAAGGGTACAGAGTATTTGGTCCCACACTAGAGTTACAGCAGTCAAAGAAAAAAACAACATAAAAAAAATACATAACACAAACAAAACAAACATTTTCATTAAATCTCACTACAGACTTTTGCAGACATCTGACAGAAATTGTCAGACAGCTTAGTAACAAGTAAAGCTGCTGATTCTGTTTGTGGAGTTGTTTAATGAACCTGATGAGCTGAGATGGTGAGAGATTTTTTAAGGTTTCAGTTGAGTTCCTAAGGCCATGTCAACACATACACAGGTATTTTTGTAAACAAAAATATTTTTTCTTAATTTTCTAAAAAACATACACCCTGGCACGTTTGAAATCTTGACCCTGACAAAAAAATTTTTAAATGTGGGTTTCAGTGACCTGATATTGTGTTTTTGTGTAGAAAAAGCTGCAATTTAGACAATACCCCTGTTTGTGTGGACAGCAGGGCCTAAGGTTGTGACTGAACTTGATTGTAGTTTTGTGTTTTTCTTCAGTGATTTTTAACAGCAGGAGTTCATTATTCTCTGTTCACTCAGCAGTTTACTGTAACTCTGCTCCAGTGTTATTTTAACTCTTTGTAGGAATGTGACCAGTGGGAGAAGTTAATTTTACTCTGAGGATTTTGCTGTGTATCAAATTGTGTATCAAAAAAGACTACTTTAAAGTAAAGATATCAGTTAAATTGTTAACCTATGTTTAGATGGGGTATTATGAATGCAAAAATCATTAAACAAGACCAATAACCTTGATTTATTAACTTATTAACACCTTACTCCCCTAATTCCTCATGATTTATGTACTTACAAGGTATTTGCCCACCGGCAATGTATACAAAAAACTCTAGATCTCTTGAAAGATTTGTTTTATTTGGAAGAATCTAGAGACCTTCATTATTATGTTGATATACATTTGTGAACAAAAAATAATTTTTTGTATAATGAAAATTGCCTTTAGTTGGGAGGGTTTGCAGCCATTTATAGTCATGTGACAGGAAGTAAATCAATTCCTTTTTTTCTATTTGGTTGTTTGCTTGCATGTCATTGAGAAATTAAACATGGATAACATCTAGAAAATTACTCATAAAAGGAAACCTATGAACTTCGGACAATGTTGCTCACTGTCCCCACTGTTGCCGGTGGGCTTTAATGGGTTAATTGTTTGGCCAGAGAAGTTCACTTCTAAATTTCCCATCATTAGTGACGTGTATGCTGAATTTTCCGTATTCTCACTGTCACTGTCTTCCTACATCATTATGTAGCAACTAATGTATCTGGTTAAAAAGAAGTGTGGCCAATAGATGGCTTATCAAGAACTTTAAAACAACAGAGTGATCAGGTAAGAAAACATCCAAAACACAGTACAGCAGGGAAAGTGACCCAAATACATAAAAAAAAATTGTCTTGTTTAAACTTTATCCCTCTTCTAGGGCAATGAGGGCCGGCTGAATTGAAAACTAATATGATTTGTTCTGCACTGACTGCCTCTTAGCCTGTGCTTTGAATCTGAAATTGACGAGAAGAGAGTTTGACAATCAAGGCAGGGACCTGAAAATGCAAACAAAATAGTTTTAAAGAGATCAGTGGTTTCATTGATTTGGAGTGTGTACAGTTTTTCTGCCAACACATCACAATCATAATTTAAACAGTGAACCAGAAAGCATTGTTATGGAGATTTCTCATGAAAAAATAAAGGACCAGCCTTCCATCTTGGTGAGCTGCCCAGACATGAAAAGAATGTTACTGTATGTAATTCCTTAATGTGAGTAAGCAAAATAAAGAAAGAGAAAACAGGAAGGAAGGAAAAAATAAATAAGTTGTAATCTATCAAGATAATGAATGGACTAAGATGGCCCAGTTTGTATTAAAAGTGTGTTGTAGGAATGGAGAAATGAGGCAGAAAGATAGTGACTCATATCTTTTGAAATAACAGGCAAGCTCCAAAACAAATATAAAAGACAAATTGCCCCTTATTAGGAGTAATCTAAGGCCTAGAAGAAAGAAAGAGAAGAAGAAGAAAGAAAGAAAGAAAGAAAGAAAGAAAGAAAGAAAGAAAGAAAGAAAGAAAGAAAGAAAGTGATACGTCAGTCTAGATATTTAACTTTATTTTTATAACATCATATTTCAAGGAGGATGGTTGTGTCGAAAATCATCAATAACTATATGAAAATATACTGTAGTAATTTATAGTAAATATTAAAGTGTTTTGATCCATACTAAAGTACTGGTAATACTTGCTGTGCCTGTGGTAATACAAGCAATACACCTGTAAACAAATTACCCAATAATTTCCTACAACTAGCGTATTATACTACACCACAGTTTACTGTATTATTAGCTAAAAAAAACTACAAAATTTATTACAGTCATTACAGTTACGAAGTGTTATAAATACTATGATATACACTCACAGGCCACTTTATTAAGTTGACCTTACTGGTACTGGGTTGGACCCCCTTTTCCAGTAGAACTTAATCCTTTGTGGCATAGATTCAACAAGGTACTGGAAATATTCCTCTGAAATTTTGTTCCATATTGACATGATAGCATGACCTAGTTGCTGCAGATTTGTCGGCTGCACATCCATGATGCAAATCTCCCGTTCCACCATATCCCAAAGGTGCTCTATTGAATTGGGATCTGGTGACTGTGGAGGCCATTTGAATACAGTGAACTCATTGTCATGTTCAAGAAACCAGTCTGAGATAATGTTGTGCGAATTGTTGCCTCAGTTTCCTGTTCTTAGCTGAGAGTAGCACCAGGTGTGGTCTTCTGCTGCTGTAGCCCATCCGCCTCAAGATTCAAGGTGTTGTGCGTTCAGAGATGCTCTTTTGCATACCTCAGTTGTAACGAGTGATTATTTGAGTTACTGTTGACTTTCTATCAGTCTGGCCCTTCTCTTCTGACCTTTGGCATCAACAAGGCATTTGCGCCCACAGAACTGCCGTTCACTGGATATTTTCTCTTTTTCTTACCATTCTCTGTAAACCCTAGAGATGGTTGTGCATGAAAATCCCAGTAGAGCAGCAGTTTCTGAAATACTCAGACCAGCCCGTCTGGCACCAACAACCAGACAATGTTTAAAGTCACTTAAATCACCTTTCTTCCCCATTCTGATGCTCGGTTTGAAGATCGTCTGAACCATGTCTACATGCCTAAATGCATGGAGTTGCTGCCATGTGATTGGCTGATTAGAAATTTGCACTAACAAGCAGTTGGACATGTGTACCTAATAAAGTGGCCGGTGAGAGTATACTTCAAAATACTTTACCATGATTTTGATTTTTTTTTTTTTTTTAACTATAATATTTACTATAAATATGTTATTTTTTCATGGGGGAAGATTTGTGAGGCTGAAAAAGTTGTTGTATGTAAATTCAGCGTACTAATGTGATTCTCTCTTTTTTCATGCAGTCTTTTATTTGCCCTCAGGTTTCTCAGTCAGACCAGTGCATTGGTATTTCCTGCGTTTGATCGCTTGCAAGTGCCCAACAGGTCCATTTCCATCTTTTTCTGAAATCTCATAATCTGAAGTATGTGTTTTTGCATGTTTCGGATGAAAACAAAACTCAATTCCTGAGGAAATACCAGTGCTTGCTAAGCAGAAAAAGAACAGTGTTAAAAGTAAGCTTAAGAAGCTTTAGGTAAGCTTTGGGTTTATCCTTTGGTTTGCCATAAATGAAATACTGCATCACAAACTCTTTTCTATCCCCTAAGACCATAAAATCTGAGGAGCCATCAGATTTAAAAAGCTAAAACCTAAAAGCAGGTATTTCATGAGTGTGAGTTTATCAACATTACAGTATTTTCACGGCTACATAATATGCCAAATTCTTTTTAAAAAGCTGGGTGACAATACATGTAAAACAAAATGCTCAATGAAATGAATGTCAACTATTTTGCAGCATCTTAATTCAAGTTAATTTGCTGCATGTTCAGCAAATGTCAACCTTTTTTCTTTTTTTACAGTACTGTATACTTTAACAATGTTTCTGTTGCACTTGAACATATGAACAATGAACATATTAAATTTGCATTCACTGACTGAATTCTTTACATTTGACATTTTTTATTTTATTCTTACTCTAGTGCTCAGTTCAATAACAGAATGATATAGTCTAGTCATATAAGAAAAAAAGTGTTTCAATTTCTCTATTGTCACATCATACTCTGCTGTCACTTATAGACAAGAATAAAAATGAAGCACTGTGCAGCAACAAGATCTGGCAGGATGGAGCAGACTCCAATATAAGATGACAGACTTTGAGGATAATTTGTGCTTGACCTTTGACCTGAGCTAATAGAAGGACAGTGTTTCTTGTCTAAATCCGCATAAAATGTATAAAAATGGTGTAAGTTGCTTCAGTGGCAGTGAAGCCCCTAAGCGCAGCTGTGCTTCCAGATGATCCGTCCATTTATTATTTACACTGCATCAGTTTCTTACATAATTAATTGCAACCATTAATGCATAATTTGGCAGATTAATGAGTTTTAATTAAGCAAGTGTTTTATTGTGCCGTTGATTAGGCTTGCTGGGGAATGGGATGGGGGTGTGGCTTGTGTCTAATCACTCTGTGCCTAATTATACAGAGTAAAATTGATTAGTAGGACAACTTGCTAGCATTATAAAGCTAGATAAAAGTGTGTGTGCGTGTGGGCATGCATATGTGTGGGTTTGTTAATCAAACAAAATCCAGCCCAGGCTCATTCTGAAAAATGTACCGCTATATGGATTTCTGGAGAGCGCCAAATACGTCACAGGAGCTACGTTTTTTGTCAGTTTTTGTTTTCGCAAATCCACCAGAGGTCGCTGTTTATGCTTTTTCAGATCTTAAATTTCTCTCGTGAGTGCCATTTGCACCTACTGTTCTCATGTAAATCCACCAGAGGCTGCTGTCAACTGACTGACTGACTGACTGATGACTGACTGACTGACTGACTGACTTACTGACTGACTGACTGACCTTTCCCTAAACCCAACCAATAGTGTTTTCAAAAGCACCGATTGACCCATCCACCCACTTCCCTAAAACCTGATTTTTACTACATTTTCAGATTTTACCACATTCTCACCCTGTTATTTACTTGTTTATTTAATTTTTTGTCTTACCCACTTTCTGGAACCTTACTACGCTGGACTCAAACCCCGTTGTCATGGTCAACTCCTCTCTGCATCTCAAGTCCACCGTCGCACATGGTGGGCTAATTGGAAAAGCTGGAGGTAAGCAGTCAGCTGGTGAGTGTGAAAAGGTATGACATACTGCCCCATAGCGTTCGTTTTAATGATGAAATGCAGCCATACATAATTCTAGCAACGTAATTTGCGATCTCCAGAAATGTATATAGGGATACATTTTCAGAATGAGCCTATGTTAACAAAATCTATGATATTAAAGGGTTAGTTTACTCAAAAATGGCAATTCTGTTTTATTTATTCACCCTCATGCAGTTACGATCCCCAAAGACCTTTATTAATTTTCAGAACACAAATTGATATTAAGACAGCAACATACATTTAAAATCCAGAAAAGGAGCCAAAAACATTTGTCAGAATATTTAATGTGGTTAAACTGCAATCATACAAAGCTATAAAAACACTTTTATGTGCCAAAACATTGTCAAAACAATTTTGTCAAGATCGCGAATTATGTAGCCAGAAGTATGTATGGCTGCATTTTGTCTTTAAAACGAACACTATTGGATGGTATGACGCCATTCCTTTTTGCGCTAGCAGCTGACCGCTTACCTCTGTATGGACGGCTTTCCTGCTTTTACCAGTTTTTCTAGTGGCTTGCAGCGTACATCAGCAGACTTGAGACACAGAGATAAGCTGACCATGACAATGGGGTTCAAGTTTGGCAAAGAACAGTTCTAGAAAGGTAAGACAAAAACAGAAGCCAAAAAAAATAAACAAGTAAATAACATGGTGGGAATGTGGTAAAATCTGAAAATGTGGTAAAAATCAGGGTTTTTTTTCTTTTTCTGCATTGCTATTCAAAACATTGTTGGTTTTAGGGAAGTGGGTGGGTGAGCACTGGTCAATCGGTGCTTTTTTAAAACACTATTGTACACAGCTGCCTCTGGTGGATTTGCAAAAACAAAAACTGCATAAAAACATACCTCCTGGAAAGTTTTTTCCTCGCCGCTGTCGCCACTGGCTTGCATGGTTCGGGATCTGTAGAGCTGCGCATCGATGGATTTGCTCTTCAGTGTTTGGACTCTCAGTAGTGATTATTAACCCACACTGAACTGAGCTAAACTGAACTGAACTTAATCTCTGAAAACTGAACTGACTCTGTTTCAATTTGCTATAATCTTCCATGTGAAGCTGCTTTGACACAATCTACATTGTATAAGCGCTATACAAATAAAGATGAATTGAATTGAATTGAATTGAAAATTTGTCGCTCTCCAGAAATGTATATAGGTATATAGGCTATCGTTTTCATAGCCTAAATGTATATAGGCTTCGTTTTCAGAATGAGCCCAGGTTGTATCTATGGAGGGTCAGAATGCTCTTGGATTTAATCTAAAATATCTTAAACTGTGTTCTGAAGATAATCAAAAGTCTCAGGCATTTGGAACAACATGAAGTTGAGTAATTAATGACAGAATTTCATTTTTAAGTGAACTAACTCTTTGAGGCACGCACTTCATGACGGCAAATTACATGAACTTTTATAATCAATAAAAACATACAAAACCAATAAAACCAGGAACCGACAGCACAACGGTTGTTCAAATGAAAATATTTTTCTGTCTGTGCACATACACTCACTGTGAAACACAATAGCAATGCTGACATTATGTGCTTTAGCATAGAAAGGTCATTTGTCAACCAAACAAACACACAATACAACTATATTTGTTTATGTCTGAACAGGAAAGCGCTGGACCTTAAACAAGAGTCTGAGAAACTCCAATGTAACATAAAGGTCTTTACTGCTGTGGAATACTGTTGCTCTGAAACATCTTCAGATCAAGACCCGACGGTCAGACATGATACGCAGATGAGAGATCTGATCCACCCAGCGATGTGACTGACTGGAGAGAGAAAAAATGACCTAGGACGATTCATGACAGATAATGTTTGAAAGACCGGAGATTTCCACTTCAGTAACAGCATAGATCATTCAGCAGATTATTCAATCATTTATGGCTGTGTGATATATTTACCATATGAATATCTAAAAAGACTTTACTTGATTGATTCAGTTCCTTTCCTGTCACAAAATTCTTTGAAATAAACTCCAAGGCAAGCAGGATAAGTATTAATTTAGCATGAAATGAAATTTTATCTTTTATCTAATGGTCTTATTAGTCTAAAAATGAATAATTCATCTATTATATATAAACAACTTATCGAAATCTCATAATCTTACAATTTAAAAGAGTCTTGCACCATTCAATCAACAACTGATAAATTCTTAATCAACCCTCATTACATTATGTTAATTGCTAATTATTACTTACTCTCATATTGTTCCACAGCATTCTTTCTACAGTATAACACAAACGAATATTTTGAAGAATTTTTAATTGTTTCTGAGCTCACAATGTAGCTATCTTCACATGTGCAAAATAATTGGTAAGATTTGGAATAAAGGGACAGTTCACTCATAATTCAATTTGTCATCATTTACTCACCCTTGTCACAAACCTGTTTCACATCCTTTCTTCTGTTGAATACAAAAGAAGGATTATATATTGATAAACTAGTTGAATAATATCATTGACTTCTATAAAATAATTTTTTTCTAAAATGGAAATCAGGGCTTACTGGATTCCAACATTCCCTAAAATATCTTGTTTTGAGTTCACCAGAACTATTTCTTTAGTGCAGTGTTTCTCAACCACGTTCCCAGAACATTTTTCATTGCAGCATCCCAATTTGCATATTATCCATTCTAAATAGTATTTGAAAATAAAATTAGTATGTCCCAAATTGTAGTATGTTGAAAAGAGTATGCCAAAGGTTCCCGGATGGGTTACTATTTCCAGTAAAAATTCGAAGTGTAGAACCATCCATACTCTAATCGCTAATATTGCCCACAATACATTGCATGTTTGTACATGAAGTTGATTAGAACTACAAACGCAGATGAAAAGTGTAAATAAACTACAAACATAGTGGACGCGCGAAGCCAACCGTCAAGTAGACAGGCTTCGGTAAAGATGTTTGTATAAATGTTAATTAATATCCAGCTACTAAAAAATATTTAAATCGCGTTTCCCGTGTTATATTTCATCTGCAACAACAACAAGAACTTTTATAAAGACACGTTTGGACATTACCTTCTGAATGAATAATTATCCAAAGACCTGAGGAGATTTCTCTGCATGGAAGACTTGTGAATGAGAGATTAACCTGCTGCTGCTTCTCCAATAAGGTAGTAAATTACAGTTTTTCCCAATTGTTTACACACATTTTCTGAAAGCATGTCTCATGTTGTCAGAACTCTACACACAAATCAACACACACACACATTAGGCAAACCCTTCAATTCTCCTGCAAAATCAAACTTTACATTCAAAACAATGTACTTCCTTCTCAAAATGGTGTTTTGTTTTTCAAATGACACACACAAAACATCACATGAATAGACATTTATAAGAACCATTTGAACACTGATGTGCTTAATGTAACCACTATGACCACTTCTTTTCCATTCATCATACGTAATGACTTACTGTGAGCCTTTTTTTGTTCGATGTTACAATTACTGCGGACAGTACATAAGCCTACAGAAGTGCATTATAATATATTTTAAAATATTGTTTTATACAAACACACAAAAAAACACGTACCAAATATATTTTACTGTATTTTCCCACAAAAACAGAGTACATCCCAACCAACAAAAAATTACACATAGCGTGGTCTACATATGCCATCAACAGAAGTATTTACAATATACAGTTACAGTAAAAAATAAATAAAAAAGAAAGTGTGGATTTCAGTCATACACTTTCCATCCCCAGGCAGAAAAAAAATCCTCAATAGGATTGAGAAATGGAGAATATGAGATGAGCTCTGATTTCTAAATTGCAATTATGTGTGACTGGTGTTTACCCATGTGATGAGTTAGTATGCAAAGTAGGACAACTGACTTTACAATTTTGAATGACAGTGTGTTCCTTGTGAAAACAATTTTTTTTCTGCATGAAAATTGTGTCAAATGCAGAGAATTGTGTGTAGTGTTTTGAAAAAAGTGTGTTTTAAATCTGCAATTTGAGTGTAAAGCAGGAATTGTGCTTGTAGTTTAGCAGAATTGGTTCAGGGGGTTAGTGCATCAGTTACATGTTGTAGTCATTGTGTCTGAAGTACATGTAATTGTGTGTAAACAATTGGGAAAAAACTGTATTATGAGAATCCAGTTTCTGATATTTCCAGAGAAAGTGTAATGCCAACTTGGATTTCATGTGCCCCGATAACCATTATTAAAATTACAGACTTGATGAGAATGATTTTCTGCCAAGAGTAGTTCAACAGTTAATCTCTGTTTGTGGAGACCATAGAAATGAATAAGAATTGCCTGTAGATCAAAGCTAATATTTCACAAAATTATCTGTGACTCGAATCTTACCAAGCAGTTTTTGTCAGAACTCTCAATATAGATCAACCAATGAGTGTTTGATGGCAAATATGTGAAGATTAGCCATATGCTCACAATTCATTAAATGATAAGTCCTTTTTACACAAAAAAGCAATTTGTTCAGCATAGGGAATTCTGTTCAATCCATTAAACCAGAAACTTGAGGTTTGCAATAAAGGCGGCATTGCTTTCTCTGGTTCTGAACACTGTGATGCAAGTCATGCATACTGTATGCAAGTCAGTTGGGTTGTAAATATATTTCATATTTTCTTTTTGTGTTCATCCAAGGCCTGTCACAATTATTGGTCTGATCATGGTCATGTGATCTAATCAGACTTATTTGAGATAACCAAGAAAATTGTGAGGGGTCCAATTTTTAGAGAGAGTTTAAGAGCAATAAACAATGGCTGATCAATGGATAACTTGCATAATAATCAAAAATGCGATCGTCAATTAGAATATCTGGTATAATAATAATAATATTTAACAAATGTATAAGGTACTGTGAAATGGAATGTGCCCCCCAATCTGCATACTTATCATAGTGCAGAGTGTATCTTTTAGGACAGTGTTTCTCAACCATGTTTCTGGAGGACCACCAGCTCTGTATATTTTCCATGTCTTTCTTAACCAGACAACACCTGCTTCATATCATAGCACATTAGCAGAGTCTGTTTGAGAACCACTGAATTTAAGACTGATTTAAGTGTTCTGTGGTGTCAGGGAGGGTGATTTCAGTGCAGGTTACATTGCTATACCCAGGGATGGACAGTATTTATGATGATACATGTATTTAAAATACGTATTTTAAATGCAAAATAGTATTTTGTAATTTGTATTTGACAGGATTTATGAAAACGGTTTATTTTGTATCAAAACACTTTAGTGTCTTTGTGTTTTTAAAACACTGTAAAATACTTTGTAAGAAGTCTACATGGTGACATCATAAAAATGTGGCCTTCAGATGATGCTTTCTCAGTTATTGCCTAGATTTGAGATATAAAACAGAAAATGTATTTATATTGAAGAAGGTGGTCAATGATTGGATTATGGAAGAAAATGATGCACATATCACATCATGGCAATACCCACAATACTTCACTGGCTGTTTTAAATTTCCAATAGTATATATAGTTAATGAATGATACCTACTCTATAGATATCTACTGTACAGTAAGGGTAGAGGTGAATGAGTGGTAGTAGAGAATCTGGTTAACACTTGCTCAGAGAAAAGATTGTTGCTATCAAATATTGTTTACTTCATGTTTAACAGTGAAGGGGATTGATCGAATAGGCATATTCATGCAACGTTTACAAAGAAGGTTCATGCAGGTATTACCTTTTTTTATTTACAACTACATTGTGTGTGTTTTCACACTATTGTGCCATTAAACAGCTGTATAAATGCATTATTACACTCTTATTTGGTATGTAATATAATATTTGAACAGTATCATGAGTTAGCAGTATGACGTGGCCCTATATCAGCTCAAAACTGAGAGCAAAACTGAAGCAACTCCAAATGCCTTTTGTACTAGTTCTAATTGATGCTTTCCAATTAGTACAAAGTACTTGTGGGATATTGTGCATATTTTATGTGATGTTGTGTTGTATTATGCTGTGTTGTGTTATCAGGGTGACACAGTGGCTCAGTGGTTAGGACTGTCGGCTCACAGCAAGAAGGTCGCTGGTTCGAGTTCTGGCTGGGTCAGTTGGCATTTCTGTGTGGAGTTTGGATGTTCTTCCCGTGTTCATGTGGGTTTCCTCTGGGTGCTCCGGTTTCTTCCACAGTCCAAAGATATATGGTATAGGTGAATTGAACAAACTAAATTGGCCGTAGTGTATGTGTGTGAATAAGTGTGTTTCCCAGTACTGGGTTGCAGCTGCAAGGGCATCCACTTTGTAAAACACATGCTGAATAAGTTGGCGATTCATTCCACTGTGGTGACCTCTGATAAATAAAAGGGACTAAGTCGAAGGAAAATTAATGAATGAATGTTATATGATGTTATGTTATAGAAATGTTATATATGTTGTTTTTGTATATGTTAAGTTATATATGTTACGTTATAGAAATATAATAGAAAAGCATACAGATTTTTAACAACAAATAAATGACAGCAAAATCCCTTTAAGCACTAAGGACGTGAATTGACATTAAAGAGAGGACAACAAACACATAAAGCTTTGCAATTTTATTTATAAGAGGATCTTCAGAGGAATCTGCATACTTGATTCCTCCTAGGATGAAATGAGAAAATGAATGAGAGCTATGAGACATAAATTTGAGACATCCAGCATCCTAAACCCTCTGTCTGTGAGCAGCCTGGCCTGGTGTACACAAGCGTCAGTGGGCGTGACATTGGGGAGAATGCGGGTAGCGGGCGAGTGTCTCGCTGGAAAAACCACACCACTATATTTCTGTCTGACTGCGTCACTGTGCAGACCTAGATTATTTATGAACAGGCTTAAATAAGAGACATGAGGACTCTCTCTGGGTGGGACACAAAACCAACAGGCCTGACTGTTGCATAAGAGCGGACAACCAAATGATCTGTCAGCCTAAGATAAGGGAGGGAGACTGTCTCAGAGTACCTTAACACAACTTCCTATTCATCTCACAGACAGGCTACACTGAATATATGGCTGCCGTAAAGCTGAGCATAACAACGTGACTGAGGAGAGAGAGCGGGAGAAGGAGGAGCACTTACACCAGTAATGGAAGGCGAGCTTTCTCCGGCATTTTAGAGCAGCAGGGGGCTTTTCTGATGTGTTAATGTGTTGACGGAGACAAATGAGGCTGTGCGGTCACGAGGGGACATGGAACAAGAGCCCTGTTGTACACATCACAGGCCAGAATACAGGAGCCCCTGCCTAGCCAAACAACAGCGCAGGAAGCCAGGCCTGCCAAACACAAAGGCTGTTTATTTACCCTCATGTCAACCAATCATGAGTACACAAATCAATAAAGTGTTAGAGCATGAGAGACATGCCAGGTTAAACAGAGGCTGGAGGTTAAATAATAGCTGCTTTAAATAAAGAAGTCATTAGAACGACAAAGATGTTTACAGATTAGTTTTGTGGATTTTTACTGAGTCACAGTATGTGGCCAGGCCTACTACTGTTTTTCTAAAATATAAACTAGAACTTCTGCACATAAATGCATGGAATAATTCACCCTGAATTTAAAGTTTTGACCCTATTTAACATATTCTTCTTTTGCAGCTTCTTTTTTTCACGGCGAAATATTGGAGAATTCAGAAAAATGATAACTGTGTGTACCATGGTTCATAGTTTAGTAAAGAGCAAGGTAGGATAAATAAAACAACAAAATGAAAGTGGCAACTCACAGACAACTCCTCACAGTTAACTCCCCAAATATAAAAACAACAACAAACCACTTCTTTAGTATTAGCACTTCAATGTTTATTATTTGGAGCTTTTCTATTGAATATATATTTATATATACAGGGAGTGCAGAATTATTAGGCAAGTTGCATTTTTGAGGATTAATTTTATTATTGAACAACAACCATGTTCTCAATGAACCCAAAAAGCTGAATATTTTTGCAAGTAGTTTTTAGTTTGTTTTTAGTTTTAGCTATTTTAGGAGGATATCTGTGTGTGCGGGCAACGCAGTGACGCAGTAGGTAGTGCTGTTGCCTCATAGCAAGAACGTCGCTGGGTCGCAGGTTCGCAGGTTCGAACCTCGGCTGGGCTGAGTCAGTTGGCGTTTCTGTGTGGAGTTTGCATGTTCTCCCTGCGTTCGCGTGGGTTTCCTCCGGGTGCTCCGGTTTCCCCCACAGTCCAAAGACATGCAGTACAGGTGAATTGGGTAAGCTAAATTGTCCATAGTGTATGAGTGTGAATGTGTGTGTGGAAGTTCCCAGAGATGGGTTGCGGCTGGAAGGGCATCCGCTGCGTAAAATCGTGCTGGATAAGTTGGCGGTTCATTCCGCTGTGGCGACCCCGCAAGGGACAAAGCCGACAAGAAAATGAATGAATGAATGAATCAGTGTGTGCAGGTGACTATTACTGTGCATAATTATTAGGCAACTTAACAAAAAACAAATATATACGCATTTCAATTATTTATTTTCACCAGTGAAACCAATATAACATCTTAACATTCACAAATATACATTTCTGACATCCAAAAACAAAACAAAAACAAATCAGTGACCAATATAGCCACCTTTCTTTGCAAGGACACTCAAAAGCCTGCCATCCATGGGTTCTGTCAGTGTTATGATCTGTTCACCATCAACATTGCGTGCAGCAGCAACCACAGCCTCCCAGACACTGTTCAGAGAGGTGTACTGTTTTCCCTCCTTGTAATCTCACATTTGATGATGGACCACAGGTTCTCTATGGGGTTCAGATCAGGTGAACAAGGACGCCATGTCATTAGTTTTTCTTCTTTTTGACCCTTTCTTGCCAGCCACGCTATGGAGTACTTGGATTCGTGTGATGGAGCATTGTCCTGCATGAAAATCATGTTTTCATACAGGACTTCTTCCTGTACCACTGCTTGAAGGTGTCTTCCAGAAACTGGCAGTAGGACTGGG
Organism: Danio kyathit; assembly: GCA_903798195.1. Taxonomy (NCBI): domain Eukaryota; kingdom Metazoa; phylum Chordata; class Actinopteri; order Cypriniformes; family Danionidae; genus Danio; species Danio kyathit. The sequence goes on from LR812519.1 coordinate 33,251,554, forward strand.
AGTTGAGCTTGACTCCATCCTCAACCCGAAAAGGCCCCACAAGCTCATCTTTGATGATACCAGCCCAAACCAGTACTCCATCCACCTTGCTGGCGTCTGAGTCGGACTGGAGCTCTCTGCCCTTTACCAATCCAGCCACGGCCCATCAAGACTCACTCTCATTTCATCAGTCCATAAAACCTTAGAAAAATCAGTCTTGAGATATTTTTTGGCCCAGTCTTGACGTTTCAGCTTGTGTGTCTTGTTCAGTGGTGGTCGTTTTTCAGCCTTTCTTACCTTGGCCATGTCTCTGAGTATTGCACACCTTGTGCTTTTGGGCACTCCAGTGATGTTGATTGCAGCTCTGAAATATGGCAAAACTGGTGGCAAGTGGCATCTTGGCAGCTGCACGCTTGACTTTTCTCAGTTCATGGGCAGTTATTTTGCGCCTTGGTTTTTGGTTTGGTTTTTCCACAGCTTCTTGCAACCCTGTTGACTATTTTGAATGAAACGCTTGATTGTTCGATGATCACGCTTCAGAAGCTTGGCAATTTTAAGAGTGCTGCATCCCTCTGCAAGATATATCCCTATTTTGATTTTTCGGAGCCTGTCAAGTCCTTCTTTTGACCCATTTTGCCAAAGGAAAGGAAGTTGCCTAATAATTATGCACACCTAGTATAGGGTGCTGATGTCATTAGACCACACCCCTTCTCATTACAGAGATGCACATCACCTAATATGCTTAATTGGTAGTAGAATTTTGAGCCTATACAGCTTGGAGTAAGACAACATGCATAAAGAGGATGATGTGCTCAAAATACTCATTTGCCTAATAATTCTGCACTGCCTTGTATATTCTAAAGATTGTGCAGGGCCATTGATGTGATCCAAGACCTGTAAAGATAATGTCAAGGTATCCATAATCCTGGACCAGGCCATTTCCTAAGCAGATGCTGTGGTGGTCATAAGAAACCGGAAGGCTTGAGACTGATTCCTGAAAGAACCAGTGACAGTCGAGTCTTTGTATTGAGCCTGAACACCCGCTGGTGACCTCACACCTGCAGCTTCTCCAATGAATGTCTAGCGTTCTCCAGCGCCTAGACTGTAGCTCTGCACAAGAAATCTGGCCAGAGAAGAAATGTTCATGCCCAACTAAACCTGGTTTCTCTCAAGGTTTTTTTTTTTTTTGCTTTTACTTTCGTCAATTGGTGACATTTTGTTCCTTGTCACTGTCGCCACTGGCTTGCTTGGTTTGAGACTTGTGGGGCTGCGCATCGATGGATTTGCTCTTCAGTGTTTGAACTTTCAGCTGTGAAATTTAAACCACACTGAACTTTGAAAACTAGACTAACACGGTTTTAATTTACAAGAACTTCTGTGTTAAGTTGCTTTGACACAATCTACATTGTAAAAAGCACTATAGAAATAAACATGAATTAAACAGGTGATGCTTGCTATTACCTGCACACGTTTATAAAACAATTTCAGTGTTCATGCTAAAATTATGACTTGTAAACAATAAAAAGGGATCAATTACATTAAACAATGTGGTTAGTTAATGTATTATACTGAATTTAGATGGTTAATGTAATAAACTGAATTCATTTTGTTTACAGAGGTTTTGTATTACAGAACATTGTATACACAATGAAGACAAGGATGATTCTTTGTCAATGTATTCAAAACAATGTGGATAGTTCAACAGGAGAAGCAGGTAAGCAATAACCGTGGGATGAGCAATCTTGTAAGCAGTTCATAAGGTAAACAAGGATCTTCATTCAACCACCAGAGTAATACAGTATAGTCACTTCCCTTAATCACAGCATGTGCATCCACAGGTTAGGAGAAACATCCACGGAATAAGGCAAGCAGGGCACCAGGTCAGGTGAACCATCTGACTTCAATTCCAGCTGATGTATGACTGGAAAAGGTGCAGCTGCGTCCGAAACCGCCTACTACTCAGTAGGTACTGCATTTGAATTTAAATGTACTACTCGGCCGTTAGAAAAGTACTTTCTATACAGTATGAATGTAAGAAGTATGAATGGAATTTGGACATACTACATCTGCCATTTTGTCATGGTCACGTGACCTACCTGCATCAGTTGCGTCGCTTCACTTCCATTCATGAATTCTCTCGCGGGGCATCATGGGATAGCGCAGCGTGCGTGGGATGCGCACTTCAGAATCTCGCCGGAAGTAGTAAGTCATCCGGGTACATCTCGCATACTGATTTTTCGAATTCTACGAATTCGGACATACTACTCGGCTCGCATACTGATTTTAGCGAACTGTATAGTATGAAAGTATGCGGTTTCGAACGCAGCCTGCGTCTTTATAGTGACTGGTGATTGCTGGTGCAGGTGTGTGTAATTAGAATTCCAGTGATTGTGCACGGGTGTGGTGAGAGTTGGCTGGAGAGGGAGAGTGATGATTGGAGCTGCAGGAACGAGATGGTGAGGGAGAATGGTGATTGGAGCAGCAGGAACGAGCCGGGGATGGGACAGTATGACAGTGTTTTTAAGGTAGCAAGATTGTTTCAAAAAACTTTAAGATGCTTTTTTATTTTTGGTTTGAGTTACATTGCTATTTCTCTCATGAAGCAACTCTTCAGTGTTTATGATTTCACACACGGTTGCTGATCTCAACTAATTGAACAGAGGAACCAAATTCCACCAAGACAAACCTGTACCTTTTACATATTAGCCAATATGTCCAATTGGTCCAGTGACTATTCAAAGATGCCTAGCAACTGGAACCAACCTATCAGTAAAGTTTTTATTGGGTACAGTTTTAGGAAAAATTGTTCTAAACAGTAAAACCCAATATACAAGCCCAAGAGCATGTACCAGTTAGGTACTTTTATTTTTTATTGACGTGAAATTGGTAAAAACAACAGTACTGGTAACACATTATAAATGACAATTGATAATTAACCTAAGTACATAAAGAAACAACAGAAAAACAGAAACAGGATATATATGTAATGAAGATCAAGTTCCTGTTAAATGTCGTCACACTTCTATGATGCATTTACGTCCATCATTTTGTGTGTATTTTCAAAGCTCACAGCAATTCATAACTGTTTGATTTAGTGGCTATTATTCTTATGAATTTGTCTGATCTCATTGGTACATTTTAGTATGATTTGCTAATCCTCCAATTAGGGAGGGAGTTGGGGTGGGGCTTTTTAAAAAAAATCATACATTTGTGCCTCCAATTTAAAAAAATGATAGATGTTTGTAAGACTGAACTTGAATTTGCATGAATTAGACACTTAACTGGCACAACATCAAATATTTACAATTTCTCATGTGATCAGGTTGGTATTTTCATAAAATTTTACAGCATCTGGAAGTGTTTCTCTTCCATTTGTTTAGATACAAACAATTGTTTAATTTCAAAAGTAGCAAAAAAGAAAGAAAGAAAGAAATTGTATAGACATTTTGAATAATGTCATGCACAGTCTGTGTAGTTGATGGTTGAGCTTCAGAAAACCAGTAATGAGCTGCAGATGCTTTTGTCAGTTACAGATTTGAAAAGCAAAAAATGTGGGAAATAAAGAGCCTAAACTTTATTTTTCAACATAAATAAGTTTTTTTTTCAGGAAAATACAGTTCTAAATAGAATTTTAATGAGGTACAAGGTACCATTAAAGAACAATCTTTTATTAGCATTTAGCTGTGTCAAACCCCTGAAACAAACTCCAAATGAACTTCATTTTGGCCTGATTATTCACACCAGTGACATTAAGTTGTGGTTGAATTGTTCATTTAACCATATGCAGTTTCCTTATCTGCTTGTGTTGTCTTTCCTGTTATGTTTCAAACTATGAATAGACAAGACCACCGCACACAAACAGTCCCGACCCTTCTTCAAGAAAAACATGCCTTCAGCCTCCCATCGGTCTGATAAACTCCACTAGCGTTGCTCTCAGTAGAACCATCACTCTTCAGCCGGAGAGAAAAAGGGAGAGAATCATCTGCTTTGAGATGCTGGGATAAGAATCAGGAGCATGTTTCTCTTTCAGCTTCTCTGAGCGTGACGCCGAGGGCAGATCGCAACTCTCCACAGGTGACAGAGAGGAAGTTCACAGAGCTGCCACACGACGCCTACAGTGGATCACTGTCTCGCCTCTAAAAATGGGATATGAGATAATGACCTGCCAGTCAAAGAACTGGACAGGTTAAAAAAAGAAGAAGAAGGAGGAGGAGGAGGGGGTGAAGGTGTAAGAAACAATCAGACAAACAGACAGAAAAGAGAGACGGGGCAGGGGGAAAGAAAAGAGAGATTCATTGAAACAGATAATTGGGGCCTGAAAATTAGGACAGCTATGCACTGCAGGACTCATTGAGCACTGCTGGTACTTGAGAAGGAGCACATGAGGGAATAATACAGCGTCACAATTTACATGTGAGAAAAATAAGGCTTAGATTACATAGGCAAAAATAGGCCATGATGAGAATCTATCATAACGCACATCTACTTGATGGCCTTCCAGCCACAAACCAGCGCTGAAAGTACACTAACTTGTGAAAACCAAGTGCTGTGAAACACATATAAACTCAATGTTAGTTTATTCAATTCCCCTATACTGCATGTCTTTGGACTGTGGGGGAAACCGGAGCACCTGGAGGAAACTCACGCAAACACAGGGAGAATATGCAAACTCCACACAGAAATGTCAACTGACCCAGCTGGGACTCAAACCAGTGACCTTCTTGCTGTGAGGGATCAGAGGCTAACCACTGATGTTTTTTTCTTTGGCTTTTGATTTTGTTAAGTTGCATTAAAAAAATGCACAAAGGATGGAGTTAATTTGCATTTATAGTACTGTAAGGGTGACACTGTGGCACAGTGGGTAGCGCTGTTGCCTGGTTCGAGCCTCGTCTGGGTCAGTTGGCATTTCTGTGTGGAGTTTGCATGTTCTCCCCGTGTTCGCGTGGGTTTCCTCCGGGTGCTCTGGTTTCTCCCACAGTCCAAAGCCATGCGCTATAGGTGAATTGGGTAAGCTAAATTGGCTGTAGTGTGTGTGAATGCGAGAGTAGTATGGGTGTTTCCCCAGTGATGGTTGCAGCTGGAAGGGCATCCGCTGCTTAAAACATATGCTGAAAATGTTGGCGGTTCATTCCGCTACTGGTGACCCTGATTAATAAAGGGACAAAGCCGAAAAGAAGATGAATAAATGAATGAATAGAACTGTACTATAAAAATTGAATGACAAAAAATCAAGACAACAAATAGTTTTTTTTATGTTGCTTTAACTTATTTTAATAAGTCAATCAGGTCTTCAACACAAATGTTAAGTTATACACATTTTAACTTATTATTTTTAGTCGGTTTGATTGATGCAAGTTGAGATGACTAGAAAAGTTAATTTTGATTTCAAAAAAAAAAAAGAAGGCAGGATGAACTAATTGACACTGTTTGTTCACAGCTAACAGACAATCAGTGCAATAATATAAGTGCTTTATTGACAAAAATCCCACCCCCTACATCCCTTTCTCCCAACTTATAGGAGAAAAATCACATTCAGCATGCAGACACGTGATGTTGTCTGTGGAAAATAAAACGGTGTTCTCAAAACATTTCTCTGAATGAAAATGTTCTGTATAAAAGCTCTTAAAAACAACAAATCTCCAGGAAATTATGGGCTTTACGGTTGAAGGCAAAACTGTTAGTAATTTAAATTGTTTTTGAAATATTTTCCAAGCATTTTTTAACAAAGTGTTGTTTAATTAAGTGCTGTGAAAATGAGCATATTTTGACAGTAGCTTTGATAACTAATTTCTAATGATTTACTTATTTTTTTCTTGCCATAATGACAGTACATAATATTTTATTTTGCAACATCTAGGATTCAGTTTAAAAGATTAATTATAGGTTAACTAAGCAAGTTAGGTATAATTAGACAACTCATTGCGACAGTATTTTTTCTGTTGCCATTAATTTTTTTAAATAAATTAAATTAATGGGGGGCGGCGCAGTCGTAGTAGTGCTGTCGCCTCCACAGCCAGAAGGTCGCTGGTTTGAGCCTCGGCTGGGTCAGTTGGCGTTTCTGTGTGGAGCTTGCATGTTCTCCCTGTGTTCGCGTGGATTTCCTTCAGGTGCTCCGGTTACCCCTACAAGTCCAAAGACATGCGGTACAGGTGAATTGCTAAATTGTCCGTAGAGTATGTGTGTGAATGAGAGTGTATGGGTGTTTCCCCGTGATGGTTGCAGCTGGAAGGTTTGCAGCCAAGTTGCACTGTGTAAAACATATGCTGGATAAGTTGGCGGTTCATTCCTCTGTGGCGACCCCAGATTAATAAGGGACTAAGCCGAAAAGAAAATAAATGAATGAATGAATGGGATAGTAATTTTTTTTTTTTTACATCTTTTAAGAGAAACAAGTCTTTCTCCAGAAGAAAAATATGAGGAAATGCTGTGAAACATTTCCTTGCTCTATTAAACATCACTTGGGAAATAATTTTACATTTCACAAGAGGGCTAATCATTTTCAACTTCAGCAGCACGTCAGAATTTTATAAAGCTTTAATAAATTATAAATATCTAAACTCCCGTTAGTGGTACAGTATATGAAGAGGTCATCAACAAAGATGTTTACCTGCATCACTTAGACAAGGTGTTATCAGCTTGATCCATAAACATCAATAAAATACATTATTATTATACCCTACCCTACCTAATGCCTAATCTCATCTCCTACTAAATAATGATTATAAAAAAATGGAATCTTTTTTTTACACAATGTATGAAAAATGCATTAAATGAGATAACATTTCTCAAAAGTTGCCACGTTTATTCTAATATTCTTTTAGGTATTGACATAGTATAATATAAACATATTAAATGGTGACCCTATAAAAGTATTGATTTTAGAAAAGCTTTTGACACAGAAATAACATTCATCATTTTCTTGTCGGCTTTGTCCCTTGCGGGGTCGCCACAGCGGAATGACCCGCCAACTTATCCAGCATGATTTTACGCAGCGGATGCCCTTCCAGCTGCAACCCATCTCTGGGAACCTTCCACACACAATTCACACTCATACACTATGGACAATTTAGCTTACCCTATTCACCTGTACTGCATGTCTTGGACTGTGGGGGAAACGGAGCACCCCGGAGGAAACCCACGCAAACGCAGGGAGAACATGCAAACTCCACACAGAAACGCCAACTGACCAGCCCAGCCAGGGTTCGAACCTGCGACCCAGCGACGTTTTGCTGTGAGGCAACAGCACTACCTACTGCGCCACGCGTTGCCCCCACGAAGAAATAACAATTCCACAATTTTATATTCAGTTATTCAAATTTATTTTGTTTTAGGCAATATTTCATTAAAAGTATTAGAAGCATGTTGTTTGTAACTTTTAAATAGTATGATATAAATGAACATTTTTTCAAGGGTGCATTTTTTGAAAGACAAATTTAAATATCCCAACTGATAACATGTACATTTTTTCTTGGTGATAGATTGCTTTCAAGAGGTACAGTTGAAGACAGAATTATTAGCCCGCCTGAATTATTAGCCCCCCTGTTTATTTTTTTCTCCAATTTCTGTTTAATGGAGAGAAGATTTGTTCAACACATTTCTAATTATAATAGTTTTAATAACTCATCTCTAATAACTGATTTAGTTTATCTTTGACATGATGACTGTAATATTATTTGACTAGATATTTTTCAAGACACTTCTATACAGCCTAAAGTGACATTTAAGGCTTAACTAGGTTAATTAGATTAACTAGGCAGGTTAGGGTAATTAGGCAAGTTATTCTATAACAGTGGTTTGTTCAGTAGACCATCGGAAAAAAAAATAACTTAAAGGGGCTAATAATTATGACCTTAAAATGGTTCTTAAAGAAAATTAAAACTGCTTTTAGTGTAGTCGAAATACAACAAATAAGACTTTCTCCAGAAGAAAAAATATTATCAGACATACTGTGAAAATGTCCTTGCTCTGTTAAACATCATTTGGGAAATATTTAAAAAAGAAAACAAAATTCAAGGGGGGGCAAATAATTCTGACTTCAACTGTATATGTATATATGCAAAATATTGCAAAAATGGCCATTTACATATCATTCAGCCATTTATAATTACAAATACGTTAGTGTATACATGTTGAAATATATAGTTGTATCATGAAATTGGTTTGTTTTGATCTTGTGTTTGAAGCCGTGTGTATGTCTTACGAGAGTTGCCAACAGTGTTTTTTAGTTTTAAGTGTTACAAAATTTTGTGTCATTCTGTTTACTGATTACTATCAATAAATCAATGCATAAACATATAATTACTGAGCAAATTAATTAGCCTAATTTGTATGGCACTTCAATACATAAATTACCATATAAAAGCAGCCCTACCCATATAAAAGATCTCTCTCTCTCTCTCTCTCTCTCTCTCTCTCTCTCTCTCTCTCTCTCTCTCTCTCTCTCTCTCTCTCTCTCTCTCTCTCTCTCTATTATATATATATCTATATATATATATATCTATATATATATATATATATATATATATATATATATATGCTTGGTGGTTGCTAAGATGTTGCTAGGTGGTTGCTAGGGTGTTCTGAGTGGTTGCTAGGCAGTTGTTATGGTGTTCTCAGTGGTTGCTAGGCAGTTGCTAAGGCATTGCTAGGTAGTTGCTAGGGTGTTTTGCGTGGTTGCAAATGCGTTGCTAGGCAGTTGCTAAGATGTTCTGATTGGCTGCTAGGTGGTTGCTGAGGTGTTGCCAAGATGTTCTAGGTCATTGCTAAGGTGTTGCTAGGTGGTTGCTAGGTTTTGTATGTTTGCTAGGCCGTGGCTACGATCTTCTGAGTGGTTGATAAGGGGTTGCTGGGCAGTTGCTATGGTGTTCTGAATGGTTGCTAAGGCATTGCTAGGCAGTTGCTAAGGTGTTTTGAGTTGTTGCTAACGGTTGTTAAGGCGTTGCTAGGGTGTTCTGAGTGGTTACTAAGGCGTTGTTAGGTGGTTGCTATGGTGTTCTAAGTAATCTTTTAAGGCGTTGTTAGACCATTGCTAATGTGATATGGGTGGTTACTAGGCGGTTGCTAGGGTGTTCTAGGGGGTTAATAAGGTGTTGCTAGGCGGTTGCTAAGGTTTTTTGAGTGGTTGTTAGGCAGTTGCTAACATAAAATACCAAGTTTCAACCATAAATTAGCATGTCGTTAGCATTGAGTATGAATTAGCATGTCACTAGCATGTTGCTAGTATAAACTAGCATGCCGTTAGCATGAATTTAGTATGAATTAGCATGTTTGCAAGTATGTTTGCATGTTTGTTAATATGTTTCCAGTATGGATTAGTATATTGTTAGTATGAATTAGCATGTTGCTAGTATGTTTATAGTATGAATTTGCATGTTGCTAGTATGATTAGTATGTTTCTGGTATGGATCAGTATATTGTTCATATGAACCGGTATGTTGTTAGTATGTTCAATGTAAAGTCAATAGCAGTTTTTTTTTTTAACAATGGAAGTCTATGGGACAGTTGCTAGGGTGGCGTAAGTGGTTGCTAGGGTGTGGCTAGTAAGTTAAAAGGTCATCAGTGATTGGCAGATTGGTAGTCTGAGTTAAATGAGCCCAACCTTAAGTCTGACAGTCTGGCGGAAAGTTGTGATTTTCTCAAGCCACAATAAATATGATGTATTGAATAATATGATACATTATTTATATTTTATTTAATATATATATATATATATATATATATATATATATATATATATATATATATATATATATATATATATATATATATATATATATTTCCTTTTTTTTTACTACTGCTATCTATTGTTTACTGTTTTTTTATTATATATATGCATGTTACTTTTTTATGTAAACTTTATAAATGCTTTGGCAATACATTTGTAACATTTGTCATGCCAATAAAGCAACTATTGAATTGAATTGAATTGAATTGAGAGAGAGAGAGAGAGAGAGAGAGAGAGAGAGAGAGAGAGAGAGAGAGAGAGAGACCTTATACCTGAGAGACTCAGAAAAGGTTAATAACTGGCTGAGACTGAAAGATCATCAGCATTATTGTGAGTGTTTGTGGAGACACAGCAGTTGAGTTCTCATAATGACGTGTCAGCACAGAAAAGTTGCTTTAATGCTTTTGCTACATGCATTATTTAAAGATCGAATCAATACTGCAGATTTTGCTGGTACTGTGAGTCAGAACTTAAGCACACGGTGTGTATTTCTCATGTTTTATCCACATAATTCCTGTGCAAATCTTTTTGCATACTCAAATGACAAATGTAGTCAAATGTTTGAAAAATGCAATGCATTAATCCCCAGCTGTGGTAATGCAGTCATGATCAGATGTGTCCTTGAGTATCAAGCCCCCTATTTAACAAAGCCATGTTCAGAAAGTCAGGTCCTAATCCTCTTGGCATTTTGATATTTAACTGCTAAATATCAGCTAGTAATGAAAAGGTGAAAATTGTTGCCCCAGCAACCCTAAGCTGAACCACACCACAGGCTAGATTTTATCATTTAATGTACTGAGAGCAGAACAGACTTTTGACCTACTACAAAAAGATGAACGCTGAAAACATGAAAATAACAGACAAACCCCATCTCCATCTCCTGTTCATTCATTCATTCATTCATTCATTCATTCATTCATTCATTCATTCATTCATTTGTCCATTTGTTCGTTCATTCAATTTTTCTTTCATTCATTCTTTATTTGATTGTTCATCTATTCTGTCCTACATTCATTCATTTATTCATTCATTTTTTAATTGTGCATCCATTCTTTCCTTCCTTTCTCCTTCCCTCTTTCATTCCTTCCTTCAATCATTCATTAATTTGTCCATTCATTTATTCATTCATTTGTCCATTTATTCATTCATTCTTTCATTCATTCTTCATTTGATTGTTCATCCATTCCTTCCTTCATTCATTTGATTATTCATTCATTCTTTCATGCCTTTTTTTATTGTTCATCCATTCCTTCCTACCTTCAATCATTCATTAATTTGTCCATTTACTCATTCATTCATTTGTCCACTTATTCATTCATTGTTTCATTTATTCTTCATTTGATTGTTCATCCATTCCATCATTCCCTTCTTCCTTCCCTCTTTCCTTCCTTCAATCCTTCATTAATTTGTCCATTCATTCATTCTTCATTTGATTGTTCATTCATTCATTCATTCATTTTTTAATTGTTCATCCATTCCTTCCTTCCCCTCTTCCTTCCCCTTTTCTTCCTTCAATCATTCATTCATTTGTTCATTCATTCATTCATTTATCCATTTATTTATTCGTTCTTTTATTCATTCTTTATTTGATTGTTCATCCATTCCATCCTTCATTCATTCATTCATTCATTCATTCATTCATTCATTCATTCATTCATTTTTTTATTGTTTATCCATTTCTTTGTTCCCTTCTTCCTTCCCTCTTTCCTTCCTTCAATCATTCATTCATTCCTTCATTCATTCATTCATATTTTTTTGATTGTTCATCCATTCCTTCCTTCCCTTCTTATTTCCATCTTTCCTTCCTTCTTTTCTTTCCTTCCTTCAATAATTCATTCATTTGTCCGTCTATTCATTCACTTGTTCACATATTCATTCACTTATTCATTCATTCATTCATTCATTCATTCATTCATTCATTCATTCATTCATTCATTGTTCATCCATTTCTTCCTTCCCTCTTTCCTCCTTTCTCCCTTCAGTCAATCATTTATTAATTTGTACATTCATTCATTTATCCATTCATTCATTAATTAAATAATTCATTCATTCATTTGTTCATTCATTCATTCATTCATTCATTCATTCATTTATTCATTCATTCATACATTCATCTATGTATCCAACCATTCAATTACTCATTCACATATCCATTCACTCACTCGTTTGTTTCTTCATTCTTTCATTAATTTATTCATTCATTCAATCATCTGACCTTTTCATCTCAATTCTGAGTCTATTTTTAGAATGCAGATTTTTTTAGAATTCCGATTTTGCATCAGACAAGTATGACTATTTTCCTCATTTGCTAGTTTATACTCTAGGTTTGGCAAACATATGAATTCTGCTCATATGGCAGTTCAGAAACAAAATGTCCAGAAACAGAATAATGCAATTAATTCATCATTGCATTTTAAAGCAGTATTCAATATGCTACACCAAGCCCTGAATGTAATCTGACATGAAGATCTTTGTAATCCCTGAAACCTCACTGACACTTTCAAATGTGATCAGTGTTTATATGTGAATAAAAGTCCAAATTAAATCCATTCATCATTTAAAGCGATCATGTCTCTTCAGAAGCCTTTAACATTTAACTGCTCATTCCAGCTTGCATGAGATTGCATGGATTCTTCAGGGTTCTCTGATTTCCTCCAGCATTCATAATTCAAATAAGTAAACACTAAAATCTCTGCAGGATTGAAAGTGTGTGTTAGCCCAATGATAGACTGACCATCTATTCAGGATGTTTCTCCTGCTGGGCTTGACTCCAGCATCCCTTTGACCAGACACAGGAAAAAAGTGGCTTGGAAAATGGATTGAAATGCTAACATCACTGTCACTAAGCAGGTGTCTTTGGAAATAGTTTTAATAACTCTGTTTGTTATCACACACAAGAACAGAAACCCGTCATTCGGTTAGACCTCTCCTATAATTGCTTTGCACAAGGCAAAACAGCCTTATTTTCAGTGAGTCTGTGGGTTTGTGCAGCAGGTAGAATAGATCAATGCTGTCAGAGCGTTGTCCAGAGGGACTGCTGACACTGTCAGATTTACTGCCTGTAGGGCTGCCCGTAGACTGCAGACATTTCAGCACACACAAACTCAGCCCTTCCAGGAAAGATGAGCCTGAAACAAACACACACAGAGAGACACACACACAGAGAGATACACATACACACATTCAGAGACTACAGAACAGGTAGATCTGGTCCAGTCTGGGCATGTTCTCAGGTCATTATTTCTGAACAAGCTGTGTCTTGAGATCTAGACAAAACCTCATGCCTTGCGCAAACACCCATGAAGTGTTTGTGTTTTGCTTTTTAGGTTTAAACGGCAAGCCATCTTCAGATAATTAGATGTAGGGTTATTAGCCAAGTCTGAAATGTTGATTGATTGACGTAATGGACTCCAGATTAAAAGCCACAGCACCAATTATTTTTTAACATACTAGTGTTCAGCTTAAAGTGCAATTTAAAGGCTTAACTAGGTTTATTAAGTTAACTAGGCAAGTTAGGGTAATTAGGCAAGTAATTACAATAGCTTGTTTTGCTAATCCAAAAAACAACAAATAATTCAGGGGGTAAATACATGACCTTAGCAGTTTTAACATGTATTATTATTTTTATTTATGTTTTTCTTATTCCAACCAAACTAAACGAAATAGAACTTTCTCCAGAAAAAAAATATAATAGGAAAAACTGTGAAATGTCTTGCTCTGTTAAAGGGCCATTAACCCCCCCCATACCCCACCCCCCAGAGTGTTTTCACACATCTAGTTTAAAAAAAAGTCAAGAAAGACGGTGTGTCCAGCTTTGTTTAGGTGAGGAGGATGAGTGGCAAAAGAGGGAAGGGTTTGCATGAAAAGGGAAGTTTCATTAGTGCATACAGCTGATTTTCACACCGGCAATACAAACATAGACGGAGGGGAGATAGACAGTGATTCGGAGAGTAGCATTTACAACAGATCTGAGAGCTGTGTGGAAGTGGAGGATTTTCAGTCCATAATATTGTAGTGATATTACCGTAAACTTAGTAACTAAATCATTTTGGCTAAGGTATGTCTGAAACTGAAACTGAAACTGAAAGAGTACTGCTGACGATACTAACTAACTTTGCCATCTGAAAAAACAGAAACAAAGAACATTGATCACACTGTAGAGACAACACAATCAACACGAACTGGAATCAACTGAAATCCGGATTTCATAATTTCCAGATGTGAATAGCTCTCGGGTAAAAAATGTTTCTTACAAACATATTGTTGCTGCATGTTAGCAGACTACTGTAATCCACACATGTGGGTCCACACGCGAGCCGTGCTCTCATCGTGGGGAAATGGAAACAAAAACTTTGTTGTGCCACATTTATAAAAGAAACACTGACGACCCATGTCTCCGAATGTCTTCTTCTTTCACTTGTTTGAATTATGGTTGACAACACAACGTGGTGTCTCTCTGAACATTGTAACAGGTAAAAGAAGTCTTCGAAGGTATATCTTGCATATTAATGAAGTTGCATCTCATTCACAATAGAGTGCGCTGATTGGTTCAAACCAAGTCTTTCTCATGAATAATGCTGAAAACTCAATGACGTCACTTTGTACTAGCCGGTACAGACATCCAATCTCCACACTGGAATTTACAGTGATCTCATCGCAGTGACGTTGTTTCAAACTTTCTTTTCAAACCAGAAGAACAAATTTGCTCTAAACAACACAAAAACAACCAATTTTGATTTTTAGCTAAATATATGTGTCCTAATAGTGTTTTTTAGGAACGTGGGACACATATATGACTGTCAACATCTCAAAAAAATGTGTTTGGGTGTTTCGTCACCCTTTAAACATCACTTATGTTTATACAGTAATGTTATGGGAAATATTATAAATAGAACTAAAATTTCACAGAAAAGCTTTGATTACAATTATTTTACTATATTTTAGTTTGTATGTAATTGACATTTGATTGTACAGCACTTTAGGTCAACCTTTAGTTGAACACAAAGAACAGAACCATGGCTCTCTGCTGATTTATCTTCATTTATCTAAATTCTATCATTTGTCCTTTTGCACATGCAACACAACAAACAATCAAATGCGTTATATTTGATATATTTAATGAATTATGATTCATATCTTTTATTTGTAATCAAAAGAGTGTCAGATTATTATTTGAGCAGAGCAACAACAACAACAAACAAACAAAAATAATATCCTGCAAAAGCTAATTTACATTATATGATGTGAGCCTTTTAGATATATTGTAATCATAATAATCCCAAGTGACTGCTCAACTGATTTTCCTTCATATTATCTACCATACAGAGAACTTTTATAAAACACAAGCTGTCTGAGATTCTCATCTGAACTTAATAGTTTTGTGTCTGTCAGCAGACAGCAGAAAACCCTAAGCCATCTGATGCAGTCTCTATGCAAACTTATTATTATTATTTTTTTTACAAACACTTCAGACACATAAGCCGAATCAAAGATAATTGTTCTTCCGAGAAAAATAAAGTACAATCCTAAATCCCTTTCAGTCAATTTGCTCTTGGTTGTTCTAATGTTATTTAATCAGACTATTCAGTTCAGGAAAAGACTTCACGGTTTGAATAGCAGCTATTGAAACCTTAAATCATGCAAGTAATTTCCCCACACTAGGAAAGTGCTTTTAACATTATGTATGCCAAATATAGTCTAAATAGTCTCTGAGTCTCGATGCTGGTGTTCTTTGGTTTATTACATAAAATGTATTCAAATTTATCAACCCTGATTCTTTTGAAAACAAATCATACTATCAGTCATTACAGTTGTTGGGAAACTTTGAGAAGACAGTCACATGAATAGTCAAAAATCTTAAATTGTTTTCAGATTTTATGACCTAACGTTTGTTTTTGTTTTATTTAATTACGTTTTTATTAATTAATTTACATGCATTTATAGTTGCAGACACTTATCCAAAGTTATCTAAGAATGAGGGCAATAGAAGCAATTACAATCAACAGAAAATTAACAATAGAGGTTGTGACAAGTCTAAATTAGCATAGCATGATGTTCACAGTGAGGTGTTTTTTTAAATAAGCAATTATTTAAAGATGAAATATATACAGAGTTACTGTTTGAAGGATTTCAACTAAAAACTGAACTCCTTGTGTTTTAATCATTTATTTACACAACAACAGCAACAGGAGTGTTATGTTTTTATATACAGGGATGCACTTGACAAGCAAAACAAAAATGTTGGAATGCAGAATAATATTTGTGCAGGTGCTTAGTGTTTCTTTACAAATAGTCGTCTCCACCTACTAGTCTGGCATTCATAATACAGCATTTGTAGAAGCGTTAACAGATTGGTCACATTACAGTTTTTCTCAATTGTTTACACACATTTTCTGAAAGCATGTCTCATATTGTCAGAACTTTACACACAAATCACAAAACACACACACATTGGGCAAAACCCTTCAATTCTCGTGCAAAATCAAGCGTTACATTCAAAACTATGCACTTTCTTCTCATAATGGTGTTTTGTTTTGTTTTCAAATGACACACACAAACCATCACATGAATAGACATTTATAAGAACCATTTGAACTCTGATGTGCTTACAGTTTTTCTCAATTGTTTACACACATTTTCTGAAAGCATGTCTCATGTTGTCAGTACTCTACACACAAATCACAAATCACACACACATTGGGCAAAACCCTTCAATTCTCCTGCAAAATGAAACTTTACATTCAAAACAATGTACTTTCTTCTCATAATGGTGTTTTGTTTTCAGATGACACACACAAACCATCACATGAATAGACATTTATAAGAACAGTTGAACACTGATGTGCTTAATGTAACACACTATGACCACTTCTTCTCCATTCATCATAATGACTTACTGTGAGCCTTTTTTGTTCAGTGTTACACACTACAGACAGTACATAGGCCTACTGTACATAAGTGCATTGTAAAATATTTCAGAATATTGTTTTATACAAAACACACAAATACACGGTACCAAATATATTTGACTGCATTTTTCTCCACAAAAACAGTGTACACAGTGTTCATCCCAACCAACACAAAGTTGCACATAACGTGGTCTACATATGCCATCAACAGAAGTATTTACAGAATAGTTACAGTAAATAAAAACATAAAAAGTGTGGATTTGGGTCAGACACTTTCTATCCCCAGGCAGAAAAAAATTCCTCAATAGGATTGAGAAATGGAGAATATGAGATGAGCTCTGATTTCTAAATTGTGATTATGTGTGACCGGTGTTTACCTGTGTGATGAGTTAGTATGCAAAGTAGGACAACTGACTTTACAATTGTGAATGACAGTGTGTTCCTTGTGAAAACAAGAAATTTTCTGCATGAAAATTGTGCCAAATGCAGAGAATTGTGTGTAGTGTTTTGAAAAAAGTGTGTTTTAAATCTGCAACTTGAGTGTAAAGCAGGAATTGTGCTTGTAGTTTAGCAGAATTGGTTCAGGGGGTTGGTGCATCAGTTGCATGTTGTAGTCATTGTGTCTGAAGTTCAAGTAAATGTGTGTAAACAACTGGGAAAAACTGTAAGCACATCAGTGTTCAACTGGTTCTTATAAACGTCTATTTATGTGATGGTTTGTGTGTGTCATTTGAAAACAAAACACCATTTTGAGAAGAAATCACATTGTTTTGAATGTAAAGTTTGATTTTGCAGGAGAATTGAAGGGTTTTGCCCAATGTGTGTGTGTTTTGTGATTTGTGTGTAGAGTTCTGACAATATGAGACATGCTTTCAGAAAATGTGTGTAAACAATTGGGAAAAACTGTAATGTAAAACACTATGACCACTTCTTCTCCATTCATCATACATAATGACTTACTGTGAGCCTTTTTTTGTTCGGTGTTACAATTACTGCAGACAGTACACAGGCCTACAGAAGTGCATTGTAAAATATTTCAGAATGTTGTTTTTAAACAAAACACAAAAATACACGGTACAACCGAAGTATTTACGGAATACAGTTACAGTAAAAAATAAATAAATAAATTTTTAAAAAGTGTGGATTTCGGTCATACACTTTCCATCCCCAGGCAGAAAAAAATTCCTCAATAGGATTGAGAAATGGAGAATATGAGATGAGCTCTCATTTCTAAATTGCAATTATGTGTGACTGGTGTTTACCTATGCGATGAGTAAGTATGTAAAGTAGGACAACTGACTTTACAATTTTGAATGACAGTGTGTTCCTTGTGAAAACAAGACATTTTCTGCATGAAAATTGTGTCAAATGCAGAGAATTGTGTGTAGTGTTTTGAAAAAAGTGTGTTTTAAATCTGCAATTTGAGTGTAAAGCAGGAATTGTTCTTCGAGTTTAGCAGAATTGGTTCATTGGGTTGGTGAATCAGTTGCATGTTGTAGTCATTGTGTCTGAAGTACAAGTAATTGTGTGTAAACAATTGGGAAAAACTGTAATTCAAATAAGTGGTTTCCAGAAGACACGCACTGTCATAAGATATTAATATTTGGTTAGATTTAGGTTGTCAGCATCTAGGCACAACATTATTTTGACGTCCAATAATGACATAAAATAACATTGATATTTGGCTGATTTTAGGTTCTGTTGAAAAGTGACCAAAATTCAATGTCGAGCCAACATCTTCAACCAACGTCATATTGACATCAAATACTGACATTTATTCTTTAGGTGGCAACTAAAATCCAACGTCTGATAGACATCATAGTGGTAACGTCCACACAACGTCAAGCCCTAATGTAATTAGCCGTTGATATTTGGTTGATTTTAGGTTGAATATCTGATGTCATATTGACATCCTGTGCCTGCTGGGTTAATCCATGCTACTTTGTTTGACTTTAGAATTACAACTAGAACTATAACAAACCGTGGCTAAATTAACAAATAAACATTAGGCTGCCATTTTTCCGTTCACGTTTTAGTTCCATCTTTACCTCTCATTGCATTTGAAAACAATGGTTTGTTTTTGGTTTGACTTTACACTTCGTTCTTTTCAGTCACTAGTGTGTAAAACTGTTTACTTCGAATGATTGTTTTCTATGTTTTTTAAAATGCTTTTCTTGAATGTCCTGCATCATATATCTCCGTAACAGCATCTATTTGACAACTGGAAAATCAGCCACTGTTTTATTTTCCTTGTATCCCTCTTATTCTGTGGTTTGGGGTATGTGATATTTCCACCTGGGATATTTCCTGATTGTAATTTTTGTTTTATTTTCCATGATGTAGTAACAAAACAGAGAGAAAATAGCATTACCTCTTTAAATATGTCCTGTTGTTAATGTACGTGCCTTTCATGTCAATGATTTAGTCTGAGAAAACATGACAGTCATCTTTGATTGACAGTCAAAGGCAGGCCGTTTCTTGGCTGTCCCTGATGTTTCTTCATAGGAAGCTTTGATCAGCTCCTATAAAAACATTACTATGCAAGCCATCCCTCATGGCCAGGGGCGATGATGTTATCACAAATCATCTTCACAGTCTTCAACTTGACCAACAATAGCAGCAGGGATTTTATGTTTGCATGTAAAACAGAGAAAAGCGTGTTAAGAAACATCTCATGTACTTTTTAGATTATATTTTTTTAATAGGCCGTGTATTTCCTTCTGAAGTCCTGGGACCTCCTGAATTTCTATTGCAATTTGATGACCAATAATGATAATAGTGAAAAGAAAAACATTGAAATTTGCACCTGCAGTTTTAAAAGCACTCACATTTTTGAGATAATGAATTTGAACATTCTTTTCTACCCTTTAATTCAGCATGAAATGGAAATTTGGCCCATCTACAGTAATTATGAAATAATCTAATTGTGAATAATTCATCCATGCATATTTTTTCTTTTCTTTGACATTAACCGGCTCAATTTATCCACACAGTTTCGATAAATCTGTTTTTTGTTTGTATGTTGCATGTTTAGGTTTGCATGTCGGCCATTTTATTCCTCATTTTGTGCACGTGTGAACATGTGTCTTTAAATGGATGGTCACCCTGCCATGTGGGCATTTACATGATAGGTAACAGGAAGAGAACTGTATAGAAAGCAGCATGCAGTAAAGTCTTGCTTAAGATACTTAGGATATGTTTGTGACTGTTTTAATGTTACTGTGGGGGGAGGTTTTGGATTGGGGTAGGGTTAGACGTTTATAAAACACAAAGTAATGGGGTAATTTAATAAATAGAACAAAAAAAAATGATTTTCCAGCTGGAGCTGTATCCCTTCTTGCAACACCCACAGCATTGCACACAGGCTGAAAACACCCCTTTCAATTCAATTCAATTCATCTTTATTTGTATAGCGCTTATACAATGTAGATTGTGTCAAAGCAGCTTCACATGGAAGATTATAGTGAATTGAAACAGTGTCAGTTCAGTTTTCAGAGATTAAGTTCAGTTCAGTTTAGCTCAGTTCAGTGTGGGTTAATAATCACTACTGAGAGTCCAAACACTGAATAGCAAATCCATCGATGCGCAGCTCTACAGATCCTGAACCATGCAAGCCAGTGGCGACAGCGGTGAGGAAAAATCTTCACCAATTGGTGGAAACGAAGATTTTAAAAAAACTCGAGAGAAACCTGGCTGAGTTGAGCACGACTGTCATCTTTCCACCTCATTCACAATACTCTTAATTAGTCACTACTATAGACCACTTGAAGTAGTGAATGAAAACAAGTAAGTGAATTGGAGCACTGAGTGTACCGGAAGGGATGCCATTTTGTTTGTGCTTTGCTGGTTGATAAATTTCTCAGACGGATTAGATTTTCAACATTTTGGTCAGACCCTGTGATAGTTATTTAACACCTAGCCAGATGCTTAGCAAGGAAATGAAGTCATGTATTCAAAAATAAATAAATACACATAAATAATTAAATAATTTCTTTAGAAGCTCACATCAGAGCGGCTGGAAGGGCATCCGCTGCGTAAAACATATGCTGGATAAGTTGGCAGTTCATTCCGCTGTGGCGACCCCTGATTAATAAAGGGACTAAGTTGAAAAGAAAATGAATGAATGAACTTACATCAGATTCTGCTGTGGATGTCATGCATGATTCTGCTTGTGGTAAGATTAAATTTGAGAATTAATTTTACAGAATTTGTTCAGAATTAATTTGGTGTGCAAACTCTTACAGTGAATAGTTAGTATTCTATTGCCATTGAGCATACATTGGTGTACAGGATCTGTTGTGTATCCCCTATTCTAGACTTAAATGTAGGGGAGATCTTTGGAGGCTTTGGAACGCCTTTCAACTATCAAAATTAAAAGCAAAGTCTATCATCATCTTTGAGTCTAGATTAAAGACTTTACTTGTTCTCAAAGGCATTTGGCTGTTAGGATGTGTGAATGTTATTCTTAACCTGTTTGTTGTTGTCTGCTTTCTTTGTTTATTTGTTGGAAAGCATGTTGGTCAATGAAATTTGGTAAAAGAAAATGTGCTATACAGTGTTGAGGGTAATGTGTTATAAGTAACGCGCATTATGTAATAATATTACCTTTCCAAAGTAACGAGTACCGTATTTTCCGCACCATAAGGCGCACCTAAGAGCCTTAAATTTTGACAAAATGACAGGCCTGTGCGCCTGATAATCTGGAGTACCTTATGTATGCACTGAGTTCCACTTGATTGATTGTCGGAGCATTTCCTGCAAACATAGCGACGTAATACATACACAATGTACGCGGGCAGCGATTAACAAAAGAACTACAACAGCTGGACATTGGGCTAAACTGGCCTTTCAAAATGAAGTTGCGAGCAGCGTGGGAGCGATGGATGACAGATGGCGAACACACCTTTACTAAGACTGGTTGGCAGCGCTGTGGATGCCTGGGCTAAGGTATCTACTTTAACTGTTGTCCGAGCTTTCGCGAAAGCCGGCATCATTGCTGAACTGGCAACGAGACTGACTCTGACAATGATGAGAGGGAACCCAGCATGTTTGATGGCGAAATTGACACCGAAGATGAGGACTTTGATGGATTTGTGGGAGAAGATTGATTTTGATATTGTTAAATAGCAGAATAAAGTTCAACTATACTCACTGTTTTGCTTCTATTTTTTGTAGACCTTATGTTTTAACATGCGCCTTATAATACGGTGCGCCTTATGTATGGGTTAAGTACAAAAATAGACCCTGTAATTGAGACTGCGTATTATAATCCGGTGTGCCTTATGGTGTGGAAAATATGGTAATATAATGATTTTTTTTTTAAAATAAGTTATATTATTTGAGTTACTTTTTAAAAAATGTAATGGAAGTTACTTTTTACCTTGCTTAATTGGCTTTAAAAAAAACATATTGTGAGAGAGTGTGTTGCAAGGGGACAGACAATCAACTTTCACTCATCATCTTCATCATCAGGTCTCTCACAGCAGATGAGTCAGTGTACTGTTCTAGTAACTGAATATCTAAGGATATGGATTTATTTTGAGTCAGAGGGTGTATCCGGTATGTTAGTACTGAAGACACAAACCGTTTCAAGACACAACTCTGTTCAATTTAATGAACTGGTTTGACCGGTTCACTTAAAAGATCTGGTTAAAACAAACGATTCATTCGTGAATCACTTGTCATCACTACAGACAGTCAGAATGGCAGCCCAGAGACTTTTTTACAATGGATTCTTGTTATTTTGAACTCATCGAAGAAAAGAAGTGGATAGTTGGTAAGTTTAGATTGTGTAAGTAAAACTCTTGACAACTGCAAGAAACATGACATCAAAAAAACAAACAAACAAAAAAAAACTGGATGCAAAGCACTACACCCGCACTCCACCTCCAGCTACCTGTAAACAACAAATGATTGACATCAGTTCACGTTCTCCAGGTAAAACTATTAATTCAGCTAAATTTAAAAAAATGATTATTGCTTTTATTGTTGAGGAGATGCAGCCACTGTCTAGCGTTACTTTAGAAGCGACTACTGTTTTGTAATATAGTAAGTTTTTTTCTCTTTTGGGAAATGATTTACACATTTGTTAAGGCCACGTGAAGCAATTCAATATATAAAGCTTAAAGGTTTATTTTGATTTGGTGATGTTTTTTATCCTCTTACTGTTCATTTTGTTATTAAACATTTTAAAGGTTAAAAATCAGTTTTTACCTTAAATTATTTCTTGTTAATACTCTTTGGCTTTATTGAAGTCTTTATCTCAATGGACAGTGAATTTACCTAACTCATAACACAAAACATTCAAAAGTAGCAAACACATGACATGCTGTTATTAATCTGTATATACAGCATGTGTAGCTCTGGGCTCAGAAAGTTCTCAAAATATAATTTTATCCTACATTTTTTGTTATTGTTATCAGTTGTACACTCATTATTGCAGTGCATTATGGCACTTTCCAGACACCACTACAAATGACTGCTCCCTCAAATAGTACAATATTTAAGGAAGTAGAGGGCAATTCCAGATATAGCCACATAAACATCACAACTAAAAGAGTGATCAGTTCAAACTGAATTGTGAAGTTAATTTTAGGACTTTTTTTCCAGCATTTACATTGGACTGTGTGTAAAAAAAAAAAAACTGGTCTTCTTATACAGAACAAAATGAAAAAAGGAAAAAATGAGTGAACCCCCTTTTTCAGAAAGGCCATTAATTATTTATCCTTTGTTTCTTTATCATAAAACTGTTCAAGTGAACGTTGGATAATGTCTTGTTTTAAATGGGAAATTGAAGACAAGCTAATTGAATATGCAAACAATGGAGTATTTCTCATTAAGACTGAATTACGAGTTAATTAATTTAGATTTGATGACCCCATTAATCAATTGAAGCCAGAAATTATGAAGGTGGTGATGTAGTAGAACTGCGGAAATACTTGACAAAAATGTTTTTGGTAGGCTCAGGAGGCTGTTATCATCCATCCATATGGTTAATCAGCTATTAATAGAGAAGACTCCTTATTCAGATCTGTTTTTACATTACTGTGATGGTTGGGTTTAGGGTTGGGGTAGGGGTAGACATTAATAATATACAATTAATGGGAAATGTAATAAATAAATAATTCTCGTTAACTTTCTGGCCACAGTCGTATGTGATCTATAGCTGATTAACCTTGTGGATACATGATAACAGCCTTCTGAGCACAGAAGACCCCTACTGGCCCATATCTATCAGCTGATAACCACTGATAATGCCCATTCAATCAAGTGATAGCATTCGAATCGGTTGATATTTTGCACCAATTCATCTTTAACTGGCTACCAATTCTGATGTCCCAATTCAATTTGATTCTGATTCACAAGCTGAGATTCAACACAATCATTGATTACGGTTTTGACTGTGATCATTACTTTACAAATGGTGAGTAAGAAATGAATTATATTCATGTACATATGCACAATATGAAATTCAGTGGGGCAAAAAGGTATTTAGTCAGCCACCAATTGTGCAAGTTCTCCCACTTAAAAAGATGAGAGGCCTGTAATTTTCAACAATGAGAGACAAAATAAGAAAAGAAAATGCAGAAAATCACATTGTAGGCTTTTTAAAGAGTTTATTTGCAAATAGATCGACTTCAATTGGCTACTGACTAAATACTTTTGCCCCACTATATATGTACTGTGTGTATGTATATACAGTGCTCAGCATAATTGAGTACACCTCATTTGAATGAATGAATATTTTTATCAATTTCCCAGTGAATATAGGCAATTTTTGTGCATTTAAACAAAACAGGTTATTAAAGTAATATTTTAGTCACCAAATATTTAGAAATTGAAAGACAATACAATTAAATTCAAGCAAAATATTGCAAAAACAAAAATTACAGCCTACAAAATTTCAACAAAATGTTTCCATTTTTGGCTTCTCTTGATTTTTCCTCTTTTAAAAATTTGTATTTAATATTTTTTATAACATATAAATTTGGGTGCACTAGTTTCTGGATCATTGTCCTAAGTTCTTTTGTTAGATAAGCTCCATATTTGGCTTCAGTACTGACTAATCTAATGTACATGCACAAATATAATGTTGTATAGCTTCATATTAAAATACGAATTTAAAAGATAGATTTGTGAGGGGTGTACTTATATACGCTGAGCACTCTATATGAAATATTGATTCACTACTTACTTTTAAATAATTGATCAACTACATTGAAAAACTCTATCATACGGATAAGGGGCTCATTTGTAAATCAAATTATTTTTATGATTGACACTTTCCTGATCTTTGTGAAATAACCCCATAAAGTCCTCATAAAAGTTTTGATGCATATTATAAATTCTCATAAAGTCTTCAGTGATTTTTATTGGCATAATTTTCCTTAATACCTAAAGCCATCACTTAAAACCCAGCATCAACCACTACAAAATGAGCACTCATTAAATAAAACATAAAAGCACAGTATTGGATGTAAAAACACTTGATGTCTCAGTGACACATTCTCTTATCTCATCTTATTATGTGGCACAATAATCAATTTTGATTTAAGTGTTTACCTTCGTGTAGATTCCATTGTTCTCTAAAATGAAAATGGTCTTTTACACTGACCAGCACTTTTGACTGTTTGATGAATGAGGTGATTAAGCACATAGCTTTGGTTCTTGCTGGCTGCACACTTCAAAAACAATTAAACAAAAGAAAATGAAACATCATTACTGATGGCAGATCGTTTATTTTCTGACTCATGATCACACAGCATTGTCTAAAAGTGGCTTCTAAAGTTATTTCTCTACTTTGAAGTGTTTTCCCCAAAGTGAATAAACCATTCAAACAGCTGCCCATGTCTAACAGATACATAATGTCATACAGCTATGCAGCTCTAATGTCATTACTTAGTCTTACAATGATCGATTTAAATCTGTTTCGCACTGCATGCATAAGCAGTATGTATAAGTGACAGAGAATTGCATGGCTCTGCACAGAAAATAAAGCAATTTCTTGTCTGAGAACTTCTTGTCAGCTTTAAATTATGATATGTAGCACATAGAGAATAAATTCAAACTTAATCGTCATAAAATATAATTTACATGAAGAGGGATCTCATTTACATTCAAATGGTAATTAATTTACATGAAACAGAAGTCAAAAATTAAGTGAAGTCACATACATTTAGTCAGATTTGTGGTTTTACATGCATGCACATGTACATTTTGAATAAAGATGATTGAAAATGATTGATGATTACATACAGATGGCTGCACAGTGGCGGAGTGGGTAGCACGTTCGCCTCACAGCAAGAAGGTCGCTGGTTCAAGCCTCAGCTGGGTCAGTTGGCGTTTCTGTGTGAAGTTTGCATGTTCTCCCTGTGTTTGCGTGGGTTTCCTCCGGGTGCTCTGGTTTCCCCCCCCCCCAAGTCCAAAGACATGTGGTACAGGTGAATTGGGTAGGCTAAAATTGTCTGTAGTGAATGAGTGTGTATGGATGTTTCCCAAAGATGGGTTGCAGCTGGAAGGGCATCCGCTGCGTAAAACATATGCTGGATAAGTTGGCGGTTCATTCTGCTGTGGCGACCCCAGATTAATAAAGGGACTAAGCTGAAAAGAAAATGAATGAATTACATACAGATGTTTTTCAATGGTTAAAAAATAAAACTATTGTTTTAAACGTGAAACTAATACCAGCTTCATGAGGCAGACATTATCCTTATGAATGTGTCTGAATCATTCACAAATTTTGATTTATTCAATAGCAAAACACCTTTGTGCTCAATTATTTTGTTGTCACTTTCACATATCTTATATTGCGCAGCCTTTCTGGGTACCTGCTGTGTGCATCAAGTCCCATAAGAGCACAGATTCCCCATGTTTCATGTTAATCGCCAATGTTAATGTACAATAACTCCTGTTGGACATAACAGAGAGTGACAGGGACACTGAATAACGATGTTATGATTGGCCGGATCACCTGTCAATCAAAATGCTATGAAGGGTGTGCAAAAGTGTTTTGTTATTGAATTAATCAAAATTTTGTGAATTTTGGGTGTATGGCCATACACAATAAATGCGCTATATAAATATACATTACAATACTGTGTGATCGTGGGTGTTTAAATAAATGATCTGATATCCCATCAGTAATGATTATATGATGCAGTATAGGTTAGTCTTGTTCAAGATGCCACCGTTTGAATGTGTTTGTGAATTATGTTAGGGAATCAATATGCAACATTTTTAAATGAACCAAACTTCCCATACTTGTAGGTTATAGATTCAAATCTCTCTCTTTTTCATTTCAAGCTATACTCACATCGTAGATCATGTGTTTTTTCCTTTATGGCTGCTTCTGTCTGAAATCGGTGTGTCATGCTCCCAGAAATGATTCACTATTTCCCTGAAGGGTGCATAGAATTGATAGGGGAGTACCATGGCTGATACTGATTAATAATCAGACAGAGACATGGGACAAGGTGAAAGCAGAGTCAGTTTTTCTGTTGACATTATATATTGGAATACTAGTAGTAATACTAATAATACTATAACATTTTTCTTTATACTAAAACTCTTAACTTGTGCTTCAGTATATTGCTTGAAAACCCTATACATATGCTACTGAATGACACTGGTGGCCATTAGGTGAACTGGAGTTCACTTATGTATATTGCTTTAGACTGAACCTGATTCAATGCCCCATATATTTATTCATTCATTTTCTTTTCGGTTTAGTCCCTTTATTAATCCGGGGTCGCCACAGCGGATTGAACCGACAACTTATCCAGCATGTTTTTACGCAGCGGATGCCCTTCCAGCCGCAACCCATCTCTGGGAAACATCCACACACACTCATTCACACTCATACACTACGAACAATTTAGCCTACCAAATTCACCTATATCACATGTCTTTAAACTGTGGGGGAAGCCGGAGCACCCGGAGGAAACCCATGCGAACGCAGGGAGAACATGCATGCCCCATATATATATACAGCTAAATTCTTTTTCATTTTTTGCTTAGAGGCGAAGCTAGAAATACATTTGCAATGGTATATATATATATATATATATATATATATATATATATATATATATATATATATATATTACTGCGCCACTGGGTTGCCCTATATAATATATATAGTTTTTAAATATATATATATATATATATATATATATATATATATATATATATATATATATATATATATATATATATATATATATATATATATATATATATATATATATATATATATATATATATATAGATATATATATATATATATATATATATATATATATATATATATATATATATATATATATATATTTAAAAACTATATATATTATATAGGGCAACCCAGTGGCGCAGTAGGTAGTGCTGTTGCCTCACAGCAAGAACGTCGCTGGGTCGCAGGTTCGAACCTCGGCTGGGCTGGGTCAGTTGGCGTTTCTGTGTGGAGTTTGCATGTTCTCCCTGGGTTCGCGTGGGTTTCCTCCGGGTGCTCCGGTTTCCCCCACAGTCCAAAGACATGCAGTACAGGTGAATTGGGTAAGCTAAATTGTCCATAGTGTATGAGTGTGAATGTGTGTGTGGAAGTTCCCAGAGATGGGTTGCGGCTGGAAGGGCATCCGCTGCGTAAAATCGTGCTGGATAAGTTGGCGGTTCATTCCGCTGTGGCGACCCCGCAAGGGACAAAGCCGACAAGAAAATGAATGAATGAATATATTATATATATATATATATATATATATATATATATATATATATATATATATATATATATATTTAAAAACATTGTAGATGCTGAGAGCAATGTGTAGATAAATACAGTATGTAATATGTGCTGCATGTTTTCCTCTCAAAAAAGGCATCAGCTGCCTGAAGAAACATCTGTTTAAAGTAATATGAGTGTTTGCAGCAGCTCTGCAGTTCACCTGCACCATGTCAGTAAAGGTAATAAAATTTTTATGTTAGTTTTATTGGGTGGCACAGTGGGTTGCGCTGTCGCCTCACAGCAAGATGGTTGCTGGTTCGAGACCCGGCTGGTACAGTTGGCATTTCTGTATGGAGTTTTCCTGTTTTCCCAGACAGTGTTGGCGTGGGTTTCTTCTGGGTGCTCCGGTTTTCCCCACAGTCCAATACGCTATAGGTGAACTGGGTTAGCTAAATTGCCCATAGTGTATGACTGTATGTCCTGGTCCTCCAGGTTGGGGGTTAAGTATTGGGCTAATGACCCACTTCATAAACATTTTATGTTACGAAACACCAATATGGTGCAGCTAAATATCAACTTCGATATAAACGGCCCTGGGAGAAAGTAAATAAGTATGATAGTTTTATTCTAAATTATATTTAAGACCTTTCTGAGTGGAATTTCCTTCAGGTGCTGTGTTTTCCCAAAGACATGTGCAAAGACATGTGGTATCGGTGAATTGAATTAAGTTAAGGAAAGGGTTTGTGGGTGTTTTCCAGTGCTAGGTTGCAGGGGTTAGTGAACTTATACTGGGTTGTGGCAGGAAGTGCCAGAATAGTTGGCAGATCATTTAACCACAGCAACCCCTGATGAGAAAAGGAATAATTTGATGGTGAATAACTGTAATATATTTCACTTTAACTTGCCTCAAGCAATAACTATAGGGCTGGGACATTTTTTGCCCTTATACAATATCTGTCATTTACAGGGCATTTATTTATGGAGGCATTTATGTCCGAGTCATGTTAATATCCAGTCTTGAATATACACTACCAGTCAAAAGTTTGGGGTTATTTATTTATTCATTATTAATTTTATTTAATAGTTTAAATAAAATTATTCTGTTCATCAAGGCGTCATTTATTAAATGTAAAAAAAAATTGTTAAAATGTTAAATAATTATTTATTGAATATTTATTTATTACTTATTGTATGTAGTTTTAAATAAAATTATTACTCCAGTCATTATTACTTTTATTACTATTACCATTAATAATAGTATTAATAATTATAATAATAATAATAAATAATATTAGAGGGATTTCTGAAGGATCACGTGACTCTGAAAACTGGAGTAATGAAGCTGAAAATTCATCTTTAAAATCACTGGAATAAATGATTAAATTAAATGCTAAACTACTTTTTGAACAGTTATTTTATAGTGCAATAACATTTCACAATTTTATAATTTGTACTGTATTTTTGATTAAATAAATGCAGCCTTGGTGAGCAAGAGAAGCTTATTTAAAAAACATTTTAAAATCCGACTGACCCTAAACTTTACAACGGTAATGTATTTAGATTAGTCCCTATGTAAAGAGTACAATTTAGGTCCTGTTCATCAGTTTGACAAAATGTTCATATCAAAAAACCAACGCAATCTCACTGCAATTCTTAACTTTTTTATTTAGTGGCTAATTTGTATGAATTCGTACGATCTTATTTGTACAATGATTTGCTCATCACCCAATGACGGTTGGGGTTAGGGGTGGGGTTAGGTGCCATGCCTTCTTTTTAAAATCGTACAATTTCGTACGACTGAAGTCGTACGCATTCGTACGAATTAGCCCCTAAACTAACAAACTGACTTTTATTGACATACTGTAGATTTCTTTAAAGGGATAATTCACCCAAAAATGAAAATTCAGTCATCATTTGCCTGCTCTTTGCAGTCACAAAACTGTTTGATTTTGTAGTTGAAGACAAAAGAAGATATTTTGAAAAACGTTGGAAACTGGTACCCATTGACTTACATACAATTAGTTTTTTCTCTTTATATATATTTAACTCTTTATATGTTGTTTACATTATGCCACTGTTGTGTTTTGACAATTAAAAAAACATCAAATAAAATCTTTTACTTTCTATATAAAGGCTAGGCAGCAGAGTTTTAATTCAGAGAGCCAGCTTTCCTCAAAAGCAGAAAACAGGAGAAAATTGTTAATTGCTCCACAGACCAAACCTGAAAAAAATTGCTTCATTTTACATTTATTTTTAAAATAATTACATTTTTGAAACCTTGCCAACAAAAATAGAGACCTGTTTACAACAAATGGTACTTGGATGAAATATTGTCCTGAATGTTCTGAGTGCACATGTTTTTTGCACTTAGTGTAGAACAGATTTATTTAAGGAAATTATGGTTAAAATTAAATTAATTAAAAGCTAAAAAACACTGTATACTATTTGCTAAAACTGTATACTATTTGCATTTGCACAGCGAAAATACTATATATATAATACACTATATTCATTCATTTTCTTGTCGGCTTTGTCCCTTGCGGGGTCGCCACAGCGAAATGAACCGCCAACTTATCCAGCACGATTTTACGCAGCGGATGCCCTTCCAGCTGCAACCCATCTCTGGGAACTTCCACACACACATTCACATTCATACACTACGGACAATTTAGCCTACCCAATTCACCTGTACTGCATGTCTTTGGACTGTGGGGAAAACCGGAGCACCCGGAGGAAACCCACGCAAACGCAGGGAGAACATGCAAACTCCACACAGAAACGCCAACTGACCCAGCCCAGCCGAGGTTCGAACCTGCGACCCAGCGACGTTCTTGCTGTGAGGCAACAGCACTACCTACTGCGCCACTGCGTTGCCCATTAATACACTATATATAATACATATATATATATAGTGTGTGTGTGTGTGTGTGTGTGTGTGTGTGTGTGTGTGTGTGTGTGTGTGTGTGTGTGTGTGTGTGTGTGTGTGTGTGTGTGTGTGTGTGTGTTTGTGTGTGTGTGTGTGTGTGTGTGTGTGTGTGTGAAAAAGACAAAAATTCTAAAAAGCATGACCAAGCACATTTTCTGCCTTTAACGGCTCCTATTTGAACTTTTTACATGAAAATAAATACATCTTTGTGTCTCCAGAATCTGTCTGTGAAGTTTCAACACATCATTTATTATACCCTGTTGAAATTTAGAATTTTGGGGTCAAAGGAAATTGTAACTGTTTTGCACCTGTGCCTTTAAATGCAAATGAGCCCACTGCCCACTCAAAGTAGGTTTAAGGCTGATTTATACTTCTGTGTCAAACGCACGCGTATGCTCCGGCACAGTCTTCGCGCGGTCGAATAGCCCTCGCTGTGGCTGAAAAATTTAACTACACATTGCCACGACGCGTAGTGCAAGCTCTGTGATTGGTCGGCTTGTTAGCTGTGATGAGTCCGATGGAGTGAGTGTCGAGTCCCATGAAGGAGCTCCAGATTGAAACTGTTGTTTTGTGTTTACCTTACGTTTAAAGCTCTTGCACGACCACTGGCTCCCACCTCTAAATGAGCAAGTTTTAGCTACTTGTACATTAATGTAGCATTCAGAAAAAACTAAACACAAGCGAAGAAACTCAACACAGAGGAACATCACATAAATACCTGCCAACATTTGCTTTGTAAATTCCGGGAGGAGGGGGGGTGGGGGGGGGGATTACGTCATACGCTAATTTGCATATTACTTACGTCATCGCGTTCTACCATTTCTGTTTGTTTAACAGCCTATGGTAAATAAATGGGGTATTTTATATTCGCACTACGCTTTATGTAAGCTTGTCAATTTAACTAAATTTATTGCTGTTTGAATACAGTATATCATTATAGATGAGTAGGGAATTTGCAGTAATCTCTCAGACGTAATATACTCAGACAAGTTCGGAAACTCTTACTTAAAACATCTCTGATTGTGAACAAGAATAAACGGTCAAATTAAATTGTTAAAATAAAGGAGAAGCAGATCGGGTTGACTGTACAAGGGAAATACCTTCAAACTGCCACCTGTTCTAAATCATTTGCCGTCGGTACACAGAGAGGTGCTCTGCTCTCAGGCTGCAGGGGAGGGGCCGGCAGCATTACCCGCAGCTCGTTGAGAAGAGTAGGGACGGTACAGTAATGGACAAACGACAGTCTATAAAAATCGCCAGTAACACACAAAAAAGTCGCTCGGTTTGTCGCTAGTCGTTTTTTTGAAAATTTGTCGCTAAGTTGGCAACACTGGCGCAAACTGAAGAGCGGGGAGCGGGAGGGTTAAGAGGTTTGAGGAGATGTGGGCGCGCGAACTGTAGCGCGCGACCGAAAAAGCACAAGCACCAAGTTTCAGCCCGGACTGTACCAAAATGCTGAGGGTCGGGGGAATTCCGGGAGTTTACCGGGAGACAGAACAATACGGGAGACGGGTCTGAAATACGGGAGACTCCCGGGAAAAACGGGAGTGTTGGCAGGTATGATCACATAACCTAATGCCAGCTAGCGTTTCGGAAGTGCTATTGCAGAGCAACACAAACAGCACGCAAAAGTAGGCAGGCGCCATGGGTCACGGTGATCTCTCAATGCAGAAGTATAAACCAGCTTTTACACCATCCACTCGTCAGACATGTCGCTTCAGAGAAGTAGAACCAGGATTAGATGTCAGAAAAAACACCACAATGGTGGACAGCAAATCGGACATGATGAAGCAGAGGCCCACAGTCAAAAATACCAAAGTTAAGACTGAACCTGAGTGGATATTTGATGTAAAAAATGTTATTGAGTTTATTCAGTCTTTTCTGTAAGAATGAATAAGCCACACACAAATGCCATTCCAATGTTTGCTGTGCGCACACACATCCACAAACATATAGACCAATTACCATGTTTGTAAACATTCAGGATGCGCGCGCAGGGAGGTGGCAGAAAAAAACCGGGAGCGCTAGCATTTACAGTGAGGGAATGACATCCGATATGTTACAGAGTTTGTTGTTGTCTTAGAAATACATTATATTGATTACATATTTTATATATTATTTACATAATGCTTTCAGCGTATTATAACAGCTTGTCACCCAGTAATAAGCACAGTGATTCGGCAAAATTAACGTTAAAGTGAGCGGCGTTCATCTGACAGGTCCATTTGCGATAGCGCCCTCCCAATGGATACCGGATAAGACGAAATGACCTAGCATCCAGCCCGAAATATACAATCTCATTGAAGCTCCAAGGGATTTTACAAGAGAGGTTAAAGGCCTACAAGTCTTTGGATGCCTACAATTGTGTTCTGTGTGGTCATGTGCAAGAAATAATGTTCCATGATTACCAGATTAAAAACTATGTAGTGCCAAAAACCGAGGTTCTGCCTAGCCGAAGACAAGGAAAAAAAGACGAAGCTAACGTTATACAAAGCCTGGGTATAATCATCAACAAGCAGAACAACTGCATTCTGACAGCAAACTGCACCTGTACGGCAGGGTATGTGAACTTACACATTGAGGTAAAGTTGGTTTTATATTCGCACATTCGGACTTTCTCCTAAATAATATAACTTAATAAAAGTATTATTTGCAAGCTCTAAATAGCGAAATCATATTAGCAGCCAATGACTATCAAAGTACAACATTGTCCACAGTCAAATAAACAGTGCTAATGTTGTTTTCAAGTCACACTTGCAGGTTATTTCAGACCGAATACTCAAAGTGCCATGGTAAACAATATAGGGAGTGTGTCACAAGCTGTCACTGAATGAATGTGTGAAGATAAAACCAACTTTACCTTAATAACTTACACTTTCACGTTTCATTCTTAGCATTCAGTGCCCACAGTTTAATTCACCATATTTAACTGTTTTTGCTGAAATCATTGCTGCAATTAAAAATGAGTAATGTTTATGATTCAGCATAGCATAAACTTACCTGATATAACATGAGAACTGCAGAGTCGAGCATTTCTAATTAGGTTGTCACTTCATTCAGCTCCCTTTAAGACAAAGACATCTGCAGTTGGCATTAAAGCAGTGTGGTGTATGGTAAATGTAAAAGTTTTCTATTTTCGAATTTGGCATCCTACCGCACAACACCACATGTGTGCTCTTGCAGCTGGTCTTTTTTTTTTTGCAACCGGGGACCCATGTGACACCATGTGTGACGTCGGTTGGTAATTCGTCTATAGTTTGATTAAATCATCCTCGTTTATAATTATGTACACTATGCAGCTCTGCTGATTCCAGAAGTTATGAAATACTTATCTCAAAAAGTATAGTTCAAATGTTATATAAAAACTAAGTTACCACTTACTGCTTCTTTAGGTGCAGTTGGATCACAGAGAGTTGGAACAGATCTTTTAATCCCAGTTTCTTAGCAAATACTGTCCTGTGGACATGATAATACAACATGATAACATGCACCTGTAAATCAATATCGGTGGGCGAGAAAACCTGCACTGGTACTCCACAGTGCAGTGCAGGGGCTTCAAGAAATGCTGGGATTTGTATAGTTTAATGACAGAAAATAAAAAAAGAGACTTTCTGTTTATATCCACAAATTTCTGTTCAACCAGCTTTCAAAAGTTGATTTTGCCTGATAGGTGCCCTTTAATTTACACACTTCCCAAAACAACAGCATGCTGGCATTGTGAACAACATTCAGCGGAAATCTTCCACACCAATGGACACTTACCATTAAACCTAAACGGGCTATTTTTGCTATTGTACCAATATGCAAATAAACACTGACTGCCAAACCCCTGCATACTTGCATAGTTCACACTCTTATCAGCCACTGAATACTGAATAGGTGTTGAAGTGTGGATGTGGGCAGAAACAAGATGTATTCCACACACTCACCATAATATATAACTACTGCAGCATTTTGCACTTGGATTAACCATCGGAGGCTGAGTTCTCATTCTGAGATGCACAATATCTCTAGAAACCACTGAATAGTTTATGGGGATATAAACAGAGCTTGTGCATTTTATATGGGCACAATAACTGGAAGTGACTCTGCCTGCTTCATGGTAGACTATAATCATTTGCATGCTCTGTAAAAAAGATGGAGGTGGCACAAGAGCATGAGCTTCCTTCCCTCTTGGGTGAGCGGTGACCATGCCAGTGTAATAACAGAGCTGTCATGGTAGGCAACATGCTGCAGATCTGTTAGATGGAGGGTGTAATTACTTGGGGAGTCTGGCCTGCTGCTATTTGTGATAATTGCTTGTATATGCAGCCTCCTCCTCTATAAACCATCTCTCATCAACTGGTCTGCAGAGGCGAGCATGTATTATGAAGGAAGGCTGGTAAAAGCATTATGAAGCGATGACCTTTCGGAGCTCCAAACATGCAGATGCGACTCGATGTTTGTCAAACAGATCTCCAGCTGAACGCATGTGTTAAGTACAAGTTCTGAACACTGATGAACAGCGTTGACATCTGAGAATCTATTAAAAATAAAGTAGGCTTGTTAATGAATCAGAGTCAAACAGATAGTATAAAGAGTGTAGTCCAATAATACTAAGAGTGTAGTTATAAAACGTATTACTTATATAATACTGGGGGTTTTTTGGTGAGTAAAGTGGAGAAATTAGTAAGATCAATAGTTTATTAGTTAGTTCAATGGTTTGTTAATTAGTTGATCCTTTGTTAATAAATCCAAAATTGCCTCAAACAAATGACTCTATTTTTTAGTGTAATAATCTTTGTCTCAAAAACAAACAGCAATTATTTAAATCGGTGGTCTAAAACTCAACTTCAATAGTCAATAGTCTCTAGTAGTCTTGAACACCTCGATTAGTTGGATCAGCTGTGTTTGATTAGGGTTGAAGCAAAAGTGTGCAGAGCTGTGACCCTCCAGCAATCAAGTTTGAGATCTGTGATCTGTGTCTATTTGAATGGATAGTTCACCCAAAAATGAAAATTTATTCACTCACTTACATTGACTTGTTTTTCCTGTTAAACACAAAAGAAGATATTTTGAACAATATTGGAATCCTGTAATCATTAATTACCACAGTATTCGTTTTTACTATGGATATCAAAAACATATACAGTGCAACCAACAGTCTGACTCTCAAACTAATGACTCCTATTATTTAAAAGACGGTGATTCTGACTCATAAAGCACAGCCTGTTTAGTCTGATTATGAAACAAAGACTTCTCATGAGTCCATTAGATCTGGTTTAGTACTGACTGGTAGGTCGAATGTGGGGCCAGACGGAATCTGCGGACATTACAATTTTAATTTACTTACCCCTTTCTTTGTTTTGTTAGTCTTTTTTCTTTCTGCAGCTAATGTAGTTTGTAATTTTTCTCTTTTGTATCTCTTTATATTGATCTCCTGATTGTGGTTGTATATTTTCATTCTTGAAAAAAAAAAAAAAAAAAAAAAAAAAAAAGAATCTGCGGACATTTTTTGCTATTTCTGCACAGAAATTTGTTAAAAATCTGCGGATCTGCGGAATGATTTTGGGAGTATCATATGCAAATCCAATTAGATTCACTTTATTTGGTAAACAAAGCAAGTCTTCTATATAATATTTCTACTAAAAGACAGAAAATATTACTTTACAAACTGTATTGTAAATAAATAATATTAACATGTTCATATTAGTCAATAATTATACTGAAATTAATTTAAAAACTGAATAAATATAAATTTACACACATTTATACCAGTAAATAAACAGAATCAATAATGGGTTAAAAATCTGCGGAAATCTGCGGAATTCTGCACGCACAGGTTCCGTGTGGGCCTAGTCATATGAGATATATATATACAGTTGAAGTCAGAATTTTTAACCCCCCTTTGAATTTAGTTTTCGTTTTTAAATATTTCTCATATGATGTTTAACAGAGCAAAGAAATTTTTACAGTTTGTCTGATAATATTTTTTCTTCTGGAGAAAGTCTTATTTGTTTTATTTCGGCTAGAATAATTTTAATTAATAATTTTAATAATTTTTTATGAACCATTTTGAGGACAAAATTATTAGCCCCTTTAAGCTAATTTTTTTCCGACTGTCTACAGAACAAACCATCGTTATACAATAACTTGCCTAATTACCCTAACCTGCCTAGTTAACCTAATTAACCTTAAGCCTTTAGATGTCACTTTAAGCTGTATAGAAGTATCTTGAAAAATATTTAGTAAAATATTATTTACTGTCATCATGGCAAAGATAAAATAAATCAGTTATTAGAAATGAGTTATTAAAACTATTATGATTAGAAATGTGTTGAAAAAAATTTTATGACTTCCATGAGCTTGGACGACTGCATCCATACATCTCTGCAATGACTCAAATAAATTATTAATAAAGTCATCTGGAATGGCAAAGAAAGCGTTCTTGCAGGACTCCCAGAGTTCATCAAGATTCTTTGGATTCATCTTTAATGCCTCTTCCTTCATCTTAACCCAGACACAGTCAATAATGTTCATGTTTAGTGACTGAGCTGGCCAATCCTGGAGAACGTTGAACTTTTTTGCTTTCAGGAACCTTGATGTGGAAGCTTAAGTATGAGAAGGAGTGCTATCCTGCTGAAGAATTTGCCCTCTCCTGTGGTTTGTAATGTAATGAGCAGCACAAATGTATTGACACTTCAGGCTGTTGATGTTGCAATCCCCTCTGCAGATCTCTTGCATGCCCTCATACTGAATGTAACCCCAAACCATGACTTTTCCTTCACCAAACTTGACTTATTTCTATGAGAATCTTGGGTCCATGTGGGTTCCAATAGGTCTTCTGCAGTATTTGTGATGATTGGGATGCAGTTCAACAGATGATTCATCAGAAAAATCTACCTTCTGCCACTTTTCCAAATGGTCAACTAGAAGTCAAATTATTATTTGTTGCTCTTACAACTGGGATCGACAACAAGACTTTTATCAGGTAGTGTAGACAAAAATAAATAAACAAACTAATTATTAAACATTATAATACAACAAATACACATTAAAAGTATTTCCATTAAAATCACAAGAACAAACTTTAAAGCAAATTATGAAATATAAATATGAAGTAAAAACAAAACAAAAGCTAAATATTAAACATACACATTTTTTCTTTATATGAAGACCAGGTTAAAATAATAAGTTTTTACTTTAGATAGATTTCAAATAAGTAATACTTTCAGTACAGCGAGTTATTCCACAGATGAGGATCATATTTTTTTTTTTTATTAGAGCATTATTAGTATTAGTTTATATTAGAGTTTGTAGAATAACTGACTTGTACATGCAAGGTTATTTATAGTAAGCTGTCTAGAGAAACCCATCAAATTACAGTGTTACCAAGGAAGTGCATTATCTTATGAGAAGGCCTTTGAATATTGGGTTGGGCAATGGGAGCCTTCAAGTCTAAAAGGTTAAAAATCTCATCATCATTCTTGATTACTTCCATCCCTACTGAATGTCATTTGCTTTGATGTCATTTCTCAAATGTCTCTTCAAATCACACAAAAGCTATATATGTGAACAAACAATTAATTATCAATTTAAAAGAATTATCTATCTATACAAAGGATTTAGACAATGATCTTATACACTGACCAAACGGAAAGAGCATTTGCACTCTGCAGTAATTTAGAATAATTGCCAAAAATTAGAGCATAAATGACTTTTGAATGCTGAGCATTGTTTGAAGCCATCCGCAGTCGGTGATCCAGTTGTTAAGTGGCACAGATCAAGCTGTGCAGTGAGCAAGTAAGTCTATGAAACAAAAGCCTGACTGTGTTTGACTCGCATCATTGAGCTCTTTCTGAAGCAAATGGACAAGCTGGATTACTGTAGCGCACATGGGGAAAAACAGGCATGATTTAGTGAGCATCAGCGCTTCCCTGGGCACCAAGTTGGCAGCGCAATAACCAATGGTGCCCCAGCTGGCAAAGAGCTAACAGGATTATTCTGAAACGGGTCACGGTGAAGCAGAACGCCAGTGTGCCCAAATGTTCTGTCCCCCAAGAGCTGAAAGGTGAATCAAAATGCCACTTGTCTCTAGGTGAAAGTCACGTCCCGGTTAATGGCTAGGTGACACAGGTCAAGAGTTCAAATCAACCTCCAAAAAGAAAAATAAATGCTCAAATGCTTTGATTTAAAAAACAAAAACAAAACAACAACAACAACAATACACTCAATAAATTTCCTACCCTTTTGTTATGTTGGGGATGAAAACATTCACTGAATTAAACTGCTGTGAAAATGCATCAGATCAATTTTACTTTGCATAAATTTGTTAATCAACCTCAGTCCTGATCAAAACTACTAAATTGCTTAGACAATTACAGGATTTTAACTCTTTAATTACCAAATTCATAAACAATGTCACTGATTTTGGTTTAAAAAAAACACACAAAATGATGTATTTTCAATATGTGGAGTTTATTTATAAACTAATTTCGAGAGGATCACGTGCTTATGATTGCTAGCAGCTGGACCCACATTATCCAAATCAACATGCACCAATCAGATGATCCCTTAACTACTATAAATATCCCGGGTTCCATACCACGGCTATCTTCGCTTTGAAGAACGCCCCGCTCCGCACCAGCTGCTACTACATCTCCAGCTCCAGCTCCAACATAACTCTAACAACAATTTCATCAACAACTTCAACAATACCAAAGTCTAAACTCTCAAGACGTCGGCAAGCCATTGCAATGAAACCGAACCCTCAGCGCTCTCCCAGCTGTACACCAGTGAAAATCTGGTCATTGCCTCCAGAAGCAGACCCCAACCCAACGCCGGTCCCTTCGTTTCCAGAAATGACACCTCCACCTTAGCATCACAAACTCATGGCTCCCACAGGAATCAATACGAGCTTCGGCTCTCGCAAGAGCCTCACCTATCCCCTCACATTTTTGTTTCCCCTGACAGCATTGAGTGCTTTCGCTGTTCCCTGCTAGACTCCCTCAGGAGTCAACATGAACTTTGTCTCTTGCAAAATTTCGGCTCTTGGCACCAGAAGCAGACCAGCATCCAACACCTGTCCCACATTATTCACAAATGATATTGCCTTAAATCACCCACTACACCAGCTACACGAAACTTCCATATCTCTTATCCTGCACGCCATCGCTCCCAGAACTCTGCAATCATATCTCACAGCATGGAATGCTTTCAAGCATTTCCACTCACTCTACAAACACAATTCCCAGATTTCTCCCTACTTCCCATCACCTCCTTCATTTTTAGCACACTGCTAAAAATATCCAGGCTAGCTCTATAAAAAGCTACCTTAGCGGGATCCAAATTTTCATAAACTGATACACGGATCCCCTTCAGAAGCCATTTCCAAAGCACCCCCCCCCCCCCCCCCCCGACACCAGACAACCCATTACACTCAACATACTTTCAAGATGCATCCATACACTGCGCAAGGATACCTTTCCACACATGCAGCCCGCACACTTGATGCCATGTTCACTTTAGCTTTTCGGCTTCCTTAGGTGTTCAGAAATGGCCATTACATCCAAATTTAACCCTGCCACCCACCCCACAATTTCTGATCTAACTCTGCAGAATGATGAAACAATAGCTTTTTTCATCAAGCACAGCAAACAGATCAGTCAGGGAAAGGGCACTTTATTTACATTTTCAACATTTCCTCCCCCACACGTCCTTTTCAAACCCTTCTTGCATTCCTCCACTTAAGGAGAGCTCAAGATCCTGACCCCCTTGCCCCCCTCTTTACTGATGACGTTAATCGTCCAGTAATCCGTTTTTTGGGTTCAAAAAACACTTAAAAGAGGTGCTCCGCCTTTCAGGCTTTCCCCTGAACTATACTCTAGCCATTCATTTAGAATTGGCACAGCCACTACAGCAGCACACAGAGGTCTTTCCTCACACCAAATTCAGACCTTAGGCTGCTGGTCATCCGATGCCTTCAAAGCCTACATTCGCCTCAGCCAACTCCACCTTAAAGAAGCACAGATGGCTCTATCCAGCTAAGTGCGCACCCGCTGTACGGAAGTAAGGGAAGAGTGAGCGTGTGCGCACCCGTGTGAGTATACAAGTACGAGCGAAGGCCTGAGCACTAGTGTGCGTGTAAGCGTATGGGTGCATGAATGAACGCGCATGTGCGGGTTCGGGCACGTGCTACGCTTATGCGGGTACGTGTGCGTGTCTGCGCATGAGCGTACGTACGTATGCTTAAGTTTGTATGTAAGGATGCCATGTGTATGCTCGCAGGTACTTTCTGCTTCCAAGCTCTGCTACAGCTTGCCTCCCCTCCCTACAGCTCGGACCCCCGCAGGGGTCCATCCTGAGCTCCGACTCCCGCAGGAGTCCTTTAGGCCCAACCCAGGCCAACCCCTTCACTATCACATCTCCAGATGGAGTCATCACCACCCCCTCCTGTCTCCCAACTCCTACTGGTTCCCGCCCCCCCCATGGCTCTGACCCCCACAGGGGTCACTCCGAGCTTCGACTCCCGCAGGAGTCATCACTGCCCCCCCCCCCCCCCCCAGCCCTTAAGAATGCGTAGCCACGCGTGCATATATATATTCATATGCTCGCGTATACGCATGCGTGTATGAGTACGTGTGTATGCGAGAGCGTTGCGCGCACGCATTGCAGGCCCTAGCGTGCGTGTCTTTCCACGTGCGTAGGCTAGCTTGCGTGCGCTGAATGATACCCCTTCTTCTTTTCTTCCTTCGGCGTCGAGTTTCTCCGCCCCATTTTTGTCTTTAGCTCAATTTCGGCGAGAGTACTCGCCTCACTAATCTCTTTCCATAGGCCCTCAATCCTCAGCTCTAACTCCCGCAGGAGTGACTAAAACGAGCTTCGACTCCCGCAGGAGTCTCGCCCGGCCACCTTCTGCCGTAGTCTTCACCGCCCCCTCCCTTTCCCAGACTCCGGCAGGAGTAATGCCCCCGCATGGCTCTGACCCCCGCAGGGGTCACCCCGAGCTTCGACTCCCGCAGGAGTCATCACCGCCCCCCCCCCATGGCCACTAGGAATGCATATACACTTGTATATAATCATATACAAGCGTATGCGCATGTATGGATGAGTATGTGTGTTCGGGAACGTGCATATGCATTACGTGTATTCATACGCGTATGTAAGCTCGCTTTGCGCGCCCGAGCGTGTGTGTCTCTGCATGCACGTAGGCCCGCATGCTTGCGCTTGCACGATTCCCCTTCTCCTTTTCTTCCTTCTGGCGTCGAGATCCTACGCCCCCCCTTTTTTTCTCTATCTTATTTCGGCGAGTTAACCCGCCACCCTTTCCTCTTCAGCTAGGCCCTCAATCTCCAGCTCTAACTCCCGCAGGAGTGACTAAAACGAGCTTCAACTCCCGCAGGAGTTCATGCCCCCCCAGCCCACCTCACACCCCCTTCTTGCAGGAGTCTTCACAGTCCAAAACTTTTCCCGACCCCTGCTAAAATTCCGCCCACCCCAGCTCGCTCCCGCAGGAGATTTCCGAGCTTCGACTCCCGCAGGAGTCAATCCCGCCCCTCCCACGCCCCCGCTTAGACTCCAGCAAGAGTCTACTTTTCGCCGCTCCCGCAGGAGCCTCTCTTTCCTAAGCGATCAATGTTATATCCAGCAGCCGGATATGGCATTGTTCCATCTGCATTTGGGGGGGTTCTTCAATACGCGGCTGCTGTCCCGAGCTTTGTAGGGCATTTTGGGGAGTTCTCGAGATCTACCTGAGCTCGATCTCCCCTCTCG
Source organism: Danio kyathit (assembly GCA_903798195.1). Taxonomy (NCBI): domain Eukaryota; kingdom Metazoa; phylum Chordata; class Actinopteri; order Cypriniformes; family Danionidae; genus Danio; species Danio kyathit. The sequence continues at coordinate 33,294,558 of LR812519.1, forward strand.
CCTTGCAACGGGAGGGAGCCCCGGGCTCGAGGATCTCATGAGCTCAGGGCTCTCTCCCGGGACAGCATGCCAAACAAGCTTATTATTAATCATCAGCTAAGTGTGAACTCTTGAAGTGGAGTTTATTTATAAACTAATTTCGAGAGGATCACGTGCTTATGATTGCTAGCAGCTGGACCCACATTATCCAAATTAACATGCACCAATCAGATGATCCCTTAACTACTATAAATATCCCGGGTTCCATACCACGGCTATCTTCGCTTTGAAGAATCCCCCCTTCCACCCCTACTCCTTCCCTTTTCTAGATGGGTGACACGGTGGCCCAGCGCTTAGCGCTGTTGCCTCACAGCAAGAGTATCAATGGTCCTAGGCTCTACCTAACCAGCGGGCATTTTCTGTGCGGAGTTTGCATGTTCTCCCCGTGTTCACGTGGGTTTTCTCCGGGTCCTCCGGTTTCCTCCCACCGATTAAAAACACGCAACCTAAATTTGATTGATCAACTTTATAGACTTGCTCCCTATGTAGTACCTAGCTCGTTAAAGAGAACTACTATCTGCTCTTCAACACTATGAAGGGGGAGTTCTCGAGATCTACCTGAGCTCGATCTCCCCTCTCGCCTTGCAACGGGAGGGAGCCCCGGGCTCGAGGATCTCATGAGCTCAGGGCTCTCTCCCGGGACAGCATGCCAAACAAGCTTATTATTAATCATCAGCTAAGTGTGAACTCTTGAAAAAAAGTAAATGTGGACTTGATTTTTTTAGTCTTTTATCAGTCTTGGACATGTGAAATAACATTGCCTTTAATTTTTTTTCATTTTTTCTCCATAATTTACCCTGGTTTTTCCCCCATTGACTTCCATTATAGCCATATTTTTTATTATTACAAAACCACCAGCGTTTTGATTGTTGGTGGTTCTCCCTGTTGGGAAGAGGTAAAATTTGTTATTTTTACTGATCGTCAGTGGGCACCGTTAACCCTGAAGATAATTCTGTGTAAAAAAAAAAAAAAAGGATTTTATATGGAGTATAACAGCAAATGAAAGTGTGTGTGTGTGTGTGTGTGTGTGTGTGTGTGTGTGTGTGTGTGTGTGTGTGTGTGTGTGTGTGTGTGTGTGTGTGTGTCTGTGAGAGTGTGAGAGTGTGAGAGTGACCTTTACGCACACCTTGATGTGTCTGAGAACATCAAAATATGCATCTCAGCTCTCAGAACTACATGGAGTAAATAAAAACAAAGATGTGTATTTATGCACAATCAGATGTGTATATAATGCATGTCAATGGGGCAAAAACAGCCACCAACAGTAAATTAGCTGCATCAAAACCAATGTTGTTACTAATCTTTCACGTCCAAGACTGTGACAGAAGGTTAAAAAAAATACAATACACAATTACTTTTTATATTGAAAATACATCATTTTGTGTGTTTTTTTTTCACCAAATCAGTGACATAATTTGTGAATTTGACAATTAAAGGGTTAAAATTCTGTAAATTTTCTAAACAATTTAGTAGTTTTAATCAGCACTGAGGTTGATTAACAGATTTATGCAAAACAAAAATGTAAAAATATTTATCTGATGCAATTTTACAGCAGTTTAATTCAGTGGATGTTTTTTTTTATCCCTAACATAACAAAAGGACAGTAAATTTGAACAGTGCACAAGGGTTAATGCTTTGCATTTTCTTTAATTGTTTTTATTTCAATTCTATTTTAAGAATTATTATACATTTCTGTTGAGTTTTTGTTTGTTTGATTGTTAGGTTTAGTTTAGTGTATTAGTATTTAGTGTATATTATGTTTAATTCCAAAACTCAGGAAACAAAAGGAAATACAATACTGGGGACAATGAGCGCAGAAAATAAAATGGAAATAAACTGACTAAATTAAACTGTTTTGGTGTGGTCTTCTGTAACGGTTTGCACATACAAATGCAGAGGAAAGAAATGTGTAAAACCATTAAACATGTTTAACAAAAAGGTGATAAAGGAACTGGGAAGCTGGAACACACACAGATTGATGTTAAAGTCAGCATGAAACAAAATAGAGAAAGAATGAATGGATGAAGGCAGAGCAGAAAGAGAACTGCCCTGATAGCCCCTTCCTAAAGGCATTCCATGTGACCAGACATGAAGAAAAGGTTATGATATGTGGTTAAAGATTCTGAGGGCAAATTAATTTATTATAAAACTAATTATTCATATAATCCATCCATAGTTTTTTGGTGAGTACAGTGGAAATATTTGTTAGATTATTAGGTTGTTATAGTTGATTCTTTGTTATTTAATCCAAAATTGCCTCAAACACATGACTCTTTAGTTATTTTTAATGAATCAAAAATGAAGTCAACAAGAATTAACAAAATCAGCAAGAGTATTTCGTTTGAGTTTTCTTTTAGTTTGAGTTTGGTTCTGTTAAACACAAAAGAAGATATTTTGAACAATGTTGGAATCCTGTAATTATTAACTTTCATAGTATTCGTTTTTTCCTACTATGTAAATAAAAAAACATTTACAGCGAAATCAGAGCAATCTGACTCTCAAACTAATGACTCCTATTATTTAAAAGATGAATAGATTTAAGGGATTCAGACACATACACAGCAAAAGAATCAGTGTACATTTAACTCAATTTGAGTTTAACTTAACACTCCTTGGGTGTATATATGACTCCCTCCATTTTGGAGTTAAAATAACACTTCCTAAAGTGTGAAATCTGTACATTACTGTCAGAGTTTATTTTAACACAGTAAGAGTTTATTCTTACATCGAACTGGAGTGTGTGTTACTCTTCAAAGTGGTCATATACTACCTTTTTTCTATATTATAAATTGGTGTGTGTGACAGATAACAGTGATTAAGTATGTTGAAAATAGTTTTAATTTATTAAATGTTCATTAATCTTTTCAGAAATAATTTCAATACATTCAACTCTTTGCATTTTAAAATGCAGCAAGACATGTTTCAAGTTTAAGTAAAACATTGCTTTGATCATTGTTTGTCTGAAAGAACTGGTTCGAGTAAAAAGACTGGACTTCCCGTCACTAGTAGGAAATACACTGCATATTGGGTTAAAAGTTTAACCCTGAAAAAAACCTCTTAAATATACGCTCTTTCACTCGTGGATTAAAATGTACTCTGGTTTTAACACTGAAAAACACCAAAAAAAATCACACTGTGTATTTAACACTGGAATTTTTGCTGTGTAAAGCACATCCAATTTTAGTCTGATTCTGTAACAAATACTTCTCATGAGTCTGCAAATTAATTTTTACAAAATAGTGAAGTCGTGATGAAACAAGGGACACCTAAAGCTAATTAACAACAGAGAGCACATGGCTGCGAAAACACAACAAACACAATATATTTTTTTAAATTAATTTTTAATTAATACTTTTAATAAGCATGATGTATTTGGCTTAGCAAAAGTGACCGTAAAGGCTTTATTAAAATTACAAAATATTTTATTACAAATAAATGCTTTGATAAATACATTTATATTAATTGCAGAATTCAGAAAAATATTAACCCTTTGTTTTAAGTTGTCCCTACAGTGTAACTGCATTAAACTACTGGGTAATATTAATTAATTATATGCACTTTCTATGTGTTTAGGGTTAGAATGTGGGTTAGGTTTAGGGTAAGTTGCATGTAATTATGCATAATTCATAGTTATTGCTATTGACCTTATTCTGCAGTGTGGCAGTGTGCTCGTTTCTGTGATTGTTTTGGAACTTCCAATTCAGATGCCTATGGGAGAAATGACTAGAAATAATAAATGTCAGAAAATGGTCAAACTACTTGCTCTACAAACATGTGTGTCAATGTCTATACAGCATCAAGCAGAATAACAAGCTGTTTTTAACGTCTAAAAATGAATGGAGGGCGGCACAGTGGCTCAGTGGTTAGCACTGTCTCCTCATAGCAAAAAGGTCGCTGGTTCGAGTCCCAGCTGGGTCAGTTGGCATTTCTGTGTGGAGTCTGCATGTTCTCCCCGTGTTCGTGTGGGTTTCCTCTGTTTCCCCCACAGTCCAAAGACATGCTCTATAAGTAAATTGGGTAATCAAAATTGGTCATAGTGAATGAATGTGTGAATGTAAGAGTGTATGGGTGTTTCCCAGTACTGAGTTGCGGCTGGAAGGGCATCTGCTGCATAAAAGATATGCTGGAATAGTTGGCGGTTCATTCCGCTGTGGTAAGCCCTTATAAATAAGGGACTAAGACGAAGGAAAATTAATGAATGAAAATGAATGAAGTAAATGAGAATGGAAGTCTCAAGCTAAAAAGATTCAAATGGCTGCATCTGCTCTTACGTGAAGAATAAGGTCAATAGTAAGTACATAAAATGTGTAATAAGGACACAAAGTGATGTAACAATATTTCAGAGTTCACAAAAGGTTATAGATAGTTTACCCAAAAATGAAAATTTACTCAATATTTACTTTAGGAGATTTTTTCTTCTGCTAAACACAAAATGAGATATTTTGAAGAAAGCTAAACCTGTATGCATTGACTTGCTTAGTAAGAAAAACAAATGCTATGGAAGTCAATGATTACAGGCAGGGGCGATTTTAGGGTTTTCATTTTAGGGGGGGCTCAGCTACTTATAAGGTAAAAAAAATTATATATATATAGTAATACACTTAAAATGTTTCTTTAATATGGGTTGTATACTATTCCACTGTATTACAGACAGGCATAGCCATTTGAGTTCTGAATAAGCCAGATAGGCTCAACCCACCTGTTTATATTTATATTTATGTTTATATACTTTATATATATATATATATATATATATATATATATATATATATATATATATATATATATATATATATATATATATATATATATATATATATATATATATATCTTTCTATATATGTTTCCATATATTAAATAAATAAACTGCCGCTTTTCTAATTAAATGACATACATATAAATATATATTTTAAACTCACAGACTAATTCACAAATTTCACGATCTGAATGATAATAATAAATAAGAAGTATTTTTCAATACTAGACAACACTTGATGTTTATCTCTGTCAGTGACAGTTAAAACGAGTACATTCTCTAAGTGCTTCTGTCACTGTGTTTAATCCTTTCTGTGCAAGACTGTATGGTATAGTTAATGGCACACGAACTGAAAAGTGTTTAATATTGGTAGTTCATTTTGAAATAAAAATAGCAAAATGTTCGTTAAGAATTATATTTTTTTGCTGGATGAAACAGCTGTGCTGATGAGGTGAACGCCGAGAAAACTCGACTGCGCTTCCGTGACATTGGGATACAGGTGATACAGAGTTACAACAATTTATCGATAAACACACACCTTGTTCTCTCGCTTTGCACAGCTGTGGTTTGCTGATCTAATGAAAAACAAAAGACGGGGAGGAGCCAAATTCTATAGCCCCCCTAAAATAGGCCTAGCAACTCCCATGATTAAAGGTTTTCAGTGTTTTTCAAAATATCATCTTTTGTGTTCAGCAGAGGAAAGGTTTGGATCAAGGGAACTAAATGATGACCACATTTTCATCTTTAGGTGAACTATCTCTTTAACATTGAAGATTATACGACCTTTATTTCTGATGGCTCAAATGACACTGAGCACTGAAGAGATTACTGAAGAAAATAATATAATAATGTAATAATATTTCACATTTTCAATGAAATAGGTGTGGCCTTGGTACACACAAGAGACTCTTTTTCCAAAACATTAGAAATCATATTCAGTCACAAACATCGGTAATGGATGTTTGCAGGCACCAGGGTTTATAATAGACTGTAGAGACTGTAAAATACACTGAATAACTTCAGCTATCTTCTAACTCTTAGTTAGAACTGGAGTTCGAACAGGCTTGTTACTTAATTGGTACTTTAGTTGTTCAGTGGTACAGCAAATAAATGAGGCATGAAGCAGTAATACAGCATCCTCCAACACTCTGCCTCTGGGGCATATTTTATATAGCAAAACATGCAGGATTTTCCAAATTCCCAAGAGTTCAAAATGCACTTGCAATGCTCTCGTCTGCATATTCATGAGCATTCTTCTAAATTAAACAGTTTATTGTAAGAGCTACATCCACATTTATGGGCAGCGGTGATTTGCCTCTAATTATACAAAGTAGTTTTGTGTTGCCAAATCAAATGTTTTGGCTTTACTTTATTTTGATGTTCCAAGTTAGACATTCTGTTGACTATAACTTTGCAACTACATGCCAACTAACAGTCATTACAGTATTAGCACTCTGTCTGCCTAACAGCATATGCTTTCATTTGATGGCTAACCATCTACTTACTATAAGCAAAGCACTCATGCACTCATATTACATCTGAACAGGAGAAAGCTCAGTGCAAGACTAAGGTTCAAGAAGTTAAAATATTAGTTTACTTTCTTTTCTTTTTTTTTTACAAAAGCACTTTACTGTGAGCTATTAGATATGACATAACTGAAAAAAATGTGGCTAAATATTGCATTCCAAAGAGCAATACTAGAGCTGTGCACTATATACAGTACTCAGCATAACTGAGTACTCCCCATTTTGAAAATTAATATTCTTATCCATTTCTAAGTGAATATAGGCAATGTATTTTGGTGCATTTAAACAAAACAGATTTATTAAACATACAGTTGAAGTCAGAATTATTAGCCCCCTTGAATTATTAGCCCCCCTGTTTATTTTTTTCCCCAATTTCTGTTTTACAGAGAGCAGATTTTTTCAACATTTCTAAACTTAATAGTTTTAATAACTCATTTCTAATAACTGATTTATTTTATCTTTGTCATGATGACAGTAAATAGTATTTGACTAGATATTTTTCAAGACACTTCTATACAGCTTAAAGTGACATTTAAAGGCTTAACTAGGTTAATTAGGTTAACTAGGCAGGTTAGGGTAATTAGGCAAGTTACTGTATTGTATAACGATGGTTTGTTCTGTAGACTATTGAAGACAAAAATAGCTTAAAGGGGCTAATAATTTTGTCCTTAAAATAGCTTTTAAAAAATTAAAAACTGCTTTTATTCTAGCCGAAGTAAAACAAATAAGACTTTCTCTAGAAGAAAAACTTTATCAGACATACTGTGAAAATTTCCTTGCTCTGTTAAACATCATTTGGGAAATATTTAAAAAAGAAAAAAAATCAAAGGGGGGTTAATAATTCTGACTTCAACTGTATATATTTATTAAAATAAAATAGTCACCAAACATTTAGAAATTGAAAGATAACAATTAAATTCAAGCAAAATATTGCAAAAAAAAATTTTCAATCAATCAACTTTTATTTATATAGCACTTTACCACAACCAAGGTTGACCAAAGTGCTTTACACAAGTAAAAGCAAATTATACAACACAACAAAAAAGCAGACAATGCAATGCAAAATACAGACAGTGCAAAATACAGACAGTGCAAAATACAGACAGTGCAAGATACAGACAGTGCAAAATACCTCAACATACTCACAAAAAAACAAGACAATGTAAAATTGGCAATGTTGACAGCGATACGTAGGCAGTATTGTTTTAAGTATGGATTTGTTAAAGTGCAGTGCATGCTACATCTTGATGGTGTGCAGTGTGGGGTATGGAAGAGTTTGTGTAGGGTCTGTTAAGTGTTCATCAGCCTGATAGTCTGAGGGAAGAAACTTTCCTTCAGTCGGCTGGTGCGTGACCTGGTGTGTGCCTGAGGGTAGCAGAGAGAAAAGTCTATGGCTTGGGTGGCTGGAGTCGCTGATGATTCTCTTGGCTTTCCTCATGCACCTCCTGGTATAGATGTCCTGGAGGGAGGGAAGCTCACCTCCTACTACGCGTCCAGCGGTTCGCACGATCCTATGTAGACCTTTGCGATTGCTGCTGGTGCTGTTTCCGTACCAGGTGGTGATGCAGCCAGTGAAGATCCTCTCCACAGTGCAGGTGTAGAACGAGCGGAGGATGTGGGGGCTCATTCCAAACCTCCTGAGACGCCTGAGGAAGAAGACGCGTTGTTGTGCCTTCCTCAGCATTGCGTCTGTGTGGGCAGTCCATGTCAGATCCTCAGCGATGTGTACTTCAAAAAACGGTGCTGACTCTCTCCACTGGTGTCCCGTTGATGGTGATGGGAGTGTGTTCCTTCTTCTCTCTCCTGAAATCCACCACCAGCTCCTTGGTTTTGCTGATGTTGAGAGGTGGTTTTCCTGACACCACTGCGTCAGAGCGTGCACCTCTTCTCTGTAGGCCGTCTCATCATTATCGGTGATTAGGTCCACCACCGTTGTGCCATCAGCAAATTTAACGATGACAACGAAAACATAACGAAGTGTCAGTGTTATGCATCAAAATTACAACCTACAAAATTTTAACCAAATGTTTTTAATGTTTTTGCTTCTCTTGATTTTTTCTCTTTTTAAAATTTGCATTTAATATTTTTCTATAACAAATAAATTTGTTTTTGGACCGTTATCGTAAGTTATTTTGTTAGATAAGCTCCAGATTTGGCTTCAGTACTGACTAATCTAATGTACATGCACAAATATAATATTGTATAGCTTCCTATTAAAAATATGAATTTAAAAGATAGATTTGTGAGGGGTGTACTTATATATGCTGAGCACTGTATATTATACGGACAAATTAAAAAGGGTATTATATTATTATGCTTTATTGTTTATTTCCTGGTGTAGCAAAAAACGTTGTTTATGGTAATACTCTTTCATAATTTATATGAGTGCAATATTACATGCCATTACAGGGATGCACACAAAAAAATAATAACAGCATTGTGAGAAAGTTGCAATCTTGATTACATGTTGTATTTTATTTAGCAATGTTATTTATTTTTATGTTAGAGCTGTAATCATTAGTTTTTGCTGTTTGTTTTACATTTTTTTATTTTTAATGAAGCATTTTCCCTGTTCTATAAATAATGTGAGAAATATGATCCCATATGAATGAGTAAATGTCTGAGAATACATTTTAAAATGCAAAAAAGTAGTCATTTTTGTGTGGTAAATACATATACACTACCTTACAAAAGTTTTGTCACCTATTCAACAAATAATAACTTGACTTTTAGTTGATCATTTGTTATCAGAAGTGGCTTATATGAAAGGCAAAGGTCTCTAGATTATGCTTTTCTTTACCAAAATAAAATATGATCATGCGTTGATTTTTAATTATTTAATCAGGACAGTAAGGTCTGACTTTGCTTATACAAAAGTCTTGTCACTTAACAGAAATAATGTACAGTATAGAATATAAAGTCATGGCGCAGTGGAAAAAGAATTAATATTGTGTATGACTCCCATGAGCTTGGAGGACTGAATCCATACATCTCTGCAATGACTCAAATAAGTTATTAATAAAGTCATCTGGAATGGCAAAGAAAGCGTTCTTGCAGGACTTCCAGAGTTCCTCAAGATTCTTTGGATTCATCTTTAACACCGCCTCCTTCATCTTACCCCGGATATGCTCAATACTGTTCATGTTTTGGTGACTGGGCTGGCCAATCCTGAAGCACCTTGACCTTTTTTGCTTTCAGGAACTTTGATGTGGAGGCTGAAGTATGAGAAGGAGCGCTATCCTGCTGAAGAATTTGCCCTCTCCTGTGGTTTGTAATGTAATGAGCAGCACAAATGTCTTGATACCTCAGGCTGTTGATCTTGCCATCCTCTCTGCAGATCTCTCACACACCCCCATACTTAATGTAACCCCAAACTATGATTTTTCCTTCACCAAACTTGACTGATTTCTGTGAGAATCTTGGGTCCATGCGGGTTCCAATAGGTCTTCTGCAGTATTTGTGATGATTGGGATTCAGTTCAACAGATGATTCATCGGAAAAATCTACCTTCTGCCACTTTTCCAAGTGATCAACTAGACGTCAAGTTATTATTTGTTGCTCTTACAACTGGGATCGACAACAAAACATTTGTGAGGTAGTGTATAACTATTAACTGAATTTTCAGAAACAAAATGTATTATATTGTGATATATATCATTATCAGTATATGAGATGACTTGTATCAAGATGGGATTTGTCATGTTGCCCAGTCCTAAATCTTAGTTTTATCTTGTCAAAAAGTTGGCAAATGATCATGGATTAAGCAGGATAATCAATGACTTGAATGCATTAGTGTCATTTGCTACCAGTCTAAAGACGACAACCTAAATAAAGTGTACACAACATTGTTCGTTCAGTAAAATTCCCATATTTAAACTGAGTTGCACTCCTGGCAAAGATTGCTTTGTTTCCCCCCTCATCTTTCAGATTATCACAGCGGTGAGTATGATTGTAGATCAGTTCTCTATTGTGGTGCCGGTAGTATCAGACTGTACAGACAGGATTCTCTCATGGAGCGCTGCTAGAACCGGGGGGCAGGATTACAGGAACAAAGAGACCGGGGTGAAGAAAAAGATCCTAATCCTTTATCCCCCCCCTCTTCCACACTTCTATAAATTCCTCATCTCTTCACTGTAGGCCTCTCTTTCTTCTTATCACAATAATGATTCTCTTTCAGTCTTTGTTTCCCCCCCTGTTCGGCTAATAGACGACTCCGTGAACTTCTGAATAAAACAACTGAATAAATCTACATTGAGGGATATCGATTCAAGCCAACAGACTGCCTGAATATATGAAAACGATGAAACTTGAATGAGTTAATGAATGAACGAGATTCACAAAATCTGGAGAAATAAAAAATAATTCTGACGTTCACATCAACTATAAATGACTTGTCAAGATCTAAACAAGATTAGGGACTCAAGTAATGTCAAGGGTGCGTTCTAGGTGAGAGAATGAGTGGAAAGAGTAGACGTGTCAGAGGTGAAGCATATAATGACAGCTGACATCCAATCCTATGAAAGTCCACTGTGATTAGTCAGCGACTGTCAAACGAGTCAATCTTCAAGTCTCATTTCCAGATGCCATTCTGAAGCTGATGGTTAGGATTCAGAGCTGCTCTCTCAGTGGGCTCAAGCTTAGGTTTAAAGTCGCTATGACATGGAAGTTAAAAGCCTTGTGAAATAAGAAAATATTTTACTTGTTAGTTTTAGTCTGTTAGTTTTAAGGATATCTATTAGCTGGTGCACTCCAATAAAGTGGCAAAATTCGCATTTTGAAGATATAAAACTGATATAAACATCCAAAGCTTGCAGTTTGTCTCTTCCGCCCTAAATCAATCAATGTATTTTTTTCACACACCTCATACTTGACTTTCTTATCAAATCATTATCCAATGCTTTCTAATATCTAATATGCTCTCCCCCCCCCCCCCATCCCCCCCTTGAAGATGCTTCTCATTCTCATGCGCTTGAGCTCAATCACTCTTACTGGAAGAGCTGTGACAAAACAAAATGCTATTGGCTGTTTTTAAAAGGGAAGGAGCTACTCTATTTACCACCCTTTCTTCGTTTTTCAGTTGAGATTACGTCAAACATCGCATATAAAAAATGCACATCCCTTCACCATGGGAACTTTAAGAGAAGTCCTATTTTCCTCTATTGTGTTGTACATCCAGTTGAAACCATCCTGAAATTAGAAAAAGAAAGTAGGGTGGTGCATGAATTCATCCCTTTGGGAACCAATTGGATTGCTGCAAGATAAGTGTCGCTAACAAAAAAAAAGATTGATGAATGGATGAAGGCAGAGCAGAGCAGTAAGACACGCCCTGATAGCCCCGCCCATGTGACCAGAAGTGAATAGTCATTTCATAAATAAGGAGGGGTGGTTAGGATATTTCAATAACCTCCTAGGGCCAGAGTGTCCACATATGTGGAGAGCACATTTTTAGCTCTTAAGTGGCTATTTAAAATACTTTGAATGTTTTATATTTTGTTACAGACATACAGTGTCATCCTGCAACTGTTTTGCACCATATGAAATGTCTCAAACACTATTTTAACTGTCCAAAATGGGAATTTTTTTTGTTTTTCTCTCTGATAGTCAAAGCAAGTTCATAAAAAAATTCTATGTTAAATATGCATGAAAGAAAATTCGGAAAAAAGTGTTTTATGTAAATTCGGATCACGAGTCCACATATATGGACATAATTTTTCTCTAAAAGTACATCATATCAAAAGATGATACTTAGATTTTTATTCTAATTAGGTTCCAATAAGCCCAAATAGCAAAGAGAAATAAAAAATGCATGTAAAAAACACCTTGGGCCTTAAGAGATCATGAGGGCAAATTAAGTTTTACAAAATAATAAAGTGCACAGATACATTGTTTATAGCAAGTGCTACTACATACATAAAAAAATAAAAAGAGTAAAGCCTCATTCACACTACGAGCGACTTGCAGCGGTAAAGCAACAAGCAACCGTTCATTTCAACGGAGAGCGAGCGACGTCCGGCAACCTCCGTCTTCACAAGCGACAGTGACCTTTGGCAACCAGATGGGCATGTCAAGCAACTTGACAAAGTTGAGAATCCTTCAACTTTATGCAAATGAAGAGTGACTTTCTTGAGTGACAGCCAATAGGAGCACCAGTAGAGCTCACGTGATCCTCTCTCAGCTCGCTCAGAGGCTGATTGTATTTTCCGTATTGTAGATCTTCACAGACCTGCGCTTGCAGTAGGTTGCCACCCAGAGCGACAGGCAGCTACAAAGTCTCTGCTAGTGTGAATGAGGCATGAATTTGATTTCATTGCAACTTTAATGTGTTTTAATTTTCATTTTATGGAGAAGTGAATAGAGATCCATCTCACCAGAGTTGACAGAGAGAAGGGTCTTTATAAAAGACATGAAAACTATTACTGTAAAAAATGCAGGGTTACACATTTTCAATTAATTGATGTCCCAACACAAATCTTAATGTAACTAATTTAAGTAGACTGAACATAAAACAATTAAGTTTTCCAAGATCTTGACAGTATATGCCAGAGGTCACAGTTCAGTCCTGCAGGGCTGGTGTTTTGCAGACTTTAGCCCCAACCCTAATCAAACATACCTGAACCAGCTACTCCAGGTCTTAACAGGTCTACTTGAAACATCCAGGCAGGTGTGTTGGGGAATGTTGGAGCTAAACTCTGCAGGACACCGAGCCCCACATGAAAAAATACTATAGTAATAGTCCTGCATAGGCTGCTGTCCTGCATATTCAGCTCCTGCCCTGATGAAAACACACCTGAACCAGCTAATGCAGGTGTTACTAGGCATGCTGGAAACTTTCAGACAGGCATGATGGGGGCAAGTTGGAGCTGAACTCTGCAGGATAGTGGGCCTCCAGGACACACTGCTCTGTATGTTTATAATGTAGGTTGTCTGGCAGTAAGCATATTACCAAAATGGTACTTAAAATATATAATTATTTAGTCAAATTTAAATTAAATATTAAATAGTCATAAATGTTATCTGTTTTTGAACTAAATAAACAATTTCTTATTCATATATTTTTAAAACATTCTCTTAAGCAAAGTCAATCTTTGTATTAAAATATTCCTGCCTGAAAGAGTTAAATGTTGCAAGAACTACAGAATAGTCTTTTTTTAAACAAAGTCAGTCCAATGTTAAAAAAAGATAATAATAATTGATATCCATTGCTATTGTACCATACATGGTAAAAAAAAGCACATTTATTATATTTATTTAATATAATAAATATAATATATTTAAATATAATATAGAGGGTGATTCAAAAAGAATACCACAACTTTAAATATCTGTATTTAATCAAAGAAACATGATGGAACCTTGGGTATTTAATCAACGTGAAGAGTACCTAAAGTTTTTTTTCAGTAGAAAACAAGACGTTCAATATGACCCCCTCCAGACACTCGAATGACATCAACTCGATACTCAAAACTCGTTCCACACTCTCTGTAGCATCTCGGGCGTAACACAGTTTGGATAGCTGCAGTTATTCCTTCTTTAAGTTCCTCAATGTGAAACTTCAGAGCTTCTTTAAATCGATGACAAAAGAGCTTAGCTCTCCTTTGCTTCTTTGCAGAGTTCCTGATTTTCAACGTTGTGGTATTCTTTTTGAATCACCCTGTATTTAAAACAGATTTGTTTCATTTATTTTCTGTTAATAAAAGAAAAACATCTCAAAAGTCACTGTGTGGGACAACTATTATCATTTTTTTGAATTTCCTTCTCATAATTAGTAGGTACTGTAGTGTATACCAGGGTGACGACGCACTGGCGCAGTAGGTAGTGCTGTCGCCTCACAGCAAGAAGGTCGCTGGTTTGAGCCTCGGCTGGGTCAGTTGGCTTTTCTGTGTGAAGTTTGCATGTTCTCCCCGTGTTCGTGTGGGTTTCCTCCGGGTGCTCCGGTTTCCCCAACAGTCCAAAGACATGCGGTACAGGTGAATTGAGTAGGCTAAATTGTCCGTAGTGTGTAAGTGTGAATGAGTGTGTTTGGATGTTTCCCAGAGATGGGTTGCAGCTGGAAGGGCATCCGCTGTATAAAACATATGCTGGATAGGTTGGCAGTTCATTCCGCTGTGGCGAACCCAGATTAATCAAGAGACTAAGCTAAAAAGAAAATGAATGAATTAATGAATGAATGAATGCATACCAGGGTGTTATTACATTTATTGCAGTGTATATTCATTCATTTCGGCTTAGTCCCTTTATTTTTCAGGGGTCGCCACAGCGGAATGAACCACCACAAATACACAAGAGCCAAATTACCTTATTTAATTCACCTATAGCGCATGTCTTTGGACTGTGGGGGAAACCGGAGCACCTGGAGGAAAACCCTCGCAAACACAGAAAGAACATGTAAACTCCACACAGAAATGCCAACTGACCCAGCTGTGGCTCGAACAAGTGACCTTCTTGCTGTGAGGCGATGGTGCTACCCACTGCACCACCGTGACACTCTGCAGTGTATATAATACAATTATTCATTTCTATAATGGTATGATTTTTTTTTTTGGCTTTTTGGTGCTGGCTTGTTTTATTTTAGAAGACCCTGTGCACTTTCTTGCAGCATTGGACATGTTTAGAGGACTCTTCACCACTTGTATTATTATGTTGGTCATTATAATATCAATATTATTTTACTAAAAACACAGTTTAGTGGATTATGGAGCAGTTGAATCACTTTTAATCACAATTTTAAGAGTTCAAATGCAAAAACTTGTCTCGTCTGAAACTTTCTTCTGAAATGATTTCTCAGCCCCCTATGTGCTAATGTTGATTTCAGCTTAAAGGCAATGAAAAGAACCTCTTCTTTGACATAAATGTAAAAAAAAAACAAACACTGAATCTACACACAAGAGCCTTAGAAAAAAATAAAAAGTTATGGGTTGTAAATATATAGTCGCTATCAAATGGCAGCTCAGAATTATAAAGAGTGTGCGACTGTGGCAGCATTTTTAAATAAATATACTCTGTTGCTTCTTGCACATTTCACAGCAATTTTGAAGTGAAATACCCAGGGAGCGGGTCTAAAAAATGTGTTTTCTCAGAAGGAGATAAACATAAATGGCAACATTTTATGCAAGTTCATGCATCCATTGTGACTGTTTGCAAGTCAAATGAATGATTAGAGGCACTAAAACGTTTATGCCTAATCACATTTGAAAACAACAGTTCTACCGCTTACACTAAACTTACCTCAAACCATAATCATTCAGTGTCTGGTTTTACAAACCGAGCTTAGCTTAAAACAGGGGTCCGTTCTTCATACCTCACTTAAATGATGTATATAATTTGGCAGATCTTGGATCTTTTAATCTTGATAACTGATCTTTGGCTAATTTGGTTCTTCAAACAAGTTTGCAAATCAGATTAAAATATCTGAATAAACTGATCTGAGATCGCTGCGTTGTTGTGAAGGACAGATCTATCGCTCCTCAAAAATATGATCAGCAATGCAACGATTGGCTGATGGCAAAGCAGTGTAATGACATCATCTGATTAATATTCAATTATCCTACCATGTGAGCAAAATTACATAAAAATAGTAAACTGAAATATGATAAACAACAACTTTCCACAATTGTTGTGGGCTGCAGGCTTTTCACTTTCATGTGTCAGGAGTATTTTATTTAGTTTTACTTTAAGAGCAGATTTTATTTATTATAGTATGCTTATTCAAGTTTTTTAATAAATGTTTCTTAAAAAATTAATTTTGATATTGGTAAAAGTGTCTGCAACTTTTGCGAAGCATCAAATCACCATCATATTTGCTGTCAAAAAGAGTGCACGACTGCATAAATTATTATTCCTTTCCTTTAAAAAAACAAACTTTTATTTGTAGTTACATATTTTAAAAACTATTATTCATACATTCATTTTCTTTTCAGCTTAGTCCCTGTATTAATCTGGGGCCGCCAGAGCCGAATGAACCACCAACTTATCCAGCATTTGTTTTACGTAGCGGATGCCCTTCCAGCTGCAACCCATCACTGGGAAACATCCACACACACTCATACGAGCAATTTTATCTTACCCAATTCACCTATAGCACACGCCTTTTACTGTGGGTGAAACTGGAGCACCTGGAGGAAACCCATGCAAACCCGGGGAGAACGTGCAAACTCCACACAGAAACGCCAACTGACCCAACCGAGGCTCGAACCAGCGACCTTCTTGCTGTGAGACGACCGTGCTACCCACTGCACCACCATATTATTTAATATGTAATTTTTTTAAAACTAGTTTACTAGTTCCCCCCAGTGTAGATAATCTAGCTACTACTGTAAGAAAATATCAGCATTTTGGTACATACTTACAGTATTACCTTTTCAGTATTACCTCTTGTTCGCGTGAGTTTCCTCCGGGTGCTCCGGTTTCACCCACAAGTCCAAAAGACATGCGGTATAAGTGAATTGAAGAAGGTAAATTGTCCGTAGTGTATGTGTGTGATTGCAAAAGTGTATGGGTGTTTCCCAGTGTTGGGTTGTGGCTGGAAGGGCATCCGCTGCATAAAACGTATGCTGGATAAGTTGGCGGTTCATTCCGTTGTAGCCAAAAAGAAAATGAAGGAATGAATAATCCTGAAATAAGCTGCCGCTCCCGAGCAGGTTTGAGCTACCAGACCTGTTGCTATGACAACTCTCGGATGAGTTTTGAATGAAACGATCCTGAATCATGTCAAATCATCAATAACCAAATCCAGCTAATGGAGTAATCCACATACCAAGAACTGACCCCAGGACTAAGGTTTAGTTAAGTTAGGCTATTAAAAAAAAATTCATTTTTTTTTTTTGAAAAACACAATACTTGTGAGCATCTTGAGATAATTCATGGCAGAGACATATTTTGAGATATTTCTCTGCAGGTTATTTTTAGCTTAGACTGCTAATATTTGCCAAGGACAAGCATTGTCTGTAAAACCACAGACAGTGTCAAAAAGAAAAAGCAATAAAAAAAATTTTCAGAAGCAACCATGATATTTTACTTTGAGGTATTTTGTTGAATTAACTTTCGTGTAGTTTACCACAATGTAAAATTCATACATGCATAAAAGGTAATGCAGAATGCGATTGTTCGCAAACCACACAAAATTTGAACATGTTCTGAGGTAAATTGTGCAAGGAAAGATGCATAAACGATTAAATCACAAACTGATAATCTATCCTGTAAGAGTGTATGAACCGTTTTGACTTTTCCAGTTCATTTAACTCTGAGGGGCCATTCACATGGCATTTTTAACATGTCAACTTTTTATGCGTTTTGCCTGTTTGTTTACACAACAGTGTAAACAAAATAAATCTAAAAAAGGTTTGTAAATAAAAGGTTTATGAAAATGCCACCACCATCTTTTCTGTGTAAACACTGAAAAATTAAAGTTGTGGATTAATTGCAAGATTAACCAAACACACAACAGCAGAGCACATGGTAATGTTGTTTGTGTTTGCTAATGCGTTATCAGCAAAGTTTGGATTTGGTGGCCTGGCATATGTGATGCAGCATTTTTGTTCATTTTCATGAATGTGTAAAAGAGCATCATTTTGTAAATGTTGTGTAAACGTGAAACTTTTTATAGTTTTGCTAAAACTGCAGGTAAATGCATCAAGTGGTCTACTTGAAATTTCATGCAATGTTTTTACAGTGAGGGAAACATTAGATATTCTATATCAGGGTTTCTGCAGGTTTCATAAAGTCAAATTTAAGACTCTTTAAGACCATTATGAATTAAATTTCAGACATCATCAGGGCTAAATGCTACATTTATGGCCAGATGGTCCAGCAAAAAAGATTTTTATTTGCCCCATCTTAAAAATTCTAAATAGTTATTCCTTAGCCACATGTTTTAAATAATGTGTCAGATACATGAACATTATTCAACATGTCTCTTTAAAAAAACTCTTTAAAAACTGTAATAATCTAAAGATCTGTCCAAGTCAGTGTTTTTACCATATATGGTTTATAAATACACAGATCATTTTTAAACAAACATTTTAAAGGAAGATAATTCAACTATTTTGGTAAATATAGAGTTATAAATAGAGATGGATTGTTGGTAATTGGATGGGTGTCGGTCTGATTGAGTAGCTTCACATGGACATAAGAATATTAAGACTTGTTAAAAGCGATTTAAGACCTACATGACAACATTTCAGTGAACTTTTTAAGGCCTAAAATGTTTTTAAAATTAAGACCAAGACTTTTTAAGACCCTGCGGACACCCTGCATATCTCCAAGCAGCATTATGGCTTTCCCTCCAGTACTCATTTATAACTTATAGTAACAAGTATTGGGCAGTAACTAAGCAGATCTGAACCATTGCTAGGCAACAGAATGCGAATATCCTGTAGCTTTAGGCAGGATGACTCTGCAACAGATAGAGAAACACATCATCCCTCAACTGACAAACACCCGCTTACATCTAACAGCTCATTCTTACGTTGTCCCGGACGTCAAAGGCGCAAAACGATTCAACACTTAAAACCAGCATAGTGTAAACAACGACAACAAACACTGGCTGCTCAGGAAAGATGCTTACGTTTGCTTACATTTGTCAGATCTTTAAATGATTGATTAACTGTTCTGTAGGTGAAGCTCTTACTGCTGGGGCTTTGAAGGGGCGGTCCACTACAATATCATATTTTAAACTTTAGTTGATGTGTAATGTAGCTGTGTGAACATAACATCTCTGAATTCAATACACTCAAAGTTCAATACAAAGGGAGACATTGGATTTAGGAAAGCAAAGCCTACAGTGAACGAAGTTTGGGGACTACAAAAAATACATCTGGGCTAGTGAGATCATAAACACTTCAGGTTACGCGTATACACCCTGTGTAGCAATAGGACATGGCCAGAGGCGCTGTAGTGCTGTAATGTAGCAGAGAAAGCTAAAATGTTGTCCAAACTCTGGGATTTCCACAGAGCTTGTTCTGATTCTGTATTTGGACTTCCAAAAGACACAACACAAAGAGAGAAGTGCTTACAGTTTAATTTGAATTAGGTTCCAGAGAATTATTAAAAAATATATAGCTAGCATTTGACAAAGGAGAGCTTCCAGAATCTCTCCCAGATCAGTGCTGGATTCAGCTAAAAACTCATCCAACCGACAAAGCTGTGGACTGTGAGCCACAACCTTTAAGTATTTTTATTTGTTAAAATTGATCAACTACATGCATAGTTTCTAGCGTTAACGATATGTTGTAGCGAGGACGTAAACAAGAATGTAAACAATGGGAAATGCTGTTTGGCACCGCTTAAATTTTAGCTACAAATTCATATTTATCCGTAAACCCCTGTAAACACACACAATCTTCACCAGCACTGCAGCGTCTCTCTCTATGCGACCGCTTTCCGTGCATTCTAGATCTTAAATAACAAACTCGCAAAAGATATGTAAATGTTTCATATTACTTACACATGCTTATTCTGAATGTAAGTGAAAGACACTTGTCAGATGTTATTTTAGAGAGCAGGCGTGAGGTTCAGCTGTGTTATTTTCTGTCTGATTCAGGCACAAACTGATACGGCTAACAGCTATTCGGTTTACACAGCGCAAAAGCGAATGCTTGAAGGTGTGACACTTTTCCTGGTGACGTGGAGCCAATACGCGAATAACAGAACATTATGTTAGCTAACAAATCAGAGCCTCTTGAGGGCAGGCCTTATGGAAGAATAGGAGATATGACAGTCGTTTTCATGTTAGCTGAGTAGCAGTATATAATTAAAGATATATGAAACATGCTTTGATATATGATATGTGACACATTGCTTTGCTTCATAAACACACCCAAGCCTTAAAAATACACTCTGGACCACCCCTTTAATGAGATGTAATGGAGAGGAGGAAAAGAGATGTAATGCTGCCTAGAAGATTCTTCCTTGTTAAATAAATATATCACATCAAGCAATAAGCTCCAAATGGTTGGAATGCCTTTTTCTTAAGCAGAACAAACTATATAAGCTTTATTGGACACACATGACACACTTTCACACATTGAGAAAAACAGACAACCAAAATCATTGAAATGAACAAAGAAAAACCCACATTTTATTGCACTTAAGTTATAAGAAAATAAAAATTCTAAATGAATCAAACAAATACACAATCCCTTTAAGGTTTCTTTTTTAGCTGTCTGTTATGCCAGGCAGTTTACACAAACTGAAAAAATAAAACAGCTCCAACATCTGATTTCTCAAACCAGATCATAAATTAAACAGGAAGAAATGAAAAAAAAAAGAACAGGAAAAAGAACAAGATTGTTTTTTCTTTTAATATACAGTGTTAAACCACTTTCACAGTTCAGCTTGAGTTGTGACTTGGAGGATGAGACGAATCGTTTGGCTACGGATGCGGTTACGTCCTGTTTATCTATGAAGCTGCTTTACCATTCAAAAAAAAAAAAAAAAAAAAAACCAAGAACAAAAAAAAAAAAGAACAAAAAACAAAACCCATGAGAGCGTCACCAAGAAAACCAGGTTAGCTCTAGCACTTAAAACGTAATCAGATGTCCATTTCTGTACACTAAGACCACCTTTTTTTCTGTAACTTAACGTCGGTTCCAACAATCTCGTTTTTATAACTAATTAAAAACAAGAACGGTATTCTTTTCGCCGAAGCATACATTTCCACACAGCTGACAGAGCTTTTGTCCCAAGGAATGTGTGATTTGCTCAAACACACACCCGCACACACATCCAGTCATGCTCGCAAACACGCGCAAAATAGTTTCTACTCGTCCGTCGTTTCATCTCAGCAGACAAACCCGTCTCTTTGACAGACATTCTCCCTCCTCTACGCCTCGTAGAGGCACATTTGGCTCAAGTTTCAGTGGCAAAAAAAAGAGAAGCTGTAATGTCAATATCTTGCTTTTGTTGGTACGTTTGTTTGTGTCGTTTTTACAAGTTCAAACTCTACAAGTAACTTTTGTTTAGAATTTCGTCTGGGACTAAAACGTCACAGCCAGTTAAAGTTCCACCTTAATTTTGTGTGTGTAGCAGCATAAAATCCAGTTTGGCCACTGGGATGGACAGTACTGGGGGGGAAAGGGGGGTGGGAGGGGGACGTGTTCCCAGAAGCTTATGGGAAAACATTCCCGTTTCCCACAGAGCACCAGCACTGATGAACTAGCAAGACCAGACTGGTTGAAAAACAATGAATGCAGGTCATCTCCAAAGCAGAGAGACGCTACTTATGAAGTAGAGAGAGAGAAAAAAAAAACACAATACAAAATAAAAGCCCAAAAACGTGAAACAGCAGGGTGGGTTTAGCTTAATACTGAGGCCTGTTGTTTGAAACAGTAGGCAGGAAGTGAACAAAATAAAAATAAAAATGCTGAACTTGAAAAGAAAGCACAAAACTTTAATTCACAGCTATTGACGCAAAAAAAAACCCAAAAGACAAGTGGTGGGGAACAAAGCAAAGACAAAAAGAAAAATCAACGCGTGAGGAAGAAAGGGATATTTGGCGTGTGCTGAGGTTGATGAGGACTGACAAAATTGGCTTCCTTCGTCTTTCTTTCTCCAATCACTCCTGCAGTACAACAAAGCTCTTCAATCTTTCTGCTCTTTAAATCTGAACGTGTATACACTATGTATCGCTTCGTGTTGATGCGTTAGGGTCTCATGTATACAGTGTCGACTGCTTTGATCAAAAAAATAACATTTGTACATTATGGGTGCGAATTTCAGTCAGGCTTGAGCAAACAAGTCTCTGTGCAAGGTCGCCTTGAGTGGTAGGAAAAGGGACAATCCTGTCTTCCCATGTACTTCTTGTCAGTTTCCTTCCCAGAATGCTGTGGTGCATGAGCGTCTGCCCCCACCCCCTCGGTAGGTGAACGGAACTGTGGTGGCAGTCATGAACCGTGGCACAGCAGGGGGGAGAGATGTTGGCGGCAACTTATCGGGGAGGTGGAGATGCCATGAAGTGAGCGGTCAGTCCTGGCGCAGAATGACCCGGGACGGGTTGCTCTTTCCCCTCCCTCCCCATTTTCCAAACAAGTCCCCTGTAAGTTCACCCCTTCACTTCATGTCCACGTCAAAGTCCAGCACCAGGAGCTTGGTTTCCTCTGTGCCGTTCCGGCTGCCCACAGCACAAACCAGTTTGGTATTAGAGGCACGGATGCGCCAGACCACACCGCCGCTGCCTCCGCTCTCCAGTGTGACCAGGTTGCGGATGAACTCGCCCGTCCGAAGGTCCCACAACTTCACCGTACCGTCATCCGAGCTGGTGATGACAAAATTCTTGTTGAACTGCAGGCATGTTACTGCACTCTGGTGCTTGTGGGGACCTGAGAGCAAAAATGAAGTAGGAGAAATGAAAGTTAGAGACTGACAACTCATGAAAATGAAGCACATCTGATTGTATTAAAAGGAAAGTTCACCCAAAAATGAACATTTAATCACTAGTTACTCTCAAATGGTTATAAATTGCGTTTGTTTCATCTATTAAACAAAAAAAGTAGAAAAAAAAACAAATACTATGGAAGTCAAGGGGTTACAGGTTCTCAACTTTCTTCAAAATATCTTTTTTGTTCAACAGAAGACAGAAACCCAGTTCATAACCATTTGAGGATGAGTAACTAGTGAGTAAATGTTCATTTTGCAGCTTTCTTCAAAATATCTACTTTTGTGCTCAATAGACGAAAGATACTTTTGTGGTGTACTTCAAATCTTACAGATATATACAGAATTCAGAAACCCTTGTTGTTAGCAAAAACAGTGGCCATTGAGTAAACTGCAGCTTTGGTATATTTATACCAACATTATGATTAAAAAGTTACAATAACTTTTCAACAATATACTGATAAAGAAAAAAAATCATTAACGATGAATATGTTAATGTGTTTCACTATGGATGTCAATGGTTACCGGTTTACAACATTCTTCAAAATATCTTTTTTTTTGTGAGTGTTCAGCAGAAAGTCAGAGGTTTGGAATGGCTTGAGTGTAATTTGAGTAAGTTTTTATTTGTGGGTGAACTGCCCCTTTTTAGAAAGCATCTGGTCATAGTGATATTGCAATAAAGCTCTGCAATTTACACTGACATCAGATTGACAGATGAGCCAATTAAAATAACACTGTTGCCACTCTGTATATTTGAGACTTTATACATTTCACCATGTAAAACTATAGTTTCAGTTAATTAGCATGAGAATGATGTTACAGTACAGAATGACTCTGAAAATTGTGCAAGCATTCATTTATTTTGTCACAACAGAATCAATTCATTCAAGGAAAAATCAGTTGAAAATATATACATTTTGTACTTAAGTTTTGTTAGAAATTGTTCAAACAATGGCAATAAAAAAAGTGATTAATATATGAAAATTCTTACATGTATTCGCCAGTAAATGTATCAAAATATATGTAGAAGTGTTCCTGTTAACATTAATGTATTAACCAAACTAATAGTCACATATATTTTTGCAGTTTTGTTAAAATTTGGTAGTTAAAAGAGAGCCTTTAACCTAAAAAGTCACTCAAAAAAGCAATGCGTTCATTCTAGTCTATTTCTTTATACCTTTAAAAACTTGTTTAAACACACTAATCTGTATTAATACTTTTTATTGTCTGTTATTTTTATTTCTTATAGACCATTTCAATGTGGTCATGTCATTGACCCATGAACAGTTCCTGCTTGTTATCAAACTATTTCACAAGAGGCAATTCAATCATAACTTAATGTTAAAACAGCTATAATAACATTATCAATATGTGGCTCTTTTTGGATTCTCGAAAGCTATAGAAATTAAAAATGTAAAACAGGAAATACGTTGGGACCATTGTTTTTGTTTACATCCCTCGAAATGGTCTATACATGTATATGTTTGTTTTATTCTCATGTATGTAAAGCACTTTCAATTACCATTGTGTATGAAACGCGCTATATTAATTAACTTGCTTTGCCTTGTCTAAAGTACTATTTTTTTTAAAGATAACAGATTCATTTGAGTATCTGAAAACATTCCCTTCAGTTCACAAACGGAATATTATTTTCATAAAAAGCAGATTTTTCCATAATAAGTACTTTAACTTTGTATTTTTTTAGAAAGTATGCTAAAAGTATACTTTTCCCCACTAGGGATTCCAGATGGATCGGCTCATCAAACACTGCAACGATGAAAGCACCAATAGACAGGAAATCGAACGACAGCTCCTTGCCACGGCAGAGAGAACGAGGACTGAACGAGTAACTATGGTTACGGGAAATACTGTGGCATAAACGGCTTTGATTCTGTGCCCTTGAGGTATTGAATTGAGCCAGTCTTTCTGATAGACCAAGAAACATGCCTAAGTCTAAACATAAGTGCGGTCAGCAAGGCATAAAGATGCCAAAAAGAAACCGCTTCGGTTTCTGCAGAGAAGTCTAATGAGCTATTACACAAATATCACATCATACTGACGATAAAGCTTACAGATCTGAATAAAAAGACAGACCTAAGTTCATAACAATTAAAAATATCAATTGAAAGTGTGTGTATGTGTGAATTCGGTCATGAATAGCCATCAGCAAGTGCTTAAGTCAACTGTGTGAATGTAAATGAGATGGCCGCTCTCTCTATTGATGTGCAAGACATGACACGGAGCACCATAATGGTCTGTTTCCCTTTAATGAGCGACCCTGTGTGAGCGTTTGCACTTCAAAGCTTCACTGTCGAGTTGAGCATCTCGTCTGGGGTCAAATGTGTGTTTTTGTGTATTATGTCAAACGAGTGCCATTAAGTGATAACGGCAAAATGCTCAATGACCTAATTAAATGACCTACTATTTAATACATGGTCCAACCCTCTCTTTCTTACCCTCTGGGCACCCCTGATCAAGACCATCCCAACCCCCTCCAATTCCTTTCATCATGCTATCCATCCCTCACCCTTCCAGAACGGCTTAAGATGATAAGAGAGACTGGGAATTTGGAAAATTTCTCTGTTTTTTTTTTTTATTAGACTAAAGACTGGTTAAAATGTTGCAATGGAGATCTTATTATTATAAATGTGAATGGGATGAGGAACATAACATACAAGATTGACTTTTTTATACATATATGTAAATATATGTAAATTTGATCAACCACAGCATGATTATTAATTCAGGAGCTGAAGCTCTTAAAGGAACAGTTTTACACCCATGTTTTACTCATCCTTCACATCATTCCAAATTCATATGTGGTTATTTTATGTCAGCAAAGCACAAAAGCACTAAAATGTGACATTCACAATAGACAAAACAGGATTTATATACATTTATAATTGTATAAATGATAGGATTTAGAGACTCATAGAGACACATTTTGAGAAACTGAAATTTGAGTCTTTGAAAACTTCAAGTTTAGTCTATGATAAAGTCCAGTTTAAAGTAACTGCTAGATATAAATTCATCATTTAAAAAATTGCGATCTCCCTATGAACCTGTTTCACATTTCTGTTTCTGGTTTCACAGTAGCGGAAGTAATCATAGTTGGATAAACTTAGAGCGCAGTGAATGGGAGAGTTCATCAAATAATTTTTTTACAATCCTATTTGCTGAAATGAAAGAAAAACTTCACAATGGTGTTCTCTAAGACTTTCCGAAAAATAAATCAAATAGCGTGAGACTGACAATGGCAGCCAGAAGAGAGAACGATACCAAATAGTGGTATTTTATTTTTTGTAATTTGATGCAAAGATTATATAATACATACATAAATACATACAAATGTACATATTTGTATTTAAAAAAAAAAACGAAATATTAAAAACATTTAGAGATTTAAGATGCTGATGACCGTTAAACTCATAATAACAGTCTATGTATTTCAATGTATATCAAAGCTTCTTCAATGAGAAAAAAAGTAGGGCGGGACTTCAGTGTATCCTCTGGAAAATGATTAGACTGTCATTTGCTAATATCTGTGATCTTTGCTAATTAACGTGAGTGACAGGTGCTGGAGGGGAGGAATTATTGTCCCATCTTCACACGACACCAAAGATGAGACCTTGCTTTAGCTTAATTGAAGATTACAAGTGCATAAATTTAAAATAATAATAATAATAATAATATTCACTAGCCACTTTAGCTGGTTGAAAGTAATTTTTAAATTGTAGTTTTCTTAAAAGCAGGATTCGACAATAAGGATGGCCCAATGGGCCTTGAGAACTGAAATGCAGCATGTCTGATAAAATCAACTGTGTTCACGCGAGCAAAAAAAAGCATGTGAATATCGAATAAGAGGAGGATCACGCACACAGTGAGACCATAGGGTGAGACACAGGCGATCCTTTAAAATCGAGCGTTTAAAATCGTGCACACTCCCGTTTCCCTTGTGTGAAGCAACCGTGCCTGGAAATGCAACTGCTGTGATCAGTTCTCTTTGAAATAGATTAAACAAAAAGCGATGCTCCTGCACCACTTTCAAGAGCTCGAGATTTATATAAAAAAAAAAAATAAAAAGTATTTTATGTAAGCAGCAGCGGTTGCAGTTTTTGCTTTCACCATTCTTTGAACAGATTATTAACGGGCTTAATGTTAACCGTGTGCGCATTATCATCCTTTCATTATTGCACAAAGTGTTTTTCACCTCCTTTGCTTGTAGCTATTTTTTTGTTAATATAGTTTAATTATCATTTAATTTAATTATTGTTATCATGGTTTAAATGGGTTATCTTTTTTTTTGCTAGTTTTTAAAAAAATTGTGGCTAAGAAATAATAAATTATTTATTTTTTGGTGTGGCCAGAGGAAAATCTTAGTACAACACTATGAAACCACTACCAATTTGCTCATGCTCATTGTACAGTCATACACAACACACAAAACTGTGAAATAAAGTCATGTGGACATAACATGATATGAGGAAATGCTACTGCTCTAATTTAATCGCCCCTGGTGGGATTATTAAAGTTGTTCAGCTTTAACACTACCTATATCAAGTAATTTCAGCATGCAAGAGTCAGTTTATGCATAAAATAAACATTTTCCCAACAACAAAATTGTCACCACCACAGTGTCTGGTGATGTCGAGCCCTGAATATGTTAATATTCTGTACTGTTGGAGCTTAAGTTAAGTGTTGCCATAGAAGAAATTCGATATGGGATGGCAAACAAACAAACATATATTTTTTAAATCTGGAACCCAATTATGTTTTATATCAGTAATACTGATATGTAACTCATTATAGGTGGAATTGGTTTGGCATATGTAGAGTTGTGGAGCCTACACATTTTTCTGTAAATTATTTCTTTTTTTAATATTTAATTTTTTTCTCTTCTGCTTTCTGAATGATATTGTAATATGTTGTGTCCGACTGTTTGTGTATTGTGAAATAGCCTTTGTACCCATTTTTTGTGTATGTTATTGCTTATTTTTTTATGCTAAAAACAATAAAAAGATTTTAAAAAAATATTGTACAAAGTTGAAAAAAGTGTGCATAAATCAATCATTTATAAACAGTGTAAATTAAATTTCAAATCATTCAGATTCTGCTTACCTTGCAGTGTCTGTAGGCACTGGCCGGTCTTGATGTCCCAGATCTTGACGGTGGAGTCCGCGTTTCCAGATACTAGGATATTATCTTTAAGCTCCATGCCGCTGGTGAGGGACTGATGACCTGTGAGTGTGTGAATACAGTTCCCCGTTTCTACATCCCACACCCGAATTGATGTGTCCAACGAACCACTCACAACGTGGATGCCATCGAACTGTAGAAAGAGAAGATTAAATAAATCACTGTGTTCAGTAATTAATAAATGGCTTGTTATATAAGAAAATGACTGGTGCTAAACACCCAGAGCTGTGATTTGGCTTATTCACTGTCTAGAATAAAACCCGAGAACAATTGAATAGAAGCTGTATTGAGTATGACAAGGATTTGATTCCTTTCACAATGAGATGCAGCTCTAGCTGAATTCCAGATATGTTCTATTCCATTGTTATTGCATTAAACGCCACTATGTTTGATTAAATTCTTCTAATGTAATTACAGCAAAGCGCTTACAATTATGGATATACGAACAAATGAGGACAAATGCGGATTAGTACGGACTTCAGCCCAAATGCTTTGTCCCATAGTTCATGAGTCAGTGACAAATACAATGTACAAAACATAAAATAATCTTCATGTCGACTTCATTGTTCGACTCCACTAGCGTTTTCTGTTAATGACTTATTAATGAAAGCTATTATGTCATGTAACCAATGTTTGGCAAGTTACTTTAAAAAAGCAATAGATTACCAATTACGGAAAATTGTAATCTGATTACAATACTAATTACTTCATGTAAAAAGTAATCAAATGACTAATTACTTTACTTTGAAGTTACTTTTAAAACATATAAAATATACTTATAAAAATACAAAATAAACTGCTCTTTCAGTTATTTAACATTCACTGAAAAACATTACAATGGGTTGATCACAGCAGATTGACATAGTCAAAATACTTAAAGAGTTCACCCAAAACTTAAAATTCTCTCATCATTCACTTGTTCCGAACAGGTTGTCTTTTTTAACACAAAAGATGAAAACTGGATACCTGTAACCACTGACATCCATAGTACGAAAAAGCGCTGCAGTTTTTGGGTGTTCTGTGTTGGTCTGAGGTAATTAGTCTACCTAAATGTGTATATTCCAAAGTATAAATCTGATCGGGTCAGTTCTTGTCACGTGACCCGCTGTTTTCAACAGGGTCTGCCTGGAAATGAGAGCACGTGCAATATGAGCTCCCAATATGTGCTCGTGCAAAAGACGCGATATGAATGACATCAGAAGACCCCTTTATTCCTGATCTTGTACAAAAATTCAATTAAGCCAGTTTAGGCGGAGTTGAACCGCTGTTTTTTTTTTTTTTTTGGGCGACAATCTCCTCCTTGGTGACAAGTATTGTCATAAAATGCTTTCTGTTCAAGTGCTTAAGCAAGTTGCTGATCGAGTTAAAAGCAGTCGAAAGGTCTTTAGACTGCATTTCACAGCAATATTTTTGTTTTTATGCTCAATGAAATCCAAGTAGGGCCTGTATTTACACTTGAAGCAACCACACTCGACAGCAACCATTTCATTTCAGCTCGTGTTCTCTAGCAATTTAGAAGCGCATGCTTATGAACTGATGTTTCAGTAGAAAACGTGATTTAAAAGCAGCATTTGTTTCTTCTAAAAACTATATTTGTAACTTGAGTAACGCATATACATTGACTTTAGTAACTAACTAAATTACACAAATTTAAAATGTAATTTGTTACATTACTGTGTTCCCCAAGTGTAATTACAATACAGTTACACCCAACTCTGCATGTAACCTTCACTACGTGTCTGTCAATTATTTCTTCTCCTTTTATGATTGTACTAAATGACTCCCAGTACACAAAAATATGATTTTAAGTCATCTATGTATGAAGAGCCTTTTTAGTTCATTTTTGAATGAGTGTCGAAAACAAAAGAAAAGAAAAAGATTTTTATGCCATGTAACCTTCACTACACTTGAGTGCACAAAATTTTTGTCTGTCAATTATTATTTCCCTAATGATTGTACCAAATGACTCAAAGTATAAAATATTCATGTATGCATGAATAGCCTTTAAAATCAATTCTGAATAAGTATCAAAAGATATCTAAAATGTTTTATGCCATGTAACCTTCACTACATGTAAGTGCACAACATTTTTGTCAGTCAGTTACTTCATTACTTTACTGCATTTTCGAATAAAGGCTGATTTATACTTTTGCGTCAAGCAATTGAGTATGCTCCAGCGCAGCCTTCGTGCGGTCACATTGCAGCCCTCGCTGCAATGATAACCACACATTGCAAGGATGCATAGCGCAAGCTCTGTGATTGGTCAGCTTGGTAGCTATGACCAGTGTGGGTGTGCCCGAGAGGCGTGTGAACCCGTTAGTGTTTACAAGTGTTGAGTCCTGTGAAGTAGTTCTAGATGGAAACTGTTGTTTTGTGTTTACCTTATGATTAATGTTTTTGCACGTCCGCTGGTTTCCGTCTCTGAATGAGCGAGTTTGAGCTACTTGTACACTGAGGTAGCATTCGGAAGTGTTATTGCAGAGCAACACAAACAGCGTGCAGAAGTATAAATGTATAATCAGCCTTAAGCATCATAAAGAATATAAACAGTAATGTTTTATTTCTAAAGTTTACATACTTGGAAATGACTTATAAGAAGAAAGTATTTTGGCGAACTTTCAAAATACGAAGCACATGCACTTGCAAAGTTAGTTAAACCGACAGAATAACCAAAAAAACAGCCCTAGATAGAGCATGACAGACTAGCTTAAACCATTTTTAAAGATTCTATTACTGCTACACTTAATGGCACTTATGGCTAAATCATTCTGAGTCATTGAAGGTACGCAGTTCAGGTAAACTTCCTGCACAGCTGAATGAGTCAAGCTTTTCAAAAGAATAGACAGAATGATAGCGCTTCTTATTCAGGCCAAATATCACTTTAGCCCATATCTCATCTCTCTTTAACCTATGCTCCTTTTAGAGCAATGAGTGACGGTTGGGCTTTAAAGATCTCTTGCCTTACAGCTCAAGAATTAACGAAGCGATGACCCGCAGAGTCACTTCATTTTTCTTTGAGCAAAAAGCTAAAGTGGCTTGATTCTCGTTCACGCTTTAAAGGAGTATGAATCCATCAGACATTAATCTGCCCTCTGAAGCAGAAGTGAAGTGGCTGTGTGTTGGTCAGTGCCAGGTAAATGCCTATGTTTACCTGTAGAGAGTAGACTCTGTTGGTGTGACCCTGGAGTGTGTGTAGGCAGGTCTCGGTTTCAGGATCCCACACTTTGACCATGAAGTCGTAGGCTCCGCTGACCACCCGGCGGCCGTCGTACTGTACGCAGCGAACAGCTGCCACGTGACCCATGAGCACGTGCAAACACTGACCCGTCTCGATGTCCCAAACCCGGAGCGTGGCGTCCCGAGAACCACTCACCACCCTAAGAGAGAAAATGCAAAGTGGTTAACTTTTGTTCAAGTAGCTAGTTTGCATTAAAAGTTTTATGTAATAAAGTTGAACTAGTTTATTTTTGAACATAAAACAGCAGAATTTAATTAGACATTAACTCTGCAGTCTATGACAGTCAGTTGCTTTAAGGAGTGTATTTGCTTGAAGGATTACATTACATAAAAAGAAAAACTTATTTGCTTACAAAAGCAAACCCCCTAGCACAAAGGTTTGATATACATTTTGAACATTGAAATGAACATTAAAACGGGTGCTGGTGAAGTAAAGAGAAACAAACAGAAACTGCCATTGTTATTACTGAATGAAGCCTGAGGTCACTGCACAAAATAAGCAATCAAGCTTGACACAAAGGGAAATACACACACACCAATTGGCCCAGAGGCATTGAAAACACTGAGAATATTGTCAAGCGAGCAATTGTGTGGTTTATAACAGAGTATAAAGAAGCAAAGCCCTCGACTGGGTATTTGAGAACTCGGAGGATCCAATCCGCACGATTAAAAGCCGTAAAGCTGAAAGCAGATGGGAACTGTGCAGTTTAAGCAGCACAATGATATATTGTGCGCTGCCATTGAAGGGAATTATCTTTTAAGAAGTATTGTGTAACATATAGTACTTTATATAATGTTAGAAAGTAATTGAACTTACGCATGGTGCAGTAGTTTGTTCTTCTAAAGCATAGGTCTCAAACTCAATTCCTGGAGGGCCGCAGCTCTGCACAGTTTTGCTCCAAACCTAACACAGCTGATCCAAATAATCAAGGTGTTCAAGACTACTAGACACTACTAGATTAGCTGTGTTTGATTAGGGCTTGAGGAAAACTATGCAGAGCTGCGGCCCTCCAGGAATTGAGTTTGAGACCTATGTTCTAAAGTGTTGTACTCTACACATAAGTGTTTCACTTTTAAACTCAATGCACTGCATTATCATTAAAAGAATTACGACAGAGATAAATTGTTTTTTAAACTATATTAAAATTGCAATAATATGCAGCTTTAATTGGATTTTAAATTTGAGGATGAGACACTTGTTTTAAAGACTTACTTTTGACATTTTAGCCTTTACTGACAGGACAATAACAACGACTCGAAACACCTGGAGCTGTTGTGCTATATGTCTGTGCACTAACCAATGGCCTATTGTGCAGACAAACATAAGATACTTTTTTCAGAAACACTAAAATAAAATTAAATCTTAACGGTACCGTGAAATTAAAATAAAGTTTTTTTAAATGTTAGTAGCAGTATTATTCGTTTTTAGAATATCTATAACAGGGTTTCAGCAGGTTTCTTCAAATCAAATTTAAGAATTTAAGAACCTTTTAAGATCACTAGGAATGACATTTTTAAATATATAAAAATTACAATAACATGCTGCTTTAATTGGATTTTAAATGTGAGGATGAGACACTCTTGTTTTAAAGACTTACTTTTGACATTTTAGACTTTATTGACAGGACAATGACAGGATGTGAAATGGGAGAGAGAGGGGGAGAGAATCGAGAAAGGACCACAAGTTAGGATTCGAACTCGAGACACCTGGAGCTGTTGTGCTATATATCGGTGCACTAACCAATGGCCTATTGTGCAGACAAACATAACACACTTTTTTCAGAAACACTATAAAATAAAATAAAGTCTTAACAGTACCTTGAAATTAAAATTAAGTTTGTTAGATGTTAGTATCAGTATTGTTTGTTTTTAGGATATCTATAACAGGGTTTCTGCAGGTTCTTCAAATCAAATGTAAGAATTTAAGACCCTTTTAAGATCATTATGAAAGAAACTTTAGACATTATGAAGAAAACTTTAGAAACGTTTGATTTAGGATTATTTCTAATAATTAGCTGAGGTGAATTTTATCTCTTTGCAATAAAAAGCTTTAAGATGGATTATAGGTGATTGGGTGTTGGCCAGATTGGCTACATTTACTTAAACATAGGAAAATTAAGACCTTTTTAAAATGATTTAATACCTACAAACACAATATTTCAGTGAATTTAAGACTTTTATAAATTTTAAAGTTTTTAAAATGTAAGACTTTCTAAAGGGAAATTAAGCACTCAGTCATTTTTACATTATTTTGTAAATTGATTTACACTTTAATGGAAATATATAACAAACTCGATTAATTAATTAAAATGAATTACTATAGATTTTAGACCTAGGGCCATCTTGGAATATCGCTGTGTCTGACATCACGGGGTTGGTTCCGTTCCCTCAGCTGAACAGATACAGTGGAAGTAATGGACTGAACATGGAGACTGCAAAGCCTAACTTAACCCAATGCGTGAAATTGTGGGCGTGAAGCTGGTGCAAATACAAGCATCAGATGAGTGTCTAATATAAAAATATAAAATTTATTCAATTTTTCTTTTTTCCCTTTTAATCATCATTTGATGCGCTTTCGTCCACTCTCTGTATTACGCTGCCTGACTGCCTGTTTGCCTTCACTTTTAAGACCCCATGGACACCCTGTTTAAGCTAGTGTGCCCAAAACAGTAACAAATTTCGCATTTAGAAGATATAAAACTGATATAAACATGTAAACTGATAGTTAGTCACTTCCACCCAAATGGATCAACAGTTTTATTTACATCACCTCACACTACAGTTTGTCATTACATCATGACCAATCAAATGCTCTCTAGTATCTGACATACCCCGCCCCCTTTCAAGACGCTTCTCATTTGCTTTTTATTTGATGCACTTGAGCTCAACCATTCTCACTGGCAGAGACACTATTGGCAGTTTTTTTTAAAGGGGAGGAGCTACTCAATGTCCATTGTGTCAATGTGTTTCGGCTGAGATTACATCAAACATTGAACAAAAATGCATATTTCAAAGCACTTCACGGGAGCTTTAATTATCCCAATTTTCTGATTAGTAGTGCATGCATACGAGTATGTCTATATTGTAAAAAATAATAAATAAATGCATAATTATTTAGACACACATTTACATGTAGTGTACCATACGTTACCTTTTCTCATGCAAGTGCATACAGCGTACTGTTGAGGTATGACCGTACAGCGTGTGGATACATTCTCCCGTCTCTGCATTCCAGACCTTGAGCGTTCGGTCCGTGGATCCACTGATAATGATGTTGTCTCGCATCTGAGAGGACCAGACCCCACCGGTGTGGCCCACTAACGTGCGCAAACACTGCAGAAAAAGAGGATGAACGCAAAGGTAAATCAACTGAATCTCAGAGTAATGAAAGTACGGCAAAAACGCTTCAAATAAATCACTTAAATTATGTCTCCTCTAATTATAAGAAAACCGATCCATCACATTTGACCTTAACCGCAGACATCATTCCTGCTGATCTACATTCATCAAACAACTGCAATTCTACGCAGGAAGGAGCGGTAATGGAAAATGAAACACACTGTATTTCATATGACATTAGATATTGATCAGCGTGGTGAGAGAAATCCCTTCAAATAATCCATAAGGCTAAGGGCCATTTCCTCTATATATAATTGAAGCAAATTCAATTTAATTTCAGAGGCAAACAAAGGATCAAAATGTGCGATTGGTCATTCGGTTGTGTTATGAGGCGAGTGGAAAGCGACACCTCTGGGCGTAATCTCTGAACCATGACCGATAAAAGCAAGGGTGATAAACCCCAGAGATGTGAAAGAGGTCTCAAGGCCTTTAATTCATAATGCAGCTGCTCCTATTTCCGTCTCCATCTTGTTCATGATCAACTGTAACACGTCATTAATCTTTAGAAGTGGTGACCATCCTCCAAGACATTGAGGACTTGAGCGTGGCTTTGTTCTATCGCCATATGTGGCGTCTGATGGAACAAAAGAGCAACTACTGAGGAAATCAAACCAATCAGCAATCCTTCAATCCATCACTGCGCTAACAATAAAAAGACAAATGACACGATCAAACGAATAGGTTAAAGGCAGAATGGCTCTTCATGGGGAAGCCATGATGTGTTAAAACGTGCCAGTTTCTTATCATCTTGTGTTGAAAAGCTACCCAACTCATTTGTAGTGCCCATAAAATGCCTGCGAGAAAAGGGAGGGGGGCTTAAATCATGAATATTAATGCTCTTCATGCTGCATTATGCATGAGGTGTTGTGTTCCATAATGAGTATGTGCTACTAAGGCGATGGATCTTTCCCATGGAATGTTGAGGTGGTTTAAATAATGCTGGCGAGGAACGGAAAGCTTTCGGGCCGTGTTCTCAGGCGATTACAGCCTGCTCAGTCTGTGTCTGGGAGAGGACCTTTGAAACCAAATGGCTTAGGTGTCTGTTTATCTGCCCGTTGAGAAAGCATAAAAGAGCAAGTCCGTGGCACCCACGAGGTATGGAGATTAGCATTCCGTTTGAGTGGCTGGTGGGAAACGTTTGAAGCCAAGGATAGTCAGAGGTTTAAATCCATTTGAGTAACCCCTTCCAAATTCCACTCATTTTACAGTCTTCATCTAATCTCGGTGAAGAAGAGACTGTGTCAATTGCGGCCAGAGTGCTAAAGTGCACATGCTTGTTTCTGTTTAGTCTCTTTCCAAAAAAATTCACATGGCTTTCAACGGACTGAAGCGGGTCACATTACAACTCTCTTGGTTCTTGTGTTTGAAACCCATCATATCTTTGAATGGCCAGGATTGGCTCAGGCATTCATGTCTCAGATGGTGAGCAGACTGTTTGGAGCAGCTGTTTTCATTGCTAACCCTCCTATTTTCATACCAAAAAAGTCTTCTCCCATCTGGAAGAGCGCTATTATTAAAGCTTTTCATTAACAAACCACAGACTACAATGGTTTGTGGGAACTGCAGTTTGAAGAACATCTGTCTGTTAAACACAGTTAAGCTGTTGAGCCCAGGCTCTGTAAAGTAGTCAAAGGAGGGTATACAAGGTAAACAAAGTAAATGATAGTGTTCCATAACCACGGTATGGTTCTGAAGAGCAATAAATGGCTGATGGCTATTTTAGTAAATAAAAGGGTAAACAGACTCTTTGAGTACAAAACCTAGCAATGCTGTCACCACCATATTACATCACTAAACCAAAGTAGCAGAGAGCTTTCTGGGATTATTTTAAAGGTCATGAGAGGTTAAATCAGTATAGCAAACTACAAACTTGTGGTAAAGATAGTTCTCCCATAAATGATAGTTGACTCACTATTTGCTCACTCATGTGGTTCCAAAAAATATTAGTTTATTCTGTTGAAGACAAGACATTTTGGAGAAAAAAATAGCTGAAAAGCTGTAAGCATGGACATTCATTGCAGGGAAATCAAATACTATGGATGTCAATAGTTAATGGTTTCTGTCTTTCTTCAAACTTATTCTTTTGTGTTCGATAGAAGAAAGAAAATCAGACAGGTTTGGAACAAGGGCAAGTAAATGACAATTTTCAGTTTTGGGTGAACAATCCTTTTAATGTTAATGGCTAAACGATAGCAAATGTTTATTATTTAAAATTCAAAATAATATATATGATAGAAGCACACACTAACATATATTGATAAAAGTACCATGACTTTCCATGATTTATTTTAGGAATTAATACATTTTCATGAATTTTTCAATATTTTGGAATGACTAAAACCAAAGAATGGTAACACAACAGAGCCCTGCATTTGAGCCCGAGCCCTTCGGGGCCCAACTTTTTTATGCCCTTAGAGCCGGGCTTCGGGCCAATTTTCACGTCATAGCTAGCAGACATATCGGGCTTTGGGACTGCTTTAGAAAACTTTTTTAATGTGATCTAATGCGTGCAGTCTGGAAGCGACAGTGATGCATGGCACATAGAGATTTCCAGCCATGTGCAATGGAGAACATAAAGAGAAAAATTGCCAATGGCGAACTTAAAACGGTGAAAAAACTCTAGAGGAAAGGCAAACCTTCTGGTCAACTTTTCAAATAGTGACAACTTTAAATGATGAGCCAACTGGTTATGCACAATGCACAACTTGTAAATAGAGTAAACTCACTGTGGACGGCATACTGCTTAGATATCGATGTCACATTACATTTAAAAAAAAAACAAAAAAACAAACAAACATTTCTCTAAATTATTCTGATAAAAATTAATTTGTATTAATTTGTATTAATTATTAAATACAAATCTGGTCTATTTTAATGAATGTAACAGTTTAAGCTGTTTGGCGGAAAAAAGACGGGCCAGAGATTTTGATAAGCTTTTAGACCAGGGTAGGGCTATAGCCTGTGCATCTAAGGTCAGGGCTGGGGCTCAGATTAAAGGCCCATGCAGGGCTCTAATTTAGAATTAACAATTTTACTTATCTATTTATATATCTGTTTGTTTGCAAATATCCCTCACTCATAAATGAATAGTAACCTGAATTGTTCATGTGCATTAAGTTATATTACCAGATCCGACTGTATTCAAATCAAATCTATTAGTAAATATTAAAACGAATATGGGTAAAATTAATTAATCAAGTTCATGTTGCTAACTACTGTAAACTATTTAGAAATTATTACAAAACCAAATAAAATAAAAGATCACTTAATTTTGATGGTCCGTTTGTTGAATATAAGTTACATTGCATGTTTATGCCAACTAATTCTCATTAGATTATAAGTAGACTGTTAGGTTAGGGTTAGGGTTAGTGTAAATTGACATGTACTTGCAAAGTTTCTTATAGTCAGTTAAATGTCTGTTGAAGAAGCAGTATCAACAAGTATTAAGCAGACAGTCTACTAATACTCAAATGAACCAAAATAAAGTGCTACCAAATAAAAAAAAAACTGAAGAGTTTATTCAAGATCATAAATACTAATATATATAAAATAAATAATACTAATTAAATAATTTAAATAATACTACATTGACACCAACAAACTCAAAGCAATTGAATGGTAAAGTGCCAATAATCTTACAACAGCTAAAATAAAACCATTCAAAAATCTTTAGAGAGGGTATTAGCAATGATTTGAGAACAGATTTAGACACATTTTCCATAATACATGACTTGCCAGCTCAGCATATGAAGGTAATGCGCGACAGGGTGGGTTTGTTTTGTGTGATGCAGGAGTGGGTGGAGGCTTGGGGCAGGAGTGCTGCAGTCTGCATGTTAAGAAGTTGGTGGTCAGCCAAAGGTGCAGTCTGAGTCATGGCTGGAGAGAGGGAGGGCGAGCCGGAGAGGAGCAGGAAATTAAAAGCGGAATAAACGAGGGGAGAGAGCGAGCGTGAAATGCAGCCAAAGGCTTTAGGATGAGTGAAAGATGTGATGAAAGCAAGAAGTAAACAGGACGATGGAGGCCGGAGGGCTGTTTTCACAGTAAGAGACAGATGCATATGCTCATACACTCCCTGTGACCTCCTCACTTCTCTATGCAGGATGTCCCATCACACCCAGGCCCTCCTGTGCGAGTGTAAACATCTCTACCAAAGGTGACCCCCAGAGGGAGAAAACTGCTTTTGAAAACAATCGCAAAATACTCTCCAAGGCTTACAGATTTTAAACTGTAAATCTACACAAATTCTATTTTACCCTGGGTTACCTATTAATCCTACACTGTAAAACCCAAAAAGTTAAGGTAACTCAAACCATTTGAGGAAACTGACTGCAACAAAGCATTTAATTTAAAAAGCTAATCCTAAGGAGTACTGTGAACTTAATCCATTTGAGTAAATGAAGCAATTTGAGCACAGTAAAACCCAATAAATGAAGAGAACTCAAACCAACTGAGTACTGTAAAACCCATTAAGTTAAGGTAACTCAAACTGTTTGAGGAAACCGATTGCTACAAACCATTTGAGTTAAACTAATCTATATGAGTATTGTGAACTTCATTT
Organism: Danio kyathit; assembly: GCA_903798195.1. Taxonomy (NCBI): domain Eukaryota; kingdom Metazoa; phylum Chordata; class Actinopteri; order Cypriniformes; family Danionidae; genus Danio; species Danio kyathit. Next base: position 33,333,637 of record LR812519.1, read on the forward strand.
AAGTTGAAGTAATGAGGTATTTAATTAACTCATTACCTTCAACACTTAGTTCAAAACTCTTTTCAAAGGAATAGAATTAACTTTCAGTAAATTTTGAGTAAACTACACACATTTCATGTGATAAAGTGGACTGTTTACGGTGTAGTTAAATTGAGATATTTCACTTTGTAAACATTGGGTCAACAATCATATTTGTATATTTACAAGGTTAGCTAAAAGATTGCTCAAAGATTTCTGCAAGTTGAATTGAGTTGAAACAATATAATAATTGAGTTTTTTTTTTTTGGGACAACTTAATTGCTTTGTTCAATCCACTTAATCTTTAATACTTAACTTGATTGATTTGTGATGAGACTTTTTTTTACCATTTCGCATTTTATACGGTGTCGTTTTATAATTGATTAATCTAGAAAATTTGGCAAATAATTGTGTCTGGTTGTCTTAAATCTTCTTAAATATAGTACAAACACTATTCTGTAGTTGCTTTACTGCAGTTAACATATTTGTGGTTAGGACATATTTGTCCCCTTAGGTGCTGAAGCTAAATGGTACAAAAAGCACATGAATATTTAATGGGGTAATGATTAAGTACATTTGTTTGTTCCAAATAATTTCTTACACATTTCCTTTCATCCCTTCACTGTTTTAAGTAAACATTTCCAAAGTAATTTTAAAACGTTTGATCAACAAAACCGATTTCCTCTTTTAAAACTACAAGGTATATTTAACTGTAAAACCCAACAGTCAACTTTATCAAACAAAATGAGTGTAGTTAACTTAAAATTTACTGAAAGTTAATTCCACTCATTTGAAAAGAGTTTTCAATTCAGTGTTGAAGGTAATGTGGTAATTAAATACCTCATTACTTCAACTTAAATGAAGTTCACAGTACTCGTATAGATTAGTTTAACTAAAATGGTTTATAGCAATTGGTTTTCTCAAATGGTTTGAGTTGCCTTAACTTATTGTTTTTTACAGTACTCAATTGGTTTGAGTTCTCTTCATTTATTGGGTTTTACTTTGTTCAAATTACTTCATTTACTCAAATGGATTAAGTTCACAGTACTCATTCTGGACTAGTTTTTGAACTCAAATGGTTTGTTGCAATCGGTTTCCTCAAATGGTTTGAGTTACCTTAACTTTTTGGGTTTTACATTGTACATACAAGTATTATGCTGCTTTGCGCACATTGTGAAAGCCGTTTAGTATTTTTAAGTCTTGTTTTCAAGGTAACCCCAATCTTTTGTGGTCACCGAAAGTTTCCACATTACTCATCCTTGCACAGGAAGAAAAAAAAAAAAAAGCTGTAGGTATATCCTGTCCACACTTCTCAGAGAAGCCAGATTTAGCACATTTAGCCCTGGGCTGGTTGTGAAGAGACAGAAAGAGAGAGATGTTGCCCAAGTGTCACTGTCACTATATACGGAATATTGCACAGGCATTTTAAAGCTGCTAGACGTTAGACATGTCCGTACAGCTGGCACAGAGGAAACCTCCATTACTTCAGAGAGCTGGTGATCGTCTCTGAAGTTTTAGGAGGAATCCTTCTTGGCTCAGGGAGATGGGTCCGACAGCTAACAGTGAGATGGAGAGAGAAAGAGAGAGTCCTACGTATTAATCCGTGAAGTGGTGCAATCTCTGAGATGCCAGGTAATCTCAACAATGCAGCTTTTGATGGCCTTACCATGGAGACAACATTAAAACCAAAGTCCAAAGCCTCTATTCTTATCTTGACCCTAATCCAAAACAACTCCACTTCTTGCTTATGTTTCTGTCACATTTCATCCCTCATCAGACTCTTATCGTGCCGTACAGATCCTCAAGCGTGGCACACATTCAAATGAGCAGGATGATGCGTTACGGCCTAATCTTCCCCCAAAATCACTTTCCTATTACACACAGCATGAGGCCCATTCAATTTCTATGGAAGAGGGCCAGTAATAGCATTATCATGCTAGTGTGAGTGAAGATGGTCTGTAATCCACAGCATGCCAATCAGATCTTTATCTAACACTTGTGTGTCAGACGTCCCTTAGAGATTTACTTATTTTCATGGCAGGTAAATGATACTAGGAGCAGACAATAAAACAACAATACACACGTGTAAATTTGTTTCTAACATGGTAACGCCAGTGTTTTCTGCACAAACTGCAAAGAAAAAGCAAGCAACCACATTCTCATTGTTCTCAAAAGCAGGTTTTCATAAAAGCAAGTTAGGGTATTACATATGGTTGTATTAAAAAATAGATATATCTATGAATCAGCATATGTGACTCTGGACAAAAATACACAGCCACAAGTGTTTTTTCGTTTTGTGCTTTTTTATTTTTTATTGAGATGCACAAGAAAGCTGAATAAATAATCTTTTCTCTAATCATTGATGTTTATTTTGTTAGGATGGGACAGTATTTAGCAGAGGTACAACTATTTGAAAAGCTGGCACTTGAGGGTTAAAAAATATATATAAATTCTGAGAAAATTGCATTTAAAGTGTTCCAAATTAAGTTTGCTGGCAATGCATATTATAATATCATTATTAAAAACTAAGTTTTAATGCATTTAAAGAAGGAAATTTACAATATATCTTAATGGGACATTATCTTTTGGCATAAAAGTGATCATTTTGACGCATACAATGTACTTAAAAAACATTTTAATGTATAAAAATATACCACATATACGCTAGGTTGCAGCTGGAAGTGGTGTAAGTGAGACCAGCAGGGGGCGCTCAACTTGCAGTCTGCGTGGGTCCTAATGCCCCATTATATCCATAGGAACTCTACTGTACTGCTCAGCGAGCGCCATCTTTTAAATGAGACGTTAAACCAAGGTCTTGACACTCTGTGGTTGTTAAAAAATCCCAATTGCCCAAATTTGCCCAACATGGCCTCCTAACCATCCCTACATCTTAATTGACTTCATCACTCTGTCTCCTTTCCACCAATAAGCTGGTGTGTGGTGTGCGGTCTGGAGCAATATGGCTGCCGTCGCGTCATCCAGGTGGATGCTGCACACTAGTGGTGGATGAGATTCCCCCCAAAAATGTGTAAAGTGCTTTGAGTGTTCAGAAAAGCGCTATATAAATGTAAGAAATTATTATTATTATTATTATTATTATTATTATTATTATTATTATTATTATATGTAAAAAAAAAATTTTTTTTTTTTTTAAACTTAACATGTTTTTTGAACAAACTAAATCTTTTAAATAAGTGTGGTAAATTTATGTGAAACTATCCTGTCAAGTTCAAATGCATAAAGTAAATACCCTTAAAAACCTTCTAATTGTAAAATAAATTGGGTATACAGTAGCTCTGATCCTTGATAAATTAACATTTTAGCCAATATTTTTTAACCAGCTTTTCTCCATAAAAAACTTGGTGTTGATTAATCACTTCTGCAAAAGGAGGAAGCCATCCCATAGCAGTAATGGTGCCAATTCTCAATAAACATTATCTGTTATGAGAAAAGCTGCTAATCTGGTCTCAGATCAGCAGTGAAGGGCACCTTCTTACCGACACAGAAAGAAACCTGCTGCTTCCAACAGATGGACTGCAGCAGAATGGCCCCTTCGGACAGAATTTTCTGTTTTTAATCTATAAACTCAAAATGGACTCCACTATAATGAGCAAAAAAAACATTGAAGGGAGTTTAATGAGAACGGAGCACTTGTGTGCAAAGGAATTCCAAATATTTTCTCACTATGACATTCTTTGGCCTGCTTTATCCTTAGACAATATCAGAGTAAAGCAAACAAAGAACATAGAGAAACTTGGACAATGAGACACACAACCACTATACAAAGAGAAAGCGCACACATTCATTCTTCAGACAAAATGGAGGTCAAACTGAAAAGAACAACAACTAGTGTTTGTTTGAGATGGTGTGTATATGGGGGTCGGAGATGTACAAATTCACGACCCATGACCCACAGGAGCCTATTTGTCTAGATCTGCTATCGATCCAAACCAGAGAAGGCTTTAGTCTCAGAGGGCGAGTATCTGGCTGTGAGCTGCTTCCATGAGCTCCTGGGCTTTACAGCACTTAAATGGTGAACTGAAGTGTAGCGAGAGGAAAAAGTAAACAGACCCAAGGTCAAGAGAGACTGTAAGAGAACCAGAAAGAAAGGAAGAAAGCAATGAAACACAAGGGAGGCTGGGGAACATCCATAGATTGATGGAGGCAATGCAGCCGAGTGAACATTTGCGGCTGTGGCCATGACAACAGGACTGCAGACCGCTGATAAAAAGTGACTGTGTGGTGCACAAAATGCTAATGTTTTGGAACGGAAAATAAGTGCATATTGGATGTTATTAATGAACTCCAAAAGACAGTTAATAGTTTACAGTTGAGCGAACTGCAGAAGGGAATAGAGAGTAGCAGAAAGTATAGCAGAAGGGAAGCAGTCACACTAAATCCCATTGTCTCCTGCTTCACTGTGCCACTTCCTCTGACAGGCGCTTCAAAGGACACGGCATTTCCTGTTTAATTGGCCACAGCCAGTGTCGCGGGACTCACTAAAGCATTGCATCAGTCTTGAGACCCTATTCACAGCTATATTCTAAGAAAATATACCATACTAAGTGCTTTTAAGACCAAGAGGAATTTAAAGGGAATGTCAACATCTTATAAATGTACATTTATATGAAGCACACTAGGAGTTGAGCTATTATGAGCAATTAAGTTTAATCTCATTTAAAAAAAATTCATCACCTTCGCTGCCAATCAGGAAGGAAGCACAAAGTTTAAAAGGACGCGAGCGTGAAAGCTCGTTCTCTCTTGCTTGCTTTTCTCTTGCTTGCCTTTTTGGGTGTTTTGGCTTGTGTTGTGAGTTATTATGTTGATGTGACTTTAGAGCTTGTTCTTGTTTCAGTTTTGGTGCGTTTGTTACAGTCTTGTATGAGTGTATTTTACGAACTCTCATCTTTGGTGTCAGAATTCCCCTGGAAATCGAGGAGTTTAGCTGTCACGTGACCTCGCAACACGCAGAAAACTCCACTGTCTAAACACACTAGTTTAGAAGTGAGCACCACCCGCTGTAAGTTTTCTAGGTATATTTGGTTAGAAGAGTAGTATTAGATATAGCGTGCAAACGCTGAAGATGTTTTGTTTATTTACTATTAGTAGGTAGTTTAGAGGATAATTTTCAGCTAGTTTTGGGGTTATATTGCTTTCCTTTATTTGCCGCCATTTGAAAATCTTTTACCCATTCACAACATACATTAATTGATTTATTTTCTTTTGTGAGATTCCAACTTGTATATAATAATTTTGCTGTTTGACTTTTCACTTTTGTAAATAAATTAACTTATTTTTGCATTATTTGGTTGTCGTTCTGCTATTTTGTCACATCAGATGTTACCTCTTTAACCCCTAGAGCTAAGCTTTAAAGTCGTAACATTCAGCTAATTGGTTTAGGCTTGAATAACTATATTTTTGAATTTAGAAATAACTTTCACTGAACCTTCTGATCACACAGTAAAAACGGTGTTGTTCTTTCTTGCTTTGTTTTTCCAGTTTTGATCTTTTCACATTTACTTGAGATGCAAAGGGTCTTGTTTTCTGTGATCTGAACTGATCAAAAAGCACATTTATAATTAAACCAAGAAATATCTGACAATGGGATCAGAGGAATCAACTTAAGTGAACTAAAAGACAGTGTTGGGGAAAGTTACTTTTGAAAGTAATGCATTAAAATATTGAGCTACTCCCCCAAAAAAGTAAGTAGTTGCTTTACTTCTTGACGCTATACATGCTGTATATACAGATTAATGAAAGTTGAAAGCAATGTGTTTGCTACTTTTGTATTTTTGTCTTATTAGTTCAGTAAAATCACTGTCCATTGAGATTATTCTTTTCAATTTAGCAAATTATTATTTAAAAGGGAATTAATCTAACTCTAGTTACATAAAAAAAATAATAACTCCAGTATTATTACTTAATTTTTTTAAATGTAATGTTACTTTACTCATTACTTAAAAAAGTAATATTACAAGGTATATGCAGGAATCCTAAAGGTAATTTCAATACCTTTTTAAGATCTTCTCAGAATATTTTGAGACCTGATCACCACTTCAAGTTCTAATCAGTATCAAACCTTTAACTTAATAAACAGTTGTTAATAAACAGTTATAGTTAAATAAATTAATGGAGAACAACAATGCAACAGAACTCAGATAAGCCCGGAAGAAACAAAGCTTGAAAGAATAAATTTTAGTGGTTGTGACAGGCTTCAGCCATTGTTTAAACTCATCTTTCTCCAACCAGAAGTACACAAACTTACATTTTCCTATTTTGCCATCTTTTTCGCTCTATGGTTTCGCTACATGAAGGGGAGCATCACATCACATTTCCGCGTTTGTTGCAAATACTTGACATCACCTAGACGGAGGAGTTTGGCCAGATGTGCCCCAGCCCGAACCAATCGCGTGGATCGAGCACGCTGTTGTTAATATTAGGAGGAAAATAAATATATATATTTTTTTCTTTTTTATATATTTCCCCAATGATGTTTAACAGAGCAAGGACATTTTCACAGTATGTCTGATAATATTTTTTCTTCTGGAGAAAGTCTTATTTGTTTTATTTTGGCTAGAATAAAAGCAGTTTTTAATTTTTTTATGAACCATTTTTGGGTCAAAATTATTAGCCCCTTTAAGCTATTTTTTTTTTTCAATTGTCTACAGAACAAACCATCATTATACAATAACTTACAAAATCACCCACCTGCCGAGTTAACCTAATTAACCTAGTTCAGCCTTTAAATGTCACTTAAGGCTGTATAGAAGTGTCTTGAAAAATATCTAGTAAAATATTATTTACAGGCATCATGGCAAAGAAATCATTTATTAGAAATTAGTTAATAAAACTATTATGTTTAGAAATGTGCTGAAAAAAAAATCTCTCCGTTAAACAGAAATTGGGGGGAAAAAATAAACAGGGGCTAATAATTCAGGGGGGCTAATAATTCTGACTTCAAATGTATATAACACTTTGGACAACGCTTGAGCAAAATTTAAGACCTCGTAAAAACATGATTAATCCTTTTTAATACCTTTTAAGTAATTTTCTCATAATTGATTTATCAACTTTTAATACTTTAAGACCCTGCGGACATCCTGTATTACATAACTCTCGTTACTTGTAATGTGTTACTCCCAACACTGCTGAAAGAAATAAAAAACATACCCAGATAACAAATATTTTCTTGTTTAAAGCATAAACTTACTTAGTTGTGTTACATTTACTAGAACAAGACTACATTTGAACATTTTATACAGTAATACTGCCTCTCAAGAAAGACAAAATACAGAAGTAGTTTTGCACTCACTTAATCTGCTCTTGGAAGACCCACAGAATCCATGAAAAATAAATAAATTACTATATTTAAATACAAAATTAAAATGTTTAATTGACAAGATTTTCGGGAAAACACCAAGTTAAAACAGCATTTTTGAAGGGTGGGGGGTGCGAGGTGATAAGGGCATTCATTAATTGCATTGTTGTTCTTAGTATCGACAATTTTGAGAGATGTAAACAAAAACAATAGTCCCAACGCATTTCCTGTTTTACATTTTTATGTTCTATAGCTTCCGAGAATCCAAAAAGAGCCACATATTGATAAATAATGTTATGATAGCTATTTCAACATTAAGTTATGAATTGCCTCTTGTTACAGTTATGAAATAGTTTATTAACAAGCAGGAAATATTCATGGACCAATTACATCACCACATTGAAATGGTCTATTAAATGCACTGTATAATACATTAAGTAGTTTGCTTAATCTCTGATACTTTTTTTTTCTCTCACAAATTTAGATATTTTTTCTGGATAACAGAAGCTGATCCAAGCTTTACAAGCATTTTCAAGCTGGTGCTTCTTTCCGACAGCTCCGCAAACAGCACTGCATGATGGGAACCAAAAAGGCAGCCTGCCATATATGTGGCGATGACCCTAATCATGGCGCATCTGCCATCTGCTACGATGATGTCTCTCATCAGACAGCATGTTGCTGCTGCACCAATCACGTCTCCACTGTGATAAGACGAGGGCCAATCAATGTACACTAGATTTGATTACAGAAGCCCAATGACTGATAACCTTGGGAATGATTTGCGATCACTTCAATGGGGGAGAACAAAAAAACTGAATACTGAAGAGTCACATGAAGGATGGGAAAAAGGAAAAATCTAACAAATGAGCATGAAAATGATAGTGTCTGTTATGCTGCGAATAGTGAAGAGAGAAATTTTCATTAGACTCTGGATGAAAATGGAGGTCAGGATGGAAAGGGCAGTGCTGCATGATAAGTGAACCACACGCACACACACACACGCTATTTTACAACAGCCATAAACTTGCAGCAAGGACCATGTCACTGCATCAGCTAGTGCAATGAATCCTTAAAGTGCAGGAGGAAGGAAATGGCAGAGAATGAATGAGAGAAAGAAATAAAGAAAGGAGTCATCCAGAAAGACATGCAGCTCGTGATCATCTTAGCGTTCAATAGAACATGAGTGTTCTCACATTCTCACGTGAATAAGTGATGAAGACGGTCATGTGAAGGTTTTCTGGATGAATTGAGATGGCAGCGAGTGCTGTTGTACAAGGATGTTGAGTGAAAACACACACCTCCCATGAGTGAGGGAGTGAGAAGATGGAGAGAATCAGAAGACAGATGCACATTAAGCACATGCATGAAGGGCCAGCTCAATCTGAATTCATTTGAAAATGCAAGGAAAGCCAACGGTTGGATAATAGATGACCAATAAATACATTTGTGATAACTGGAAAAATGAAATTATCTTTGATTCAAATAAGGAATTTTGAGGGATGAACAAATAGAATTTTTTTTCAGAACAATCCAGTAATGACTTTAACACTTAATCTACAGAGGCAATCCGTTTAAATTTAGCAATTGAATAATTTTGAAATCATATAACCCATATAACTAAAATACCCTGACTTTTCCTAACAGTGTATATATTTCATTCTAACTGTGCATTCACACTGAAGGCGGCGAGAGCGTCAAAGTTTGCTCTGGATGCCCTGGGGATAACGCTGTCTACTTTCACGCAGCAAGCGGCGAGCGGTTCAAAATTCGCTACATTAATCTCGTACTTAAAGGAGCCATTGCAGTATATCAGCTTATCACTTACATTCCCGCATAAAAGCATGCGTTCTAGTGTGAAAATGTTGCGCCTCTTTAATTAAATTCTTTTAACTATGGAAGATCAAATTGTTGCGTGTGGTGTGGCTTTGCTCCACTTATCCAATATGTCCATATGTCTAAAATATACAGAAGCAGACACTGTTTGTACTGTCGTTATATGTCGCTACTGTCGAAAAAAAAAAAATAAATAACATTAATGCACATCAGTAACTCGCCTGTAACTTTTTTTATTTATGTCCCTGTAAGAAAACATCGTAAATAACTGGAAATCTGGCGATAATCAAACCCTACGGAACAACTGTGGTCGGAACCAAAGTTCACAGGACTGTGTTCTCTGGAATCCTTTCAAGTGGTGGACTTCTACATTCTGATTGCTTCCTGCCGAACCTGCCGATACAGTTGGGGGTGGAAGTTAACGAGAATTATTTATATTATTTATTACATTTCACCTTTATTGTATTTTATTAATATTTACTCCCACCAAAACTCTAAACCCAATCGTCACAGTAACAGTAGTTGTACCCAGTGTGCGAATTATACATTGGCTATCAGGGGGAGGGGTATCAACATTTTTGGGAATGTTAGTATGTGCTATACATACTTCAGTGAATCAAATGTATGTGTTTAATTAAATTACATCTAATTTATTCATAAAATGTATTTACGTTTTCAGTGTTTTGTGAGATAGGCTATTTAGTGTATTCTGACCTGATTAGCTATTTCAGCTTACTTAAAGACAAACTATGCAAACAATGCATCTAATATGACATTCCTTTTAGTCAATATGTAGAAACAAACACCTATTTTATGAGAAAACATTGTTTTCTCCACATCTTGTAAACTCTTATGGTGCCTATATCAGTGCTCTAAATCAGCCGGTTTCAGACTGTTGAGTGAGTTTTTTCTTGCATGGACTGATTGGCAAGATTATGCATTCACATGAACCGCTATAGGGGTGGTCAAATAGATTTCATTTATTAACATTATTATTTAAAATACAGATCAGAGTGTACTTTTTTCAGTTTCAAAGGGCTGACCTCCCCGACACATCTTGTTTTGACGTCCTTCAGGGGGGGATTAAGGCTTAATTAGGAGGGACAATCCCCCCAAACCCCCCCCTGTACTTCGCACCCTGGTTGTACCGAGTATTATTTATGCTATCAATGAAATTACCCAATAAATTGTATTCTGTAACGTCTACCCCTACCCTAACCCTAAACCCAACAGTCACAGTACTGTAAAAATATTAATTATTGTTATACAGTGTCATAAAAAATGCTGCTATATTGATGTGCATATCGCACTTCCGGCCGGCCACGTAACACTTTACCCATGAGAGCTCATTACCATAAAGTTGACTTTTTTTTCAACTCTCCTCTATGCCCACACCCATGCTTCCAGTTAATTTGACGCTTTTGCCACTTGTGTGAATGCACAGTAATGCTATTAACATTACAACACACACACTGGTTCATCTCTATGTATTGTGTGCTGTCTCATTATAATATAAAACACCTTCTGCAATTAGTATCCTTAAATCAAATATTCAATATTGCATGTGTGTGATTTTAATAAATGTAAATGTTTAATTGATGCATGTACATCATTTTTATTTAAATTTTGCAGACTTGGAATAATTGAACTCTATTTTAAAATAATGAAAGAAAACGCACCTTCCCAGTAACAGCAGACCACACTTTGAGCGTGTTGTCGTCTGAGCCGCTCACTATGCGGTTTCCACAGAACTGGAGGCAGGTGATGACATGGTCGTCATGGCCTTTCAACACCTGGAAATGGAAGATGGCACAGGAGGAAAAAAAAAAGATGATTAATTACAACCTGAGCAGAAATGCCAGCATTTCACTGGTGTGAGAGAATGACGTCAAACTGCTGATGTGGCAACTGAAACCGTGACAGGTTCACCAGATCACCATAGTAACATACAAGTGCTTTGCAACATTGCTGCTAGAGTCACACCAATAATAAACAATTTCAAACTCCAGCTAATGAAACACATCTGATTAACTCGTCAGTTCTTCAGTAGAGACTCCAACACCTGAAATGAACGAGTCAGCACAGGAAGACTTGGGAGGAAAAAAGTAAACAGCTGGTTTCTCTTCAGGAACAGTGTTGGGAAATACTTAAGTAACTGCTTCTGCTGGTCTGGTGCAGCTAATAACATCAAATTTCTATTTTTGGCACGCACTGCACCTTTAAGATGATTTCTAAGTAGCTCTTTACAGGTTGGTGCAGGCGTTTTCTTAAACATTAGCACTAATATCTGTTCCAGGTCTGAGCCCCAGGTGACAGGCTGATGGGTGTCTCTCTAAAGGAATTCAAAATTAGACATCCAAGTGATTAAAGTGATTTAATAGATTGCCTTCAGTTACAGTGAAAGAAATGAAAGCAGGTACTATGCATCTCTTTAAAAAAATGATCCCAGAGTTTTGAACAATGTAATGTGTATTTATATAGTGCATTTATCATGTATGGTCATACACCCAAAGCGCTTCACAATCATGAGAGGGGGTCTCTCAACACCACCACCAGTGTGCAGCATCCACTTAGGATGATGCGACGGCAGCCACAGAACAGCACCAGGGCGCTCACCACACACCAGCTATAGTTAAAGTGGAGAGACAGTGATAGAGCCAAGTCGGTGGATGGGGATGATTAAGAGCCCATGCTGGGTAAGGGTCGATGGACGGAATTTGGCCAGGACACCAGGGTTACACCCCTACACTTTACGAGAAGTGCTCTGGGATTTTTAATAACCGCAGAGAGTCAGGACCTCGGTTTAACGTCTCATCTAAAAGATGGTGCTCATTGACAGTATAGTGTCCCCTTCACTATACTGCGGCATTAGGACTCACACAGACTGCAGATTGAGCACCCTTGCTGGCCTCACTAACACCACTTCCAACAGCAACCTAGTTTCCCCATGTGGTCTCCCATCCAGGTACTGACCAGGCTCAGCCCTGCTTAGCTTATGTGAGCAAGCAATCTTGGGCTGCATGATGATATGGCTGTGGCTAAATAAGTCTCGTTCTCATCAGTATTAAATAAATATTTTTAAAAAATACAGTAATAACAGTACTATTCCGAAATGTTACTATTTAAAATATATTTTAATACATTTTAAAAATGATTTCCAACAGCCTATTAATGCAGTTTAGTGTCACATGATCAGAAATTATGATAATATGCTGATTTGGTGGTCATTTCTTCTTACCGTTGTTGAAAACAGTTGTGAAGCTACATTTATTTTGTTTTGCTTTTCTAGCATTAAAAGCATTCATTTGAAATGAATGTCTTTACTGTTACTTTTGACCAATTTTATGCCCTTATACTGAATAAAAGTAATTTCCTTAAAGAATCTTACTAATCACAAAAACTATTGAACAATAGTTAATAGTAATAAGTTTTATGGTGCACATGTATATTTTGGCAATAGATAAAAATACACTGTATGGGGCAGAATAGTCAAATTTTCTTTTATGTCAGAAAACATTAGACTAAAGCCGCCTTTCCACTGCACATGACATTTGGACACGACTGTTGGAATACACCCCCCTTGCCGTGCACCATGGGAGAGAAGCTGATTCTCACGGTGTCCGAAATAAAGGAGTGCAAAAGCAAGAGCCTTTATTCTCCGTGCGTTCACCATGGTTGAATAAATGAATACTAGAAACTTATAGACCGCAACATTTTTTGGAGGGAATGTGGAGACAACATAAAAAAATAAAATAAAAATAAAAATTATTACTCACTTATGAATAGAAATATTTTTTTAATATAGACTTTTTTTCTGATTCAAAAAATAATGAAAAATATATGAATACATTACATCCGGTCGCATACGATCTAGTTACAGGAGTTCAAATATTTTAACGGATCCGCAGCTCAAATTGAATTCGAATTTTAAACATAATCAGAACTCCACACAGCTCACAGACTACTCTCCATTGGAAATGAATGACTTCTGATCTGTCGCATGTCATGTGCAGTGGAAAGGCAGCTTAAGTAAACATCATGTACATTCATATGTTTAGTCAATTTCTTACTGTAAATATATCAAAAGTTATTTTTTGTTTGGTGATGTGTACTGCTAAGCAATTGTTTTTCAACCCTCAGATTCCAGATTTTCAAGTAGTTTTATCTTTATGTACGCCAAATATTGTTATCCTAACAAAGTATACATCAGTTAGAGCTGGGCTGATAAACGATATTATATCGAATCACGATAAAATTCATGTCAATGATAAACTCTGCACTATTTTTTACCCTGTACTGATCTAAGAGCCAATCACACAGCAGAAATGTGCAACAATGGGAATCTAAAGTGTGTTGATATCAGAGATGTACCGAATTTTCAGCAAACAAAAATTTATTGACCGAAAACATTATGCCATTTAATGGACCCTCTAATTTTTAAGGCTTCAGTCATTGTTGGGGTACTCCTTTTAAATCTGGAAGCATTAATAACTTATATCGAAATATTGATCGTTATTGTTCAATATGAAAAATAATTAAGGATTGAATTTTTGTCATATTGCCCAGCCTTAACATCAGTTCTATATAACTATAAATCTAACTATAAGTGACCCTTTCTATCTTATATATAATGAAGCTTATTTAGTTAAAAAAGAGAGACACTTATGACTGGTTTTGTGGTCCATAGAGCTATTAATAAATTAAACAACATTACATTTTAATGTATTTATTAATACATATTTCTTCTTCTGTCTTCAGACTGGACATAAATGCAAGGAATCTCATTAAATGTGATGTTAACCCACGAATCAAGTCTACATAAGATGTATGAAGTAAAATACGTGTGAAGAAGAAGTGTAAACCGAAAGTGATGAAGACTACTACCTTAGGTGACTTGAGATCTCCTCTCCTCCAGTTGGTGTCTATTCTGTGTTGTCTGATGTAGGCACTCTTCCAAGGACTGTGTGTGAACCCCGGCTTGATGACCTTCCTTCTCTTTATGTGCAAGGGCTCATCAATACCTGCAATAGAAATGGGGTTTATGTTGGTGACACTAATGATTGAATGCATAATTCCACTTGGCCTACTAGAAATCAGTCAGAGAGCTATTTAATATATTTGGGATGCTGTTAAGAGATACATTTCAAAAGTCAAAGAGTTTATGGGGGAGGTAAAAAAATATATACATTACCTTCTTCTTTGCATTTTTCCTTCCAGAGCAGGTTGTCCTCTGCTAGAATACGCCAGTAACGACACGTCTGAGCTGCCTGAAGCAGATCCTTTGGCTCCAGAAATGACAACACGTGCAAAGCCAACTACAACAAGACAGAGACAGAAAGAGTCCGACATCAGGAACATCAGGAGAGGGTGAGGCTGATGGAGAAATAAAGAACCTCTTTACTTTATACAATGTTCTCCACCCAAATATGCATGTATGGATGTTTGTGTGTACATTATATGTGTATGCGATTTTGTGATCTATCAGGACACAAATTTATATAATGACATGGTTTTGACACAGGGATTACAAGCAAAAGTTGACATGTACCCGTTTCTCAAACGCTTCTGAAGTTATATATATATCATAAAAAATGAGTTTTCAGAAATCTCCTTTCCTGTGAAGTATTGGGTTTAGGGATAAGGTGTTGTTCGGGCAATAAATACAGCTTGTTAAGTATAAAACAATGGAAAACCTATGGAATTTCCCCACAGATCGATATTACTAGCATTTATATTCACACAACGTATGTTGCTCTAATATTCAATAAATAACTATGGGAAGCTCCTAGAATTATTAATCCAATTTAAAGACTTGATGACATCAGTCAAGTGATAAAGTACACATTGTTCCCCCTTGTTCTCACATTTTCAAGTGTGCTTCCACTTTGCAAAGACCTCTGTGAAGACAGAGCATGTCCAAACAGTTCCAGCAAATCTTATGCAATCTATCAAAAAGGTTGCAGTCTGAGATTCCACAATGCGTACAGTATTAGCCTGAAGGAGCTTTTTCCACAATCTGCCTCGATCAGGCAGACAGACACACCCTGCATACTACTGCACCGACACTGAACATAAACAACACATGACAGGTGAAGGAGGACAAGAACTGCAAGCTGAAACAGCCACGGAGAGAAGAGAGGATGAAAGGAAGAGGGCTGCTATTAAAGAAAGAAGGAGAGCGGGAAAAGGTGGGGGAGGGGTGGTTTCATCTCTATTTTCGTGAAGAGAAGCTCAGAGAGTTGTAAGATCTTTCTGAAGAGGTGTAAGAGAGGACATGTCTGTCATTTGAACTCCAGCACTTGCTTCGCTTTAAAAGCAGTCTGTCAAATATTAGAGCAATGAAGTGGAAGACTGTTAAAATAAAGGAAATTAAAAGATCTGCTTACAGATCCGGATCTTGGGAATTTCAATCCATAAAACGCTATGCTTTATTTACTACTGAGCTATTAAAACTCATTTTTGCATTAGAAAAAGTATTCAAAAAGGTGTTTATTAAATTTGTACACGAAAACGCCCACATACCATAATGTCAATAGGGAATAAGCTGAGTTTCATACAAACTAACTACCAGTTTAGAAAACAAATAAAAACACCATGACAGCATGTTGGGTTATGTATACAATTGATTCACCTTTTTCCAGTAGCCTTGATTATGGATGTATTTTTCCCCATTTATTTTATCATAGAGATTTGAAACCAAGTCTTCATTAAAGAGAGACCAGCAAAACAACTAGCTAGGCTAGTGGAGTTAAATCAGAAAATATAACTGTGACAAAATATAAAAAGAGAAAAACAAATATCAGACTTAATGACTTAATGAAGGAAGCTCATTAAGAACAACAACCTCATTAAGCATTACTTAAGACAAATATAAGGAATAAAAATGAAGAAAATATTATTTATGGTAAATTTTTATGTTGTGTTATCTAATATGTCTGGTATTATTGCATTAGTTTAACAAAAATCATCTGCTGCAGTCTAGGTATTTAAACAAGACTATAAATATAGCAGCAAACACATACAGTAGGCAACTGTTCACAGACCAGCTTGTCCATTCCAATTTAGTGGACAGCCATAAAAGCTGATAGCATCATCAAAAGCATATATAATTCATTGAAAGCCTCAACTCTTAGATGAGGTATGCATTAAACGGTATATAAATTACCTTAAAAAAATCTATTCCTCTTTAAAGTCAAGGAATGGAATTTTTGCTTCCAGAAGCAGACCACTGACTGCACCTTATTGCACATAATGCATTTTGAATGAATCTTTTGAGGGGGAAATATTCACCATTTCAAAGCCAAAGTTTGCTAGGTTAGTGGCATCAAAACTTTGAAAGACAATTTACTTCAGACATTGTAAATGAAAAAAATATGATACATTTCCACTGATTTTGAATTGTGCTTTTTAAACCTATTTTAGGCAAATGGAACCCAAGAGAAATTTTTTTTTCGAATGAATGATGTCAAATCACTTTCACTTGAAAAACCTTGTGGATTACTCTCACCTGAAACACAGCTAACTCTTGTTGAGCCAATTAAATCTCAATCACTTCATCTGGACAACCAAAATTGTGTTATTTACTGCAGTTCATACTTAACTGCTTTAACGATGCTTACTGTTGACTGAGACTGATCTCAGAACTAGCATTAGCAGTTATGGCTAATATTAATGTGGATTACTTTCACCTGGACCACAGCTAACTCTTGTTGAGCCAATATATCTCAATCATTTCATTTGGACCACTAAAATTGTGTTATGGCAAACATAACTGCTTTAATGATGCTTACTGCTAACTGAGATTGATTTCAGAACTCGCATTAGCACAGTAAACGAACATTAATGTTTTAAATAAAACTGCCAACTCCTAAAGCATTAGTGCTACTCTTCTGCAAGGTAGTAACGTCAAAACCTTACTTGATAATCTTCTAAATCTTCAAACTAAGTTAAGATTAAACTCTAACAAGTCTTTTGTATTAACTTAAAACACTTAAGATTCATTTTATGGTTAATAATTTTTCCCTATTACCACGATCAAAGCAAGCAAAAATCCACACAAAGCATGCTGGTAACTACATATCCGCAATCCAGTTACACCAACATAATTCCTTAACGTTGTCACAACACAAAATTATTAATTTAACTTATTTATACTTATATATATATATTTTTTTTTAGAAATTTAGTGGATTGAAGCATAGATAAACAAGAATTGTGCCATTTCAGCTCATTTGCGAATGAGTGCGAAAGAGTTTAGGGTTCTGTTTACCTCTCTGGGCAGCAGTGAGATGAAGTCTCTCTGAAACTGCGGTTCGATCACCTGCATCATGTGTTTGACCTGCGTGGGCTCACAGCTGTCGATTAACTCATCCAGCGCAAGCAGCTTCTCTGGTCCACTCCAGCTCTGAAACACACAACAGTACATCATATTACACCAACAACATCTTTCAATTAACGAGCAATGCAGCAAACCATTTCCTGAGTAGGTTATTTCAGATATGAACTTAACCACGACAGTGCTTGCGAGTCAAGTAGGGAACTTCCCAGAGTTTGTTTTCCCCATATTAAGCTGCGGTCAATTTCATCCAGTTCAATCAAAACGTTTGGCTGCTCTCACGGTGTTCAGAGTTTAATTCGCTCTCAGTGAGGACGTGCTGCACTACAGAGATTGAGCCAAAGTCATTCCGCTCTGAAGCGCATCAAATGAGGGAGGAGGATTGCTCAGGGATGTTTATGATGGAAGAGGGATGCACAGAAGAGGACTATGGGGAGGTAAAGCACCAGTAATTTACTGCTGAAACGCTTCAGCTGAGGAACTCAGATTTGTTGTCGCAGGCTGGTTTATGTCTATATGTGTTTATGCAACCATAACTGCTATTTTTAAAAGTGCAAACTCGTCAGACACCATTAAACAGGTGAGCAAAATCAGATTCAAATGTGGATTTTTAAATCAACACTACTAAAAAATTAAGTTCAAGATGTAGGCTATTTTAGACAAAATACAAAAAACAAAAATTATAGCTGAATTATTATTAATAATATTAATTATTATATAATAATAATAATAATAATAATAATTTCAAATGTATGTTCAAACTGTTCAAACATTTGGGTTCAGTTTTCTTTTTTAATTAACATTAATTCAGCAAGGACACTATCAAAAATGACAGAAACTACCTTTACAATGTTCTAAAAAATATGTAACATTATATAAACATAAAACATAAATAATTGCTGTTGTTTTGAACTTTCTACTGATTCAAAAATGCAGGATTTCCCATAAAAATATTAAGAACCAGAAGTTTCAACAATGATAATTTAATTCTTGTAAAAAAAACGCAGAGTTCCACACAATTCTTGCATGCTGTCCCAACAGAAATAGATCAAGTTAACTTAATAGTTTTTTTCTTTTTATTTGTTACAAATTTAAAAGGAAGGACTGAACACAATACAATTACGTTGTCCTAAAAAAACTGAAAAATTGTGTTGATTCAATTCCTTTTAAATAAGTCAGGGTTCAACAATAAGGACTGTCCAACACTCGGGACAGTACACAGGACCATTACTCGCTCAATCTGGTCGACGGATTGCTGCCTTGTCACTAACGTTTAATTTGCCTACGACTATTTGTCAATTACATGGAAATAAAAAAATAAATAAATCAATCAATAAATAATAATAAAAAAAATGTAAAAACGAGAAACAGCATTTAAATGCCTAAAAGCAAACTATCTTCCTTGTGTTGCGGTAAACACCATATTACTTTTCGGTTATGAGGCTAAAAGAAAACGTCTGTTTCTAACATCTTGGAAGCAGACATTTACGTAGGTACAACACGACAAAAAAATGAAGTGATGTTTTGCACAGTTTGCCGTCAGTTTGGCAGGTCAGCCACCTTTTGTTTTGCAATAAAACCCTTACATATTTTTTATACTGCTATATTTAGTTTGCATAACACTTTGAATTTTGCTCATTATACATTTATTAACATTCTTAAAATATTTTAATTCTAGTTTTACACACATTTGACACATTATTTAAAATATGTGGCTAAGAAATAGCTATTAACTTTTCTTTTTTTTGTGGGGCCAGTGAAAATATTGGAAGGGCAAGGAAACACTGGCCCAATCAGACCAGTAGAAAAAAATCCTTAGCGTTGAATCCTGTAAGTAGTTTGAACAAGCAGCTACAATAATTTGTTAGCATAGCATAACAGCATGATTTCTGAAAAAAACATTTGACCAATAATTAATATACATTTTTATTTGTCTACATTCAACTACTTCTACACATTATTCTAACTTTAGAATAGACTTTTCCAAAATCACAAATTTGAATTCCCTGCCAGGCTTTTCATGACTGTCTCAACTCTGCGCTTATAAAAAATGACAAGGTTGCAATTCTAGTGGCCGACTTCAACCCTGAGCACACAGAACTGCCACTAAGATCTATCACCACAGGCTTCCACTGTAGAATGCAGAAATGAGACATTTAATGTGAATCACGTAAGCGATACTGGAGCCCAGAGCTGCTGACTCACAGGGAAGCGGGGTGTCATTTGCACCTCCAGAAATAAGCCTTACAATAAACTCAGAACAGAAACAAACAACTCATTAAGCACCGACGGAGAAAACAAGCAAATTCTGAAATCACGGCACAGGCAGATCACGATCGACAGGAAGTAACACATTACTATTGATTCTATCTTAAGACAGCATCTAACGACTCGCCTTTGACGTCATGAAGGATTACGTCCACAACCCCAGATCAATTTTATTAAAGGATTTTGTGTGGAAAGGGAAATCTAGCATGAGTCTCGAAATTAATTCGAAAGAAGCCAGAACACATCTTGGGCGAAACTTTCAGCATTAGATGAAAGCTTCTTCATCCTTTCAGTCAACACAGGTATCTGCTATTTCATGCCAGAGCAGCTTCGTTAAGCCTGAGGACTGATCAAGCCTGTAATTATCCGTAAGGCACAGCAAACACGAACTGAGGTGGAGCCTCGCTTTTCTGTCGAGGCTTGAATTGTTGTTCTAGTGTGACAGATATGACGATTCAAATGGCTGCAATCTTATGTCATTACAACTGTACATGCTTAAATAGCTAGTTTAGATTCTGTCAGATCTTTATACTAGGACGTAATTGATACCTTAAAAGCAAAAGTCATTTCCTGTCAATTCCATCAGTTGCTTTATTTCAATTGTGGTCATGTTGCACTGATACAATCCCTCATTTTAATTTATTTGGGAATAGAGTGGAACTTTGATGACAATTTGTATGCAAAAACCCGGAAGAGAGTTAGCATTTTAGCAGTTCCAGTTCTCTTGTCCCAAAGTCAACCAAAAGGTTTTTTGAATGGGATTTCGGTTAAATTGCTTAAATAAGTTTCGTAGCTTCCACAAACTCAAGTTACTTTCACGTTTTATTCCACAACATAAAACACATCAGTTACATCCAACTCTTGATTTTTTAAATCGGTTACGCTTCTTTAAAAAGACCGTTGCTATTAAGTTGCTAAATGGGACTACACTGTAAAAAATGCAGGGTTCCACACAACTCATTCATGTTGTCCCAACACAAATTAAGTTAACTTAACACTTTTAACAAATTTATGTGGATTGAACATAAAAAAATTAAGTTGTCCCAATGAAATCTCAAGAATTGTGTCGATTCAGCTCATTTTAATAAAGTAGTTTGAACAAGTTAAAAAAATATATTTTTTTGAGTGTACAGACGATGTCGGAGACATTATACGTCATTGAGCTGAACTGATCTGGAACGCAGCTCGCTTGTATTGGACATTTCTGTTATTTTGTTATTTTCATAAATAGTATTTTATAATTTGTAGTTTTTCCTAATTGGGAATTCATATTGTTTGTAGATAATGCCTTCAATTGTGGAAACCATTATGACAGATTAATTTGTTGATCATTTATTTTAATACAACGATTTAATGAAGATATAGCGCAGCCTGTCTCTTTCCTGCTCCCAGTAATGCAAATGTGTGAATAAATTCATAAAAATACAGAAATATTAACTGTAATTTTAATGTGATTTATTGATTTTTGGTCGTTTTGTTCTTTATTTAAACACATATTTAACTATCATAACTGCAATATTTACACTCGTGCTATAGCATATCGTGCTATAAATTTATAGCATATATCGTGACAAAAAAAGAATATTGAATGTTGTTCTCTAAACATGATAAAACTTGCAAGCATTTGATAGACCTATCAATCACGCCTCATCACTAAAGGTAAGCGGGCCATATAAACTTGTTTAAATGTGTATTATAATACTATGTAGGCACATTTGTAAAACAAACAGTACATGTTTTAAACCTTTTACAACAACCATAAAGCAAAAAAAATGTATTTTCCACGTAAAAACCTATCCAAAGGACACGTAGGTCTATATACAGATGTGTTTTCGCGTATATGTATGCGTTTATAATTTATAGCGTGGACTATAATATAATAAATCGAAAGAGTAAAACTTTCTCATGGAACATATTTCTAAAAATAAGCTTGAAAAGTTGTCGTTAGCAGGGTGGTGACGTCACAGACGAGTGCCCCGAAGGCACTGAAGTCCGTTTATAGCCTAATGTTAGCTTTTTAGTTCTTGCGTTTGCATGTAAGATCCATAAGTGATAAAAGTTGTATTTTCATGTGAGGACTATCCGGTTGGACAAAATGTGTAAGTGTAATGAACTGTGTTTGAACACAGATCTTATTATTTGCAATCTTTGAAAAGCCAATGGCAAAATACTATGGGAATTTTATTGAGGGAAGCAGTTTTATGCTAGCAGCCGATTGGCCTACAAGGTGACGTCAAAGTCTATACAGCTAGATATCTTAGCCACAAACTGAGAATAGCAACTTAACACAACTCATCACAAATTTGGACTACATTGTTCTAATTTTGTCATTTGCTTTAAACTGTGGTCACTCTATACTAAGCTGTTACCTAATTTTAATTTAATTTATATGCAAAGCAGAAAAAAAACTTGGTTCACCAATTTGGAAGCCCAATTTATTCCCTCGTTTTAAATTTGTTAAATTTTATTGAGGAAATTAATTCATTAGAACAAATTCTCAATTAAACCCCAAATATCGTGCTGCTTTAATTTAGTTCTAAATTAAAATGGGAGAACTAATTAGTACATGCATGGCCAAGACAAAACAACAGAAATCAGACAGAACGTGCTGCTGCTTATAAGAAAACAAAAAACAAAATCTCTATATTCTGATGATGAAGTCTGGATTATTTGAAGCTGCAATAAAAGAGATGGTATATGGTAATCTTTGATTGAAATTGCATTAAGTGACAATTGTAAATGGAGTAAAATTGTAAATGCAGACAAGTGATTAGCCGAGAAAAAAAAAAAAGATGCGACCCGGCCCTCCTTCAAATAAAAAATATATATATATATTATATACGTGTATAAAATTACTTAAAAAAAATAAATAAACAATATTCTTTATATAAACATTTGTTATTGACCACACAATTTAGGTTTCATTTTTTGTTTTATCAGTTGAAATGTTTAGCAGTTTAATAGTGACCTAAGTAATATTTAATAGGTTTATACTTTGTGCCTCAATGTCGGGACAGATCCACATACTGCCGCTAGATGGTGCCACTAACAGAATAAAACGTTCCCTGTAATTAAGTCGACTCTTTATTCCAACGTGATAAATAAAATACTAGTCAGCCAACCATTCAAACTGTAAAAATATTAAGTCCAGCTGAATTGCGTAGCCTAATATACTTTAACATTCCACCCTGAAAATTTTTTTACATCGTTAGTAAGAGTTTCACTTTCACTTTCCTTCAGCGCAGTCCCTGTATTTAATAGCCTAGTTTTAATTAATCATAAAATATATTTGTATAAATTTGTACCATCATCTAAACTCATGTCGCTTTCAGGTATTAAATTTGAGGCGCTAAGCTGTAGCACTTAATTAATGAAGACACAAGGACAGATGACTTGCAAAGAATAATAACAAATGTGTGTCCTGCAGCTGTATTTATAATGTAGATGGAGCGCATGTGGTCATGACATGCAAATGTGAACGCAAAAAAAGTGTGCACAGCCGCGCACGCATTCAAATCGATTTCATAATCTTGCATATTGTTAGCAGCTTCGTTACATTATAGGACTACACAATATCGTTATGTTATACACACAGTAGCTTAGGTAGGTCTACAATTGCATCCCTGAAAGACATCCAGAATATAGGAAAAATATATTAAATGTTTTTTTTTTTTTAACTTCCAATTTAAGCAAATTACAGGGGTCGCCCCATTGAACTCAGAAAATATGGAAAAATCACATCCCTGTTAATGATAATAATAAAAAATAATAATAAATAACTAATAAGCCCTGACACAGTGATTTTTACAAGTCTGGACCACTACTTTGCATTATACACTTGCAGTGATACTAGTTTACCTGTTTAGCTCTGTCTGTAATGCCTTGCACAAACTCAATGAGACTGATTGGCTGAGCTTACCTGAAAGGTGCGGAGCCACTCTTGGAGGCCTGTGGGGGGCTGGATAGATGTGATCCGTCGCCTCTGCGGAACCTGCCCATTGACCGCTCGCAGGTCCCCAAATGTTGCTGGGTATTGCTGTCCTGTGGGACTGTGTTTTGATCATTGGTGGGTGGGGGGGGGGGGGGGGGGGGGGGGGGGGGGGGATGGGAGAGAAAAAAAATGAGACAAATAATTAGACTTTGTGAGCAGAAAGAGACAAAACATGCTTTAAAACCCATTCAATGAAAGCATGTTCAACAAAAATATTCTGGTGAAGAATTTATAACAAATCGCTGACAGGAGACATCTGTATTGTGGTAATTTAAGAATATGAAAAGGCCAGAGCAAGCCCCTATTTTATGGAAGATTTCAAAACAAAATGGCTTAATGCGTGTACTGTGGATATGAAAATTGAAGGCTTTATTTCAAAACAATAGTTTGAGAATTACAGCCAAAATCAAAGTGGTGAGCTTGGACTGAATCGGTGCCAGATGTACACTACAGTCCACTTATGCCGCTGTTGTGGTCCAACATTAGACACAACATGACCATTTACCTCAGCCTCAGAACTCAATCAGTCAGCATGGTTTCACTCAACCACCTGCTCCAAACCATTAATTCTGATGTTTATCTTCACGGAAACTAGACCCTGACAATTAAACTGAGAAACATACTGTACTTTGTTTGGACACTCCAATAATTATAAATAGACAAGCAAATTAACTTTTAATTCCAAGATTTTGATACTAAGAAGAAGAAAAAAAAAAAAACGCAATTTGCTTTTAGTCGAGTTGTTAAATATAAGAAAAAGAAAGGTTATGCCAATTCTTTGCGAATGTATTTCTCTGCAGCTTTTACTAACAGACTGCACAATGTTGTGTAATCTTGGAAAACTAGGGATATACCAAGGCATTTTTGGTTTTCAGCCTAAAAATATATTTATATATATGAGCAAAAAAAAAAAAGGATGTTCTGCTTGGATATTCCGCTCATGTATCTGTATACCTATACATAAACGGCCTATGCACACCAGAAAAGTAACCAGAAAAGCAAAGTCTGCTTAATGTGCCGACATTTGAGCACATTCCTATGTAGTATAATTGTTCCTGCTGCTTGAAATAGCACTGTGCTGTCATGGCATCACTGCTAAAATGACACTGGTTATATTATTGGATTATGCGCTTTAACATCAGTATAATTAGTTAAAAACATTTTTAAAAACTCTTAAATTACTTTATATGATTTCAATATAATAATAATATTAATAATAATAATAATAATAATAATAAATAAACAAATAAATAGTACAAAAGCACTTTTGATTTCGGTTTTTGGCCAAGTGCATTCAGTGTTTTTAGTTCCGGCTCAATTTCCATTTCATCGCTAAGTGTTAAGTGTGACGTCACGCAACTTCTGGGTCCAAATGCCATATCAAACTGTATAGGGAGACTAAACAATTGGTAATAATAAACCTTTACAAAGCAATGTAATAATCAAAAATCACAATCCACAATCCATTCCTATTATCCGATGATGATTAATTTTTTAGTTGTTAAAATGTCTGTGATGGAGCATTTCCAAAGACTGTAGTGTACACCATGATTTTATATAAAATTCACTTTAATGTGAGATATGACTAAAAAGTGGTCATAAATGAATATTTTCTTAATTCAAATGAGTAGCAGCTTGGACACAGAAACAGTAATCCATACGTCCCGACTTAACAAGAAGATGGAAAACACAAAGATTTTTAGTTCGAAGGACAAAATCTTGATGTTCTAAGATGAAAAATGTCTCATCAAGGTGTCATCTATGTATATACATCTGTGACTTGTATCATTACAAAATGAATGAATTAACATGAATCTTGAAAACAATGATTATTATATAGCACCTAATTACTTTCAAAAGTTAATTTACCATATTTTCAGTCACATCAGTGTTTATATCCTAACGATATACCATTATGCCACTACAACTGTGATAACTTGGCTTTTTGTAACAAAAATAGCAATGCTATGCAGCTTAAAAGACAGTTTCATAACATGCCAACTGGTCTCTCTGGGTCAACTGGACATATGAATATCCATTTGTCAAAGGCTGAGCAGATTCGTTGTCATTGAGGCATTAGATGGTGTGGGTGTTTGAATTAAGATGGCGATCTTTAAATGATTAATCATGCAGCTCTCAAAGGAACTCCTTTTCCTCTTTCTTTTTTTATCATTATAATATACTGTAGAGTCAAAATATATGCAAAAGTATAATGTATGCAAACTATTAAGAAGAGAAGCACATTCCCACTTGTGGTGAGAAAGGGACACAGAGTTGTCCCATGTCAGCAGTCCTAACTGCATACGTGTGTCTCTGGGGTCCCAAACTAACACCAAAAAGATGATTCAGCACTCCTTCCCTGCACTCTACTTAACTAGAAATACCTTCGCTAGTGTAGAAATGAACAGATGAGGATGAGGGAGGGAAGAGAAGAGGCTACCTGGCAGGGAAGTCTTCTACAAAATGGATTCATATTTAATGGGATTTGAGACCGGGATGCCAAAATGCTTCAATTACCCAACACACAACTGCTGCCTGGTTGGTTATATTCTGTTCTACTGGTACAGTAAGAACCACAAGACACACCAGCTTTCTGACAATAAGGCATGAATGCTTGTCAGAGAGGCTGCTGAGCTTGGGATTGCAGACTAAGGAACCTTTTGAATGTTGACATTTAAGTTGAGTGACTGTGTGTCATTTGTGAACCATTAACTGGCACCAAACAAATAAAAAATAAAAACTAGATCTGCATTTGCTGATATTTATAGAAGTACCTGCAAAAGCAGCAAGTTTCAAGTATTTTTGCAGTGTAAAGGCAGCTTGATTAGATTTATTCAAGACCACAATTTGGTGTGCAAATAAATGGCTATGCTTCAAAATAAATTGTGAATTTAGAAAACAAAAATAACAATAATCACAAATAAAGCTTCATTTTAATCCTCTGTTGTCAAAAGAGCTCAATGATTATCTTAAGCAAAATCGTGGAAACCACTGAAGCCTTTTTATTTTTTTGATTCAAAACTTGTGGTTTAAAGTGTGAGGAAAATGAACACCATGTTCTTTAGTGCTCAAGGGCAGATTCCTCAAGTCTGGGAGCGACAGCGTGTCAGACAGTAGGAGGTTATTGTAACCAAACATCTGAAAACATTACTTAAAATTCAGGCAAAACCATATGACATTTTTGATGCATATCAAAGATTTCATGTGCTAAATTTGTTTCTAGTGCATCCTATTTTAATTATCATCTGTATCCATCCAGGATTTTTGATTGCTATCTTAAAATCTGCATAAAATATGTGGATTGAAACCTGGTGAACAGATACACTGTCATACAATAAAGATTATATTCCATTTCAAAAATGTCACACATGATCCTTCAGAAATTATTGTAATTTTCTTCTTGGTGCTCAGGAAATGATTCTTCAACGAATACATTAATCAAAAAAAGCTTGTGTAGTGTGCTTTTGTGGAAACGTTTATATGCTTTTTCAAGTAGTACATGATCCAGAGATCTTTCATGAATAGATTATTGAGAGCATATAATGCGGATCTCTTG
Source organism: Danio kyathit (assembly GCA_903798195.1). Classification (NCBI taxonomy): domain Eukaryota; kingdom Metazoa; phylum Chordata; class Actinopteri; order Cypriniformes; family Danionidae; genus Danio; species Danio kyathit. The sequence continues at coordinate 33,360,956 of LR812519.1, forward strand.
TAACATTCAGGGCTTGACATTAACAACCGCCAAATGTGGGTAGATTTCAGCTGTGGTGGGTTAGACAGCAACCCTTATTAGCCACTTTGGCTGGTTGAAAATCATTTTTAAATTGCTAGTGCTGGTTCGTTACGAAAGATTAGAATTATAGTGTATGACCATTTGTCAATATGCGTGCAAACGTGATCTTAGAATTGAAAAGCAAAAAAAAAGCAGGTGAATAACGAACGAGAGGATGATCACGCGCATGGTGAGACAGCCGATCCTCACTCACTGATGAGGGCTTTAGTGTCGCACGCACAGCTGATGTGAAATGTGGTGTGCGCGAGTGTTTTAAAAGCTTTTGCGCGCTCATTTCCTTGCGAAGCAACCGTGCCTGCAAACGCAACTGGTGCAATTGGTTCTCTTTGACTGGAAAAAATGTGATGCTCGTGCACCCACAGTCCTGCAACTTTCAAGAGCTCGAGATTCTTTGTAAGCAGCAGCGGTTGCCACTTTCGTTTTAACCATTCTTTGAACAAATTATTAATGAGCCTAATGCTAACAGTATCCTTTCATTAACACACACAATGTTTTTCATCTTCTTTCTTTTGCTTACAGTCATTTTTGTTAATGGTTTAATTTACAATAACATTACTTTAATAGGAGATTAACTCTCCATTTATCTATAGTTACCTGGTGATCTGGGACCTTTAGAATGGACAGACTACGGTGCATAGTTTTAGATACACGAGTATACTTTTTTTAAACGTAAAACATATTTTAAACGTATTTTGTTGAATAAAAGAAATGTATACATTTAGCTTGTTTTGACCCATTATTTAAAATTTGTAGCAAGGAATAATTAGTTTGGTCTGGACAGAGAAAAATTTGGCAAATCCTTAGTATTGAGCCTGAAAAGTCAAGTGAAATAAAACTAATTGCAATGCGACACTATAAAACCCAATTTAACACTTTTTAAATGAAGTAATTTTAGCATGCCAAAGTCAAATTTATGCACATAAATTATATTTTCCCAACAACAAAATTGTGGCTAGTGAAAATTGCGAGTGACTAGTAACATTGAAAAACTACTAGCCACAGTGGCTGGTGATCAAAAAAAGTTAATGTCAAGCCATGGTAACATTAGATTTTTTTTTCATCTTTCACACAAATTAATTGAATGGTTTAATCATAAAAAGTGTGAATAAAAGTGTGTGTATACATTACATAACCATATACAGGGTTAATATGCATATGTGTGTATATACACACACATTATAGGGGGCTCATTGAGAAAGATCTCTGATGAACAAACATTTACTATTTTGTGGAGTTGCTTAAATCAGTGTTTCTCAACCACGTTATGTCTCCTTTACAAACACACCTGACTTAGATCATCAGCTCATTAGCAGAGACTAAAAGACCTGTAGTGGGTGTGACAGACAAAGGAGACATCCAAAACATGAAGTGTTGGTGGTCCTCCAGGAACGTGGCTGAGAAACACTGGCTTAAATGACCACAAAGCATTTCGCCAGTTTCAAATAAAGTGGCAGGCAGCAGTTTTACCTTGGACAGGGCTTTTTTCCTGTAGTGAAAGATCGAACCTCTGGGCCATGGTCCAACTTTCTCTTCATCTGCAACAAAGTGAAATAAAGATGAAGGTTAGTTTGGGTTTATACAGTGCGAGACAATAATGACAACATAAACACCAACCCAAAGTTACATAATGATAATGAAAGGATGCATTGTCAAAAAAAGAATTCTTAAAACATTCCTCAAGCCATTTAAAACATTCTCCTGATCCACCTGTGTTCTTTTCTATGCCAAGGGGTTGCCAAGTGAGTTTGACTGTGTGCTGGGCATTGTGCTAGATCTCTCACCGCCAAATGTAGGCCAGAAAAAAGGAAGGTCATGTCCACTTTATAGTGACATGCCACAGAAAAGATAAAGTCTGACAGCTGATGCTAACGCTTGTCATGTGAGGCTTCAAAGAGGTGTACCGGATACACACACACATTCCTCATAGGAGTTGAAAAAAGGGGGCACAAGCACACAAACACACATCTGTGAGGGCGTGACAGGCACTGTGCTTTCACAACAGCCTAAATTTATATGGGCATAAAGAGAGAGAGAGAAAAAAAAGAGCAACGCTATGCTTCACTGTCTCTTTCTATGTCACCCACCCCTCCACCCCACCCATGCTGAAATTATCCTGGTTTTGCAGCATAGTTGGTGCCTGGCTACGGAGCATCTACTCTGAGAAAAACAAGGGGTTCTGTGTCCTCAACACAATGAGGTCCTAAAGCACATTTGAATAAAACTATTTTAGGAGGGTGGAAGGCTGCAGTTCACTTTCAGGAGGAGCTCAGTGATAGACTCACTCGGTGACAGTTATGAATCACTGTGCCTTGCCAAGAGTTCGTGAGTCATCAAGGATGTGAGCAGAAATTAAGAGTGATGAGTAAAGATTTTAACTGCTGAAATAAGCATATGGAGTTGTGTACTGCTACACTGGTAAATAACGGCTGGCAAATGTCTTAAGCAACATTCAGCATATTTTGATGCTGCATTAAACAAAGAAACAAACAATATTGTAACACCATAGAAAATGGTCTCGCTTGACAATATACGTATGTTTTTGTGGTTTATGAGGACTCTGCATTAGCATAATGTACTTTATGCACTAAAAACTACTTATATCGCTTAACCCCCTTTAGCGGTTTAATATATTTATACTGTTATCAGCATTAATAAGAAATACTTCTTCAGCACTACATGATCACATTGAAATCGTTTTAGCTCTGCAATCAAATTGATGTAAAATGTGTTTATTTAAAAACATTTAATGTTATTTTAGCAATATTAAAAATTATTAACATACTTCGATCAAACATATGACTTTTAATAAGCATAATGGGGTATATGCACACAGACTTTTAATTTCAGTCAGCCAGCCCCAGTGCTTCCGGTTGATTGTCATCCCGTACAAAAATCACAGCGTTTAAGATCTGATTTCTTTAAAAAAAACTTGATCTTCACTGGCTGGCTGAGATATGATATAAAGTGTGTATCAGACCAAACAAGAATCACTGCATTAAATCATATTTTTCCGTGCCATTAATTCACCCCAGTATTTTCAATGGGATTTCTGCGCTAGCCTGCCACTATTGATGGCGAATGCGTTTAAGCGGCCTTTTGTCTTCTTACGCTTTAACAACCAAATGGATGCTTAAGTCTATTCAACTGATTATATTTGAATTACATTACAACGTCCATGCTGTAAAAGGAACTTTATGAAATTGAAAATACACACATAAACCTTTCACCGGAAGTTCATCATTGCTACTACTAAACGCAGATTTTAACAATGATAAACTGATTGTTCAGATGATTTTTTTAAATACTATTACACAATTGTGATACCAATTTGTATCATATAAAAATATCTATTTTCAAAGCATGAAAATAATTGACAAACTACAGCCAACTGTAATATAAGGGCAGCTCTAGTAACTAACATTTCACTCTATTAAAATGACCAGTTAAGATAGTTTGGATATTTTTGTGGCTAATTTAGAACTTCAGTTTACAATGGAACTGACATTCACAGGTATTGATATTCACAAAAAAACTGGTCAAAACACCCACATAAATCACATTTGCAGAAATTGATCAAATGTCAGATGAAGCATCTGTTTTCTACACTTGAGTGAGGTGGAACTCAAGGGTGTGTCTGATGATCATTTCTGAAGAGACTACATGCTGTGAGAGTCAAAGGACTGCTAAAATGTTGACAAGATGCAATATCCAGACCAATATTTAAGGTCTAATTTTTAAAAAACGAACGCACTAATCATTTACTATCAGAACGCAATCCCATTTAGTTTACCACTTTTCAAGTGAACCATCTTTGTTTTACAGGACAGCTTAGTCTTAGTATATTTGTAAACACACCTGCAGCTGATTCTCCAGCTATGATCTCACCACAAATGTAGGCAAACTGATAGAACAGGTAGTGTAGCTTTTGCATGTAAAAATGCATGAATTAAGATAAATAAAAAGATGCTATGACCATGAAGATGTATGACATCGTATATGTGTAACTGCAAAAGAGCCTATGCGTAATCAAGAGTGTTAAAACTCTCAGGTTACTCCTTGAGAATGTGTAACACAAAACATGCAGGGAATGCCACATTCGCTAATCACTACTAATACCTAAACCTGTCTAGCATACTTGGTAAAAAGCACTTAACACAAAATAGTGTGAACAAACTAAGCATTCATTTGCTTAGTTATACATTCATTTCAGTGAGTGGATTAGACTGTCGCTTCTCTCTAGGGTTCACAGCAAGAGCCATCTGATTTTAGATGAGTCACTGTGTAATCATTCTCAGTGTCTGTCACCACAGAGCAAAAATGGCTTGGTTTGTGGTTAACAGGAATGCTTGTGTTCATGGAAACCGGTCCAGTCTTGGCAAATAACCTGGTTTAGTAAATAAACCCTGTGATTTATGAATGAATAAACTCGCTATATGCTATATTTATGACTTGTAATGCTCAGGAATGCACGTTTATCTGAAGATCTAGCATTTTAAATTATAACAGTGAGGTGTGCTTCTCAAATAAACACTTAAAAGTGATGGGAGAGAAAGATCAGTCAAAAATAGAGTATAATGAAAGATATGGGATCTATTTTCACATGTTGCCCATCTAAGCACATCAAACATTCTTAATGAGGCTTGCCTTTTACAACCAAACAATTAGCGAGATTGCCGGGAGCATCCGTCAACGTCACTGCAGTTCACTCAATGTTGTTCTGATCAGAGGACACCCTGAAAACTGCAGCGACTGCCAGCTTCTGATAAGCCCTCCGATTTAAAACACCCATCTCACACAAATTAAAAACGGGAAAAGTGTGCGCTTTGTGCCCAGATGTGGCTCGGTTTTCTCCGTCAAATGCAATGACACAGTGACCCAATCACTGTCGGGTGGTCTGATGCTGCCAGCAGTGGAGGATACACACCCTTTAACAGGCAGCGTAGAAGCCCATGTTGTACCACACAGACACGACTCAAACCACTTTAAAAAACCTGACATATCCCGCATCCTCAATGTTGTGATATTCTTGATTATATATGTTTATATTAACAATACTGAAATAAAGGGAGGGTTTCTGCTGTGTATCAGCATACAACACCGCAAAGCAGAAATTAATATTACCAACAGGTTTGCTCTGAATGGTGCAGGAAGATGTGTATCAATTATGATAGCATCATACTCATTTGAACTGAATCATATAGCTAACAGTCAATCACTGCTAAAAAAAAAAGCAGTTAAGCCTTTTATAGACTAACTAAATCAGATATACAAGTAAATAAGTCTTCAGTGATGATCTATAGATGATGAATAGACATGTATATGTAGAGAGCGCAGGTGCAGTGTGTGTTAGGATGGGCAGATGGTGGAGAAATACTGATGGAGCCTATGTTCTTCAAACCCACCCCATAATCAAGCGCATCACATCCATTTCTACATACGAGGCTGTTGTGAAGAGCACTCAAAAGTATGCTGTGAATGAATATCGCGTATGGCGATTCTCTATGTCAGCTGGAGATTTTTCCGCAGTGGCCGTAAGAGTCGCATATTTCACCGACGCACCCTAAAAGACGAGCACCGATCTAGCCGTGTGCGCGCGGTCAGAGCGCGACGCGACAAACCCGAACGCAGCTGTTCTAATCACCGGAGCTGCGTGCATTGCAAGCGCGCGCGTCGTATTTGAATATCACACATCTCGCTGTACGACTCGACATCACGCGCTTGCAGTTTACGCCGCTTCTTTGATTTATAACAGGAGCGTTGCTGTCGCGTCGCGTCAGAGGTGGTGGTCTATGAAACCGAGCCCCCCGAGAGAATGGCGGTATCGATAGAAAAGCCGCAGTGCATCCGAACACGATCAACAGCGTTTACTCACTTTATAGAAGATCATCTTTAAAGTGCCGTAGAAACCCATGGTGATGGTGATGACGGTAATCCCGGCTGCGATTCACTGAGAGTCGATGAAGAATTTATGGTAATATATCTGCGCGATAAGGGCTATATTAATCCCGGATAGATCCGACAGGGACATACTCATCCACGGACGGATGCATTTGAAGCCGAAAGGAAGATTCCAACGACCCGCCCGTCTGTCTCATTGACCGTCCTCTGAGCGGACTGACTGAGCCAACAGAAGGAGAGAGACGGGAGGGAGGAGAGAGCGAGAGAGAGAGAGAGAGAGAGAGAGAGAGAGAGAGAGAGAGAGAGAGAGAGAGAGAGAGAGACTGCCCTCTTCCTGAAACCTAACACAAAATATGTATATATACTTTTTTTTTGATGGCACTATATTATATGATATTATATTATATTTAGACCTTTAAATTATCTTCTGAAAAATAAAGAAAAATGAGAAAGGTCTTTAAACATTTACATTACGCTATAATACATACTATAGGCCAAGACCATTTCAATGTGGTGATGTCACTGGCCCATAAACATTTCATAACAGTAACAAGAGGCAATTCAATCATAACTTAATGTTAAAACATCATAACATTATCAATTTGTGGCTCTTTTTGGATTCTCAGAAGCTATAGAAATTAAAAATATAAAACAGGAAATAAGTTGGGATCATTGTTTTTATTTACATCCCTTAAAATGGTGTATATATATGCATATGTATTATCAACAGATGTTTTCTCAGTATTTAAAAATAAAACCTTTATAATTTTATATCAATTTAAATATGTTTTAAGGACCTTTCAACCCCCTCTGCTTATTAAAGCGATCACTAAGCATTTACTAAACATTTTAATTATAAGATAGATCAGATCCTTCATTAAGGGTCAAGCTTAAAAAACTGATGGAGGGAGAAAAAATAAATTCAATAATATTTTTTAAAAGATAGTCTGTGTCGTCTTGGTATATAACGTGTCTTCATTGGTCAGTTGAGAAACATTACATTGCCATGTTCTCCATGTTCAACTCACTTTTAGGTTTAACACCCCATTTACATAGTATATAGGGTTGTCGCGATACCATTAATTAATCTTACCATACTATACCAGCTGAAGTATCACAATGAAAATTATAAAGAAAATAGTCAGAAATGCTATGTTTTACGTTATAATAGGCCTACTTGAATTTAATTAATAATTCTCTTAAGGCCAAAAAGTATTATTTGCACATCACTTCACCTAAAATGTTTGTTTTTTTGTTTATTTTGTAGATAACTGACCAACAAAAAATACATTAAAATAAAGATACAAATTAAACCAAATGTAATTAGTTACAAAAGAGCACTTTCCAAAAAAATTTGGCTATATGAAGTGGTCAAAAGTGGTTTCAATGTTTCCTGTTGCTATTTTGGATTTTCATCAATTTTTTTCAGTCTTATCAGGTAAGAATCCAAAGTAATTCAAACTTTCACTTTGTGAGTCGTTCTTTTTAAGAGATTGTCACAGTGGTTGTAGCAGCTACTAAATCATATTAACAGGAACAGAAATGAACCGATTCAGATTTGCATTCGAACTGAAGCTTTAGAAAACATGAAATAGGCTACCATAAAAGGCACGGATTCTACAGTTTTGCAACCTTAAAGGGCTCCACAGACTATTAAATTAAAATGGTCTATTGTTACACACACATGTGAACATTTTAGTGACTTTTCACATGCAACATTATCTATTGTATATAAACCATTAATGACGATACTACTGTTTACAAACTACAGTGGCACCGCCAGTATTTTGGAGCCAGAGTATCGCAATACTACCATAGTAAACCATGCAACCCTAGTATTTAGTATAATCCACTTGTATACAGTTTTTAAATCACTTTAAAAGGTGTTTATTGTGCAATAACGTCAGGCTAACTGCATTTAATCCTATTAAAAATGCTTGAATAACCCTACATGAAATACTGCAATAAGAAATATTAGGTAATAAAATCAATTTATTCTAAAATCCAAAAGACTGCAGTTATAAACCTCATTCACAGCTTTTGCATCAGAGCCCTGATCAATTTTGTGTTTATTTTGTGATGATGACTGCTTATTACATGGCTGCCTAAATAAATGGCCATGAAAAATTGATTTGAGCTATAATTCATTTATTAGACAGTGGTGAGACTGAAAGAGCTAAGGAGGAAACCGACTTCCCAAGTGGGCAGGTCAGTTACACAACTCTACCCTGAACAACTGTTTACATACTCAGAATATTTGACCTCTGAACCCTCCGACTGACACATCAGAATCAAGTATTCCATAGAGCTCTCTTATTACGCTAATAAGAACACAAATATGGGCAGAAATGAATTGCTGGCTCTTAAGAAGAGGCACAGGGATCAGATGACAGGATTTCTGCAGTTAAAGTGTATGGTGCAGCTCAGTCAACATTGCTGTGCATGCAGTCAGAGGACGAAAGTGGAAGAGCATGAGATTAAAATCAACCGAAACTGGGTGGTGCATGTTTTACACTTGATGCCGGTCCTGAGCCCGCCGCTCAAACGCAGAAGATGATTGCTGGCTCCACCTCTTGTTGTTTCCGTCAGACTGAGCAGGTGGTATTTGGCACTCGGGGTGGTTTTGTGTGCTGACTGGATGATTAAAGATCGCCCAAGCGTAGGCAGACAAGAGAGTTGTTGAGGGGAGAAAAAAAATCTAACTTAAAGATTTCAAATATTATCTAGACTAAACTACAATACATGTGATGATTAATGTGCAGTGGAGGAAAACCACAACTAGAAGGTTATGCAGATAAACAGAACTGTTGATAATAGCAGTAAATTAATTGGTTAAAAATTGTAAACTTAATTCATTAAATATTAATTTATTTTATTAGAAACAGTTCAAGTATTAATTAAACTTGTAGTAATAAATTATAAAATCACCTGCAAGCAAAAAATGTTAATATTTAAATGTATAGAATTTGTAATTTAGCAAAAGATGAATAAATTCTGTAATAGATTGGTTTACTGTTCATGTTAATATTAACAATGAGGGATATATATTTTTTATATTTTCTTCTAAAATAGCATTTCTCAGACTCCTGTATGCAGGCTCAGTAATTTTACTTTTGTAGTGACTAAAGTTCTTTTCATTGTCTTTTAAGTGAAATAACTGAACATAAAGATAGGAGGCTGTGAAAAATGCTTATTTTAGGAGAACATTTCAGACGGCATTTAGAGGTTATTGCATCTGAACCCTTCATAAATATATATAAATATAAATAAATATCTAAAAAAAAAATTACTCAAAAATATATATTTTTATTTATTATTTTTATGTAATAGGTTTTCTCTTTAGCTTTTTCCGTCTCTCCACTGTCTAATACAAAAATTATAGCTCAAATCAATTTTTCATGGCCATTTATTCAGGCAGCCATGTAATAAGCAGGATAATGTACTGTCAGCAATAAAAAAAAATGTAACATATTAAATATATATTTATTAATCTTAGTTAATATGCCGTTTGTGTACAGATTAAGGTTAAACAACAAATTGGTAAATTAAATATTTCCAAAAGTGTCGCCATTGTGTGATAAATGTCAGTTTTTTAGATTCCAACCAGTCTCATTCCTGTGTTATGTGTCCCAAATAGTTTCTGGAACAAAATATTTCAAGTTTTTTCAGATACAATAGACATTCTGATTGAACCATATTTATTATATTTGGACTTTCCGAAGAATTTGAGACTTACACGTGTACAACAACAGTTTGTTTTTATTGTATATGGGTTGATCTCTGCCAAAAAACATAGAATTTTTGGTTTAGAAAAAAAAAAAGTTCCAACTCTTAAATTATGGTTGACGAGTACATTACATCTGGGAAAAAAATCTGGTATACCCTAATAGACAAGGTTTTGTTATTTAAAAAAAAAAAATCCGGTCCCCTTTTATTTCCTTTCTACAAACTTGTTATTAATATGTTTACTATGCCTTTAGTACCTACTTTTACCTTTGGATAGCACTGGTGGGTAGGTGGTTGGGGGAATAGATTATATATTTTTCTTTAATTAAGACTGCTAGTTGTTTTCATTTTTTTCCTTTCTTTTCTTTGTTTTTTTTAATTGTCTAATTGTTAAAATTTTATGTTTATATATTTTTTTAAAAGTGTATTTACAAGTGAATGTCTGCTAAATGCATTAGAAATTTAGAAAATAACTACCTGAAGTAAAAATGCGAAGGTATTTGTTAAATTATGTTAATACAGTAAATTTAGTAAAAGTTTTACTCTGTTACTTAAGGAAGAAAAAAATAGACAATAAATATAAAATGAGATTAACAATATCTATAATTAATGATTGCTATAGATGTATTTTTCATTATTAGTTCAGCAAATATGACCAAATCAAACCTTATTGTAAAGTATTAGCAATTTACTTTGTTTACCAACACTTAAATCCTACAAATCAGATGCATACTGGTTGTGCCTCTTTCCTGTTCATTCATAAGATTTCTTGATCAGTTTTGAACAATCAAACAAAAGATGAAAGGAGGTCACTCAATGAGGTGTTCAGTGAATCACAAGAACAAGTCGGGACATGTCCCACAGACACCTTAGTGATGCTTACGCTGAACCACCCTGACTGCCTTATACTGTAAGATTAGGCAGTGCAGTGAGAAATGCTACATTGTGTTCTTGGCACTCATTATTACGCTTTCATAAAAGAATTGCAGATTGAACATATAAAATACTGCAAGTGTGCTTAGTATGACTAAAGCAACTTTCGTGTCATACTGCAATTATGTCCAATACAAGTCGTTTTTGCAAATAAAATAATTACTTATTTACTCATACCTAATTACCATCCTAAACAATGCCTTTTCAGTTAAAGTCAACTGATTTAAAACTCATTAGACAACTGACAGGACTACTGCATCATTGACAAACGAAGAACACAGTCACTAAAGCTTAACGGCAAACAAACACCCAAAGTTTCTGTGTCATGGCTTTTGTTCACAGGTAACAGGCCATGACATTTGTCTATCAGCACCAGTTGAATCAATCGGAAGTTGCCATGCTTCAATCCCAACCATTTTGTTATCATTTAAAAGCATTTAGAACAAACAAATAAACAAACAAATTCTGAAAGTGTGATGTAGCCAGACTAAAACCTCTAGGAACTGATGTTACAATGCTCATTAAAGCCTAATCAAGACAAATGAAACATAGGAATGCATCAAGGAAGTGTTAACAAATGTGATCTCTGCCATTTGCCTGACATTCATTAGAAAGGAAACGGCACAGGATTAACAGAGCATCTACTTGTGAAACAATCAGCATGGCATCAAGCACCTTTTATCGATCGCAGAGGGCAAGGTGCTCACAAATGACACCAAACTGAGTTAAGGCTACAAGTAACCACGTTGTTAGCGGAGTTAACGGTTTTAAAACCACTTTCGAATCAACGTCCTAATCCGCCTCTCCAATTCGAACTGATTTGAAGAGAAATCCCTTTAGGAGTATAACACCTAATCCTGATAATGAAAGAGCAGGCACACAAAACGCTATTAATGAATTCTGTTTACAATGGGTGCTGCTGCTCAACTCCGCAAGCAGTAAGTAAAAGATAAAAGCCTCTTTCTGCCTCGTATGAAAACTTTTAGTGATGTACACCAGGATGCATTACTGTTTCAAGCTGGTATTAACATGTTTTCTCTCTGGTGACCATGCGTGTTCAGATTTCATTGAGATTCTTCTTTCTTATTTGATTACACTGCATCACCTTCATGGGAGTGTTCAGTGTGATGTTCAGATTAATAAAGCAAGCAGATGAATGAACAAATCAGCAAATAACACCAGCAAATATACACTATAAAAAATGGCAGTGATTTCAAAGGTAAAAAAAAAAAAAAACCTGTAAAAATGCTACAATAAAAATCCGTAATCTGATTAACAGTATTTTTCCTTAATATATACAGCGAATAACCGTAAATTGACTTTCCCAGAATTCCCTGCATGGCACATCACTTTTTATGGTTTTTGTTGACATTACAATGGATTTTAATAGTTGTTTCCTCATCAGTTATGTACATTAGATATTTATGTGACATCTAATGTTGATAAACGATGTTTATTTCATGACTTTTTAATTTTATGTGTGTTACCATACAGGTGTTTAGTAGCTGTGTGAATGACACTGAGCACCTTCTTTACACTGATACACATTTCTGTTTGTGGGAAAAGTTGTTTGTGATGAGCATTGGTTCATTATGTATGAACTTTCTCATCTCCACCTGCATATGGTTGTGTTAACCTGTCTATCTGAGTAACAAAAGATGTGTAGATGTTGCTAATTGAAAATACAGACATATTACCTCTATTAATTAATGAAATACGGTAGTTTACTGAAAAAATGAGAAATTATGTTTACGGTTTGTATCAAATTTTTAACGGTTAAATACTGGCAACCACAGCTGCCATTTTTTATCGTAAATTTTACGGGTTTATTTTTTAGTGTACCTTGTATACTTGAAAAATATCATTTACCATACCATGATAAACACATCTTAAAGTATTAGTTATTTCTTCTTAGTTAATTAGTTACCTTCATGTAACTTCAATCCCCTGAGATATTTAAAACTCATATTAAAATTTTGTGCACCAATAAATAGTAAAAACTAAACTACTACTATGTTTATGGGCAAGATTATTTTCAATGTGTTGTGCTGCCGACTCTAATGGTAATATGTTGTATCCTGCTGAGTTTAGCTCTAACTTGCTTAAACACACCTGCCAGGAAGTTTCTAGTATATTTAGTAAAAGCATGATTAGCTGGTTCAGCTATGTTTGATTAGGGTTGGAGCCAAACTCTCCAGAACACTGGCCCTTCAGGACGGAGTTTGGACACCCCTGCTTTAATTCAAAGTATAAATAGGGCCAAAACATGCAAGTTAAAGAAATCTAATGGGTCTAGACTAGGGCTGTGCTATTTGGGGAAAATATCTGGGATTTTTTTGACAGATATTGAGATTTCGATTTGATTTGCGATTTAATTTTGTAGTCAAGCTTCAGCTCAATCTGTATCGTAGCTACTTCTAAATTGCAGTGAGTGTTAGTTAAAAAAAGAACTTTAAACTATATTAACTTAACCATTTATTCAAATTTGTTTTAAATATTCAGAAATGAATTTATTTTTTCACTAAAGCAAAGAGTAAAGAAATAAAATCACCTCTCTGTAAACGAGTTGAACTGAAATTAGGGAGATAGTGTAGCTTATTATAAAAACAAAAAAATAATAATGATAAAAATGCAGAATATTAATCAAACTAACAACTCTGAAATTGTACAAACAATTTAGCAAACAACTCTGAAATTGTACTTTGTTGTCGCTTGCTACTAGATTGAGAGCCTGTGGCAGACACTCTTCATATAGCTACCTGTGGTGCTTTTCTAGGTGCTGGTTGTTTTATTTCCTCTTGCTGTGACAATTCTTAAATTACCTGTTTTTGTTCAGTGTCTGTGACTTTGAAACCAAAATATTCCCATATTGCCGATGTCCTGTTTTTACTTTGATATTAATTTGTCTATTAATGCTTCTGAAGCGACAAATGCCATCATCCCACTCAGCCATCTGTTTGTTTGTTTTTATTGAGGGCATTCCACACAGTTTTGTTGCGCAAATTAAATAATATATATAATTCATATTGCGGCCTCTTGCGATTAGCTAATCTCAACTTTTCAAATCGTGATTGCAATTTGATTTCGATTAAATCGCACAGCGCTAGTCTAGACTAGACAAAAATACAATTTTATATTCCCCCTATATTTAGAACAAGCAATGTCTACAACACTATTTGAAAGGTTTGTGTAGGTGCCAATTTAATTAGGTTATGGTTAAAATGGCCTTTATATTTATCATTTTTGTTGTGGACATCCCTTTAGTTTGTTCTATTCAGACCATATAGTGAATAAATAAACAAAACCAGCTAATCTTTTCAGGTGCAGCAATACTGTATTCTGCTGAGAGCGGACCACACAGAGTAACTGCAACCAAGCGATGGGGGCAAAATTGCACCTGTCAAAAGTTTCCAAGCAATTTGTTGATGAATTGCTAGGAAAAACTCTTCATCTCACACAGGTTCCAATGAATCTGTGTCCTGAAGCCAATGAAACTGGAGAGTGAGTGAACTTCTATAAAGGGGCTGTTACGGCAATAACCTTGGTCAAAAAGTCTGTACGAAATCACGATTATCTTGGGATAGTCTTTGTAAATCTTTGCAAGTGCTAACACTTATCTTTGTCCTTCACCAACAGAGAACACTGTATTTTGTTGGAATGAATCTAAAAATCGCAGGTGTGATGATCCATCTCTCGGCTGTTAGAACATCACCATGGTAATCCCTAAACAAACTGGAGTGTGTATGTATGTTAAGGAGGGGTCACGGGACAGGGAGTTTGTGTATAAAGCTCTTTCTCTTGCCTCTGCAGACAAAAAACCCTCCTAAACTTTACAAAGCAGATAGGAATGTGTGGCATGTGAGAAGGTCCTGCCTGTGTCTTTTGAAGAGACTCTGACCCCTCCGCGTTCGCAGTGGAAAATTAACCGACTCCATGGCGAGAGATTTTCCCTGACATGCAACCAAAAAAAAAAACAGGTGCTTTCCTGGGAACGTTGAGTTGCAAAGTCCATTCTGTTATCTCCCAATTTCATGGATTTTAGAATGATATAGATATGCTTAAAGCAACAAGACCTGTCAGACACGAGATAGATGGCCTACAACAACGTTATATTGTTTTAGCGAAGCGCCAACACAGGTGCCAAGAAAATGTTAATTCCTTAAGACGCTATCACAAATCAAGCAGGCAAAATGCCAAAAACATGCTGCAAACAGGAGGACAGATTGTAAAAAATTTGTGGATGATAAAACAAGTTTAAGAGTCAAATTTCAAAAGCTCATTTTTGAGATGATCTATTAAAACTAATTTTAAGTAGAATATTTTGGGCCATAAAAATTACAAGAACTATCGTAATGAAGCAAAAAAGAATGTAGAATGACGACATTCTTGGATGGAAAACATATTGGGTAGTTTGGCATAATCCATCATTGCTTCAGAAAAAAAAAAACTTAACATTATTAAAAAAAACATTATAAATCTGGGTATTTTTAGGCAAATGTGAATGAATTTGATAGAAAAATAAAAAGAATATCCACAAGGCGATTGGTGATCTTCATTATGCAATTTTGTTTACATTTTCTTCCTTTCAATAGCAAACATTTACACATTAAATGGCTGTAAAATGTTAACTAAACAAGGACAAGTTTAGTTGACAAATCTGGAACAAGCATTTTTAAACATTATTTTAATAATCATGGTCACTGTAACTGAATCGTTCAAAATTTTAAGCTGAAATCACAGGCCTAAAAACTTGAATCTAGTTTCTGAAACACTAAGGCAAAGCATTCCTGAAGCTCATTTAGACATTGTGCATTTGCCCTTTTTGAAAAGAAAATGGAGGACAGGCAGTGTCCTCACCATGAATGGGCAACCGGTGCGGAGTGAGCAAACGCACATTCCAATCGGGCAGATGACACCGAGGTTAATGAATTCGCCTGCGGACTGCCATGTCCTATGAAGCACAATGATGCCATCTGCTCCTGACCTGAACGTTTAGCCTCCAACTTGACAATAAGACCCTGATTCATCACGTTTGATTGGGTCATGACGAACGATGTTCAGGCAGCATCACACATGGCTGGGTGAATGATGAGATGGAATGATACACGGGACATCTTAGGGTCACTGTTCAATTTAGGAATTGGATAAACAACAATGCCGGGTAAATGAAACCAGATGTGTGCAAAGCACAGAAGAGCAGAGGGAAATTACTTCTGTGGTTTCAGGAAAAAAAAATCAATTAACCTGAGATGGAGACGCAAACGCAAACGCATTGTAACAAATATTATAATAAAATATCCTCCAAATATCCAGAAATCGCAATTTCTTACACTTTTATAATCACAATGAATACAAAGCATCTGAAGTTTTCAATTTCTTTTTGAGTTGTTAGAATATCATCATGGTCTGATGCACAGATTTTTCACAATTAGCCAAAGTGCCATTTAGTTTGACATGCGCAGCGCACCCTACATAAGCAGAATCAATTTAATTTCTGAGGTCATACATGCAAATGTATTCTACATTTGCTCCATTTGTTCCAAGAACTAAACTAAGCATACATGTTCACCGACCCTTGCACGCTGATCTAATCTTGCAATATGACTGCCATAAATTCTTCACAAACATACAAACTCATGTGCTGTTTAACATGCAGTAAAATCTAAATAGAGATTTGTGTTTGTTAGCAACAAGGAAGGCCTTTTTTAATTGCAAGTCATTTTCTGAAGGCCCAAAATAACTTTTACATCTATCAGTAGTAGGACTATAAAGATTTTTGCAAAGCAAAAGAAGTCTCCTATAAAGCTAAATAAATGCCTTTTAGTTTTTGAAGGGAGTTTATGGGCAACCCTTTTAAAACAGCAAGAAAGAGGACTACAAAACGCCTCCAGGTGTTGTTTGCCTACATTAGGACTGCAATTTTACTCGGGCTGCAGATGTAATGTTGGGTAATTAGTGGAGACAGTGGCTACGGATTTATTTTTCCATCTGTTTGAGAAGTTCAGAAGCTTTCCATGCATGTTATAGAAACTGCTACTGACTTTTTCACAGACCGGTTCCTCTGCATTCTTCAGTGGATATACACTAGCCTAAGGCTTTACCTTACATTAAGGATTTCGAGTCTAGAGCAGAGGTGTCAAATTAAATATCCTGCAGAGTTAATCTCCAATTATAACTGAACACATGTGAACCAACTAATCAAACTCTTCAGGATCGCTAGAAACTTCCAAGCAAATATGAGGTGGGTTTTGGACCTGTAATATTCAGAACATTGAATCACTACACACTTAGAAAATAAGGGCCACAAGTTGTCACTTGCACTGTACCTTATAACACTTTTTACATCAGGTACTAATAATGAAAACATTAGGTATAATAGGCCCACATGGAATCTGTGCGCACAGATAGCCCATCATTGAGTCTATTTATTTACTTGTGTAAATGAGTAAATTTATATTTCAGTTTTTAAGCAATTTTTAGCAATAGTACTGACTATTATTAAAGTGTTCATTTGATTTAGTTACAATACAGTTTGTAAAGTAATATTTTCTGTCTTTTAGTAGATACTGCTACAGTAGATACAGTTATCAGACATACTGTGAACATTTCCCTGCTCTGTTAAACATAATTTGGGAAATATTTAAAGGAAAAAAAAATTAAAAAGGGGGCTAATAATTCTTTTTAATTTTAACTGTATATTATATGAGATTTGCTTTGTTTACCAAATAAGTGGATCTAGATGAAAGTAAATAGTAGTAAATATTCAATAATGAATTTTTTTAATTACTTTGTATGCCATATATTATGTTTTTAGTTCTGATACTCCCAAAATAATTCCGCATAAATCCGCAGATTTTTTTGCAAAACTTTCCGCAGAAATAGCAAAAAATGCCCGCAGATTCTCTCTGGCCCTAGGTGTAAGTACATTTAAGGCCTGTGCACATCAGGATGACTTTCGCTCATGTTTATCATTGACGTCTACTGCCATGAGCATGCACACTATAACCAAAACTCCAGGCATAAGTGTATTATTTCAAAAACATGAATACATTTTTTTTCATGAATTTCATTTTACCTAATTTTCTTTCATGGCATGTAAGTTTTTCCCACAATCTGTGAACCAGGTGTGTGTGCACGCTGTAGAGGAGGTTAAACAGACGTGGAAATGCTTGTGTAATACCAGAAAAAAGCGCAAGGGTGACTTCTGCATAACAAGCAAGTGCCAAAACCATAAGGTTCAGCAGCGCCACCTTGTGAATTTCTGTTTTTCATTAAGAGCCATCTAACAGAGTGATTTTGCATGTTCACTTAGACCACTGTCATTGAATATTGCTTGTGTATGAATGCTAAAAAATGTCTCAAAAACATCCCGGTTTGCATGAGCCTTTAAGGTATGAAACTGAAACCTTTAAGTTCAAATACATACTCATTGAGCTCCAGTGACAGCTTTTGTATCTTTCTAATACCGAGTTCAAACTGCATGATTTTAGCTCTGATTCCGACTCGCCGACAACTTTTGAGAAAAATCGCTGACAAATTCCCGAAATCACAGGCAAATTGATGCTCGTTCATGTGATTAACAATTACACAGTATGAACTATCAAAGACACGATCTGAGACAAGTCGCCGAAACATGTGAGATATTTGGCATGCTAATTGGTGATTCAAATCATGCCATGTGAAATGTGTTCTGATTGAAAATAACATCAGCGATTACCTACAGCCAATGAGAGAGCAGCATCCACTAGTAAGGGTATCTGCAGGCACTGGGAGGTTGGGGAGAATTTAAAATGGCTCCTTTTCAGTCTATTTGGACCCAAGAAATGGAGAAAAAACTAGTAGAAATTTGGAGCACCCGTGTCTGTTTGATGTGTCATCTGAGCAATACCATAACTAGGTCGAAAAAGAAAAAAAGTTGAGGAGAAATTGCTAACTCCCTTCAAAAGCCAAGTGAGCAAAATAAGTAGATTTTCTACCTCACTAAAGGCTTCTATCCTGTTGTGTAGTTAATAATAATAGATATACTACATGACCTTGAATTGTTTCCAGTGGTGTAAAGTAACTAATTACAAATACTCAAATTACTGTTAGTAGTTTTTCTCACGAATTGGAATTTACCAAGTAGTTTTACAAATGTGTACTTTTACTTTCTCTTCAATACATTTTTAGTGCAGTATCGGTACCTTTACTCCACTACTTTCCTTCAACCTGCAGTCACTACTTTATTTTTTTTTTAGAAAAATCAGTCCTGTGATTCCGGTCCAGTCAAACCGCACACAGAAGGTAAATCACATCATCATGAGCTACCTCAAGACATGTGTGCTTTATAATTGCAGCAAACTGTTTGAAAGCATTAAAAGCGTCCAAGACGCCGCCCAAAATCTTTACACGCAATGATCCAAAGATACATGTTTAGATACATGTCACTGATAAGAAGATGGCGGATGTTTACTGTATGAAGACCAAAATGGCCTTAAACACCCAGCAGGCACGAGACGTCAACATGACGTCAGATTGACATTGTACCCTAAAGTCATCGGGACGTTTCAATTTGTTTGGAAATGAAAATCAGGTTGACGTCAGAACTCAACGTCAGGCCAACGTCAATGTGTAACATCCAACCTATAATAAACCAAATATCAACAACTAATGATGTTACAGCTTGATGTTGTGTGGACGTTACCACTATAACATCTATCAGACATTGGATTTTGGCTGCCATACGTGACAAATAAATGTCAGTATTTGATGTCAATATGATGTTGATTTAAGATGTTGGCTCGACGTTGGATTTTGGTCACTTTCTAACAACCTAAAATCAACCAAATATCAACATCATTTAATGTCATTACTGGACATCAAAATAATGTTGTCCTTAGACGCTGGCTAGACATTAGACATAGACTGAATTTTGGTCACCTGACATCAAAACCTAAATCTAACCTAATATTAACATCATATGCTGGGCAATAACTCTATGCACTACAGAATGTTAAGTTTACACACACATGCACAAATTTCATGTAAATGCATCAGCTTTTAACAGCGTAATACTCACGAGTACTTTTAAAATGGCTACATTTTACTCATACTCTGAGTAACATTTACAACAGATACTTTTATTCTACTTGCACTACATTTTAGGCAAGTAATGGTACTTTTACTTGAGTATGATTTTTCAGTACTCTTTCCACCACTGGTTGTTTCCATGTCACCTCTCGCGTGTGTTTGGTTGTGAAATGTAATTTGCGGGCCGAGACAAAAGTTGTCGGCAATTCTTCCTATTTTAAAGTCGCCAATCCATCTTGCAGTGTGAACACAACAACGGCGAAGCGCTACCCCAGATAGTCATGCAGTGTGAAAACATCCGTTACAAAACTACTTTAAAAATCATGCGGTCTGAACTCGCATAACAATGCAGGAGCAAGACTGGGCACCCATGTTGTTGAGTGTTACTGGAACACAACCAAAAATGCACTGAATGAGCTGATAAGTTCGATCAAATGAGTTTAAGACGACATGCAAAATGTCATTTTGGGGGTACTCCAGGATTGTATTTATAAACCACTGTTCTTGAGAACCTCAACATGAACTAGGGTGCTGACCTTAAAGTAATTCAGTGAGCAGATACGATAAGTTAACGCCTCCCCCGACAGCTTGAAATGATCAGTAACAGGAGGGTAGCAGTCAGTCCTGGGCAACATGAAAGAACAAACTGTTAAAAGCTTCACTTTTGACCCTCTGTGTTGCAGTGAAAGACAGGATTCTTCAAAGGTGCGCTGACCTTTAGCATAGCAGATTCCCACAGAAAGTCGTTGCCCTGCTCTGGTTTCATAGGATGATTTTCAGGCCACGCAAAGTGTGTTAAACCCAGGTAATGTGAGTAAAGAAACATGTGAAGATGTAACAGGTAATGCCATCTGGAATCAATATGAAAGGCTAACATTTATCTTTGTTCAATGTTTAGAAGGCCAAACAGTATTACTGTATTATACCACTCTGAAAGTCAAATATGTGAATACGCCAAAGTCTCCAAAGTCTGCGAGTCAAGAATCTAGTAACCAACACAATTAGCAAAAGAAAAAGTGTCAATGCATGACAGGCAAATCCCACCTAATGTGTGAAGTTTGTACGGTGTTTAATCTGAAGACAGTTGCCTTGGGTCTGCTCAGAGCAGGTGCACACATATCTGCAAATCCGATGCAATCTAGTGCCACAGCAGTTGTTCATATTCTAGCTCAGGCTTTTCGTCCATCTCCCACTTTGATGAGTCATATGGTGCAGATACTGCAGACATGTCCAGATATAACATCTCTGACCGTCCTCCTTATTAAAAGAAAGTCTCATTAAAAGCTGACCTTTTGTGGGCTGTTTGTTTTGTGGCGACACACTTGAAAAGTGGCCATTTTTTTGTAGAATCAGTAACACCAGCAGTGTGTGTGTGTGTGTGCGCATGTGTGTAAATGAGAAAGCAGTCGGCTATGGAAGGTCAACTAACACCATGTAGAAGATGATGATTACCACCAACAGATAAAAATAGACCCAGATTACAGTCCTGGAGCTCCACTAACAATGTTTTGTACTCTCACGAATGCATTTAAAGCTGAAGAAAGGAGCCATGAAGTCTGTGGGGTGAGAGACCGCTGTGGTCTTGAAACCTCCGTGTGAACCAAACAAGTCTCAGTTAAAGAGGGGGGAAAAATACGAACATAAATACCCCCTGCAGCAGCTATAAGTTCTAAACTTGTTCCTACAGATTTTTTTAGCACTCTCAATGTGAAAGATGAACTTTGTAGAGGGAGGTGAAAGATTGTTCCGTTAGCACAATTCTTTTCCTTCGCTTCTACTTTTGTCTTCTTTAAGGAAACTGTGTGATGGATTAAGTGTATCCAGAGTTGGTTATATCAGAGTAAAATTTAAAGTAATGTTCTAGAGTTTGATAAAGGGGACAAACTGATGAAGCACAGGTCTGGAAAAGCTAGATTTCAGGAAAGTAATCTCAGGATCTAACAGTATACTGCCTGTGATATATGGTCTTCTCAGGTGAGACAGAAATGCTCTCACGTGGAAGGAATGTAGGTGGAACATCTTGGCAAAACAAGTGTGTATCACTTGCTGGACCCCAAGAATGAGTATCAACTCATTTGGCACACAGACCCTATTTACACCTGGTATTAACGTGTTTTTGTCAATCCAATTACAAAGGGGTGGCACTAAATACAGTTGCAATAGGCATCTAAATCCTTTTAAACATGTCAGTTATGTGGGAAAAAATTAAATAAATCTCTAAAATACAAACGGTTAGTTAATGGTTAGTTAAATATTTTATAGTAATAGTTTGATTGAAAATATGACTTATGCACCTATAAAAATATGCACCTTTGAAATAATACAGTGTTGAAAACAAGTGTACCGCACGCCTCCTTTTGAGTGACGCTTCCGGCTGTTAGATCCCCCTCTGGGGGCTGGCTGCAGTACAAGTCATAAAGCCTACCTTCCCTATGTTAACCAACGAGACCTTGAGTCCAAATAAAAATAATTACACTTGCAATAAAATTTCCCGAAAGATGGTTTTGGTCAATTGAGGCACTTGGGTCTGTTCTTCGTACCTCGCTTAAATGATCTAAGATGATGTGGCAGATCCTGGATCTTTTAATCTTGATAACTGATCTCTGGTTAATTTGGTACTTCAAACTAGTTTACGAATCAGATTAAAATGTCTGGATGAATTAATCTGCGACTGATGCGCGTGTTGTGAAGGACAGATCCATCGATCCTCGAAATCATGAACAGCAATACGATTGGCTGATGGCACAACTGCGTGATGACATCATCTGATTAATATTCAATTATCTATGTGAGCAAAATTAAATAACCTTTGTTCCACCTTTACACCTTTGTTGTGGGCTGCAGGCTTCATGAGTCAAGAGTATTTAGCAATTTATTTAGTTTTTAGAGCAGTTAAAAGTATTTAACTTTTAGAGCAGATGTTCTTTATTATAGTACCCATACTAGTATTATAGTAGCCGGTTTCTTAATCAGTGTAAGGAATAACTGGATGTTTAAATAAATTTTGCATCACAAAAGCATTTTGATTTTAGTAAAGGTGTCTGCAACTTTTGTGAAGCATCAAATCACCATCATAATAACTGTCAAAACATGTTCATGACTGCATAAATGCATTATTCCTTAAAAAAAAATAATAAATAAAAAGTTGCATATTGTGCATGTCTATTATCATAGACAAACTGTACTAAAGCGATTGTACGCGTTTGTACAACAAGTTCAGTAGTCTTTGTACTTTTATTTCGGAGTGCAGACTGCATAAGTTTTATATATATATATATATATATATATATATATATATATATATATATATATATATATATATATATATATATATATATATATATATATATATATATATATATATATATATATATAGTTAAAAAATATATATTTACTATTTTCCCAAGTGTATATTACTACTACTGTAAGAAAATCAGCATTTGGTACATACTTTCAGTATTATCTTTGCTTGTACTGACCCGATCTAATCCTGTTCATATGAAATGAGCCTGCTCCCAAGCAGATTTGAGCTACCAGAACTGTTGCTATGACAACAACTCTCGGATGAGTTTTGAAGAACGAAACGATCCTGGATCGTGTCAAATCGTCAATAACCAAATCCAGCTAACGGAGTAATCCACGTACGAAGAACATACCCCTGGTTCAGACATTCAGATTTTAAATTTTGTAAACATTTTGTTTTTAGATCGTAATTTAATGCTATAAAAATAGGGCGTGTCATCGTGATTGACAGTTGTGATTGACAGCTTCTCTAAGCAGACCGTCAAAGCTTTGTGAGGAGATTGAAGCACCAATGTTCGATTTTTGAGTTATTTTACCATGTTAAAAGGAGTTGTCAGCAGTAAACTATACTTGGACATACAGGATCTGACAAATCACTGTTTATTTGGTTAAATGTGGGCTTTTGTTTGCTGATATATGTCAAACATTAGACATGCCAGGGAAAATAGGTGATCGTTATCTAGTAGTAATTCTTTTTATGGGTCTGAAATAATAATTAGGAAGACAAAATTAATCTTAGCCTTTCTCCACATCCATCTCCTGTAACGTTATTCGAACTCGATTTAGAGGACGTCTCTGACATTGAGTTTTGGCATGTTATTGAGTTAATCTACTGAATTTGCGGTTATAAATATAATAAAATATTAATGTTTTAGAAACCGAATCTTATATAACAAATAGAACTGTAAATGTTATATATTATGTATTTGAAAACTCCTAATTAGGGCTGGACGATATGGCAAAAATTTATATCACGATATATTTTTTTATTTCGGTCGATACGATATAATTCCGATATCGATATGGACAATATTAAAAAGAAAGGAAAAACTCCCAAGACCGCACACAATGGATGTCTGTACCTACAAATGTCTGCAAAGTGAATTTGCAAAGTCGATAATACCTCCAGACTCTTATAACTTTTTTTTCAAATAAAAACGGTACAAAAAAATTTGTTCACTTTTTATTTGTATTTAGCCTATACAAACAAGAAATGTGAAATAAACTATCAAATAAATAAAGCTAAAAAATTCATAAAAAATATGCAAAATAGTTTTTTAGAAAAATAAGTTTTGTAGTATAACCAGCAGGACAGCAGTGATGTGTGAACTGAATTTGGTGAGAGTACAGTAATTTACAGTAAAGTTATTGAATATGTTTGATAATAAAAATTCATAAAAAATATGCAAAATAGTTTTTTAGAAAAATAAGTGTTGTAGTCTTACCAGCAGGACAGCAGTGACGTGTGATCTGAGTTTGATGGCAGTATAATGAGTTAGAGGGAAGTTATTGACAGCTTTTGTAGTACTGTTTTTTGCGTTTTGCTCTTTGTAGACGGTCCCTAAGCATCGGTCTCTTTGCCGCCTGCGCATAGAGATCAATATAATGCGTCCAGCGCGTAGGAAAGCTCATTTTTAGGAAAATAAGGTTGTAGGTGGTTGTATGCATTGCGACAGTTGAGAAAATGTGCTATTTGTGTAGGAACAATGTTTCGGTCATGAGTTATTGATCCGGAAAAGACGAATCTGCGAATCTGTTGCTAACTTTACTGAACTGGACCACTTCTACACCACTGCATTAGTCTTTCCTTTCTTATCAACTATTTCGTCTGCATTCTTACTTGTGGAAGCTTGTTCATTCGCATATGTATTCAGAGCACTCATTTTGTAGCTAAAACTTTTTGCGGCGCAGCTTAACCACCTGCTGTGCTGAGCGCTGGCAGCGTGTCTGTGTTTTTCGTCATCACGTAAGTGACATAGATCACGCTCTTTCTGACGGCTGAGCACTGAACGTCATTCAGTGACAAGTGATACATGTATAAGATCTTATATAAATAATAATATACATATTTACATATATGCAAATTTATATCGAAATATCGGAAATGGGTTCAAAAATCATATCATCGTTATTGAAAAAAATTCTATCGCGATATATATTGATATCGAATTATTGTCCAGCCCTACTCCTAATAAACATTAAAATGAATGTAAATTCCTCTTTGCCAGATATAATTAAGGCATCGAATTAACCAAATAAAAACGGAGGCAAAAAAATGACAAACGATATACAAGCGATGTTTCAGTAGCTGATAGAGATCGATCAATGTATTAATACTACTAAGTATATTGTACAAATTGATAAGGACTATTTTTATATAGTGCAGGGATGGGATGTGTAAATATCCTGTTGATATTTAAAAATATTGCTGTATCTTTTGCTAATTTAAATGCACAAATTTTCTCTGCAATTTTTCATTCAAAGCATTCAATGGAAAAAGGCGCTGTCGCATCGTCCATTTTTTTAGTCATTGGTTGAAAATGGGTTTGTGAGTGCTCTTATGAATGATAAAACCCATTCATGAATGCATGATGATCTGTGTTTGTAATGAATGTAACACTCAATGACACTCAATTCAATCACTTTAGCCAATTACTTATGTTTTAAAACATTTGTTAAAACATAGACAATAAATCTTCCCAAACCTGTATAAAGGCTCAATTAAGAACTCAATTAAATAATAAATGAAATAAAATGTATTAAATATTTTTTATTGTATTACTTCATTTATAAACTGGACTTTATTAGTTGCAATGCCTTAAAATTTTACCAAAATGTGTACATCCTATAGTTGAAAAAGTTTAACTACACAAAATATAAATTGCACAATCTTATTTTGAAATAATATATAACAGCAGGTCAGTCGTTGCTGGAGGTCCCCAGATCCAGGTATAATTAATGGGGTGATCGTTCATTTTCAGTGGCAGGTCCAAAACTGTGGAAAACCCTACCTTTAGAACTTCGAATCATCACAGATGTGGCACTGTTTAAAGCTAAACTTAAAACCTATTCATTTAGACATGCTCTTGAAATTCGTTAGTACAAAATGCTGTGTTATTGTTTTATTGACACTTGTGTTCTTACCATCTTCTGTTTTAATGTTTAATTTTGTTTTTAATACTGTAAAGCACTTTAGGCAGCCTTCTGGTTGCAATAAGGTGTTATATAAATAAAGTCTGATTGATTGATTGATTGATTGCTTGATTGATATAACAAAAATCATATACTGTACATAAACCCAACTACAATTTTGACTAATCTGTGTGTTTTTGTACAATGAGGCAAAATACAAATCCACTGTACTGGTGTGCTTTCTCACAGCACTTCCTATACCAATCATATGTTAGATCAGTGTGTAGAAAGTAAGTGGTCTTGTGGCTTTTCAAACATATTTGAGTCGACCACAAGCATTTATGCAATGAAAGCAATCCAATCAAGTGCATTTCAAATACTCTTGGTATCTGCGGTTGAGACAGGACTTGCTAAAACCAAGATCCTCACCTGTATTTAACGCTGTTCACTAGTAATTAGATCTTAATACTAGGTGTAAACAGAGCTTTGTGGACACTTCCATTCAAAGTGGCTTTCAAGTAAACGTTTACATGAACCGTTATCTCTGCAAAATCAAGTACCCCTAATAATACAACAGCTATGGCTTCTTACAAACTTGAACAAGAAATCTTTCATCTGCCAATGAAGTGTACTTGTCAGAATATTTGATGTGATCTCAGTGAGATCTTAAATAAAAGCCATCACACACTGGACATCAACAATTTAATATGAAACTGTACAATGCAATGTAGAGCTGTAATCAGGCCATAAAAGCTAGGCACGACAGGGCCCGAGCCCGACAAGTACATTTTGATTGACAGTTTTTTAAAAGCCCAACCCCTTTACAGCCAAACATTATTCAAATGTGCACATGCACACAGCTCTTTTGCCTTTTTTCAAGAATGAGTCGTTTATATGCATTTTAACATAATTTACTCGTAACAAACATATAGGCAACTTAGAAGTTGGAACAAAGAAATAAAAAAAGTCCTGACACTTCGTAACATCTCGGCACTCTAAATAGGCCTAGGTGCATACACTTAGCTGAGTCCAGCTACGCTCTCATAGAGGGGAAATGAAAACAAAACCTTCTTTGCAGCACAATAATAAACGCAGCACAATAATAAATGCAACACTGATGACCCATGTCTCCAAGTTCTTGTTCTTTCACTTGTTTTGGCAACAACGTGGCGTCTCTCTGTCGTCTGAACACTGTAACAGGTAAAACAGTCTTCGTGGCTATCATGCATATTAATGAAGTTGCTCCGCATACACAATAGAGCACGCTGATTGGTTTGAACCAAGTCTTTCTCATGAATTAATGCTGCACACTCAGAGACGTCACGATGCACTCGCAGGTACAGACATGCACTCTCCAAGCTGGATTACACGCAAGTATCTAATCGCCGTGACGCAGCTTCAAAAATTCGTTTCGAACCGGAAGAAAAAAATTCGCTCAAAATAATTTTTACTTTTTAGTGAAATATATGTGTCCTAATAGTGTTTAAAGCAGCGTAGGACACATATATGACTGTCAACAGCTCAAAAAATGTGTTTTGGTGTTTCGTGACCCTTTAAAGTGGCCAACACACCAGTAAAAAATAAGTCTTTCTTAACAAATTAAATTATGATAAATTCTTTATAGTATATATCTTTACATTATATTATATATCTTTACATTTGGCAATAACGAAATTAAAATAAAGGCTCTGCGGGATTTGTTTCGCCACTTAAGAATAATGCCACTGAGCGCAAGCCCAAGCCCGGCCCAACCCAGTCTAAAATGATAGAAATTAAGCCCGAACCCGTCAGGTCCCGTCGGGTTCCTTCAGATTTGGGCAAAGATCTTCAGCTTTAATGCAGTGTCCGAAAGCCAAAACTTGACTGAAGTACTAATAAACAAGCTGATAGAATGTAGCAGCAGTGACATTTCATGGTTGACAAGAAAGCAGACAAAGAAATATTTATTTTGAGATGTGCGTACTTCATGCAGCAAGTGTTTAACTACAGGATAAGTCTTAATCTAGACATTTAGTTTGAACAATGTAAACGTGCTTTACTGCACCGGGCATGATCTGGCTTGTTGCTGCTGTCATTAGGTGTTTCCTCTTACACCAGCTCTTGTTCCAGACACTCCAGTCTGGCTGGTATAATACATAGCATTTCGGCGCTGAGGGAGGATCTTAACCATGCGGTTAAACCACAATTGCAGCTCTTTCATTTCCATGTACTCTGATGCTGATTCTGAACCAGTTTCACCTCTTCAAATCTTACGCCTCCATGAGAAAACGGCATCAAAGCTGATCAGACATCAGTGTCAAACTTTCATCACGAGGTGCTTTCCACAAGAACAACAGCTTTTGAAATGAGGAACGGAAAAAATACCTGAAAAAAAAAAATCAATCATATCTAAACGTACTACTGGTTGCTCTCCTCCAGAAAGAAGAGGGGGAAAACTTGGCAAAGAAACAAACAGTTTTTGACTTTTGTTTGGATGATGTGCGAATCCAGATGATGTAATACAACAGCAATGCTGGCTTGTCTTGGATGTTCAATGAAAGACATTGCAACTAAACTTTTAATAGAGGAACAATGTAGTTTTTTTTCTTTAATTTGGAACAAAACCATGTTCCATCTCTGACTGGCAACACAAATATTGACAAAACAGAGATTTACTGACTCAAGTCTAGTCACTTTAGCGGAGGATGGTGGTCAGATCTTAAATGAGTCTATAAACACCTTTACAGGCAAAGAAACCCATTCAAATGTCTTCATTCAAGTCCAAAAGAACAGTAGGAGTGACTGCAAAATAACAGTAAGGATCAGATTTAGCTCAATTATGGAGCAGTGCCTGCGGCGAAGGTTTAAAAATGCTAACCACACGCAAACAGACAGAGTACACATAAGCAGGCTCCTTCAAGGGCCTCAGGAAAGGCCTAAGGGCTTGGAGGAGCTCTCGTTCGTTCCCTTATCTCAAACAGCTTTCAGAAAAACAACTCAAATTCAGTTGTTGAAAACGGTTTGAATCGCTTGGAATTTGAAAGGTGCAAACGCTTTAATTGCACATACAGGATCTAATTATACAAGGTTTGAATGTGGAGCACGATTAATCACTTAAGGCACAAACCTCTGTCCCATGAGATATAAGAGAGACACGTGACTCTGGGTCAAGATGTGGAAGTGTGATGAAGTAATTACTCTTAGTCAGGCCCTGAAGGACAAAGAGTGACAGCCGCTAACGGGATAATATCAAGTGTTTGGTTACATCTCCAGAGGGTTGACTGAGCAGCCAGTGCTGAACCGAGCCGTGATCCTCTCAGCTCCTGGTGTCTGTGTGTACCGCGAAACCACAAGAGCGCTTTCTCCCAAACTAATACTGTGAGTGACAGCTTAGGTGAGAGAAGAACACAATGTAGCAATCAGAGAGACAGACTGAGATAGGGAGAAAGCAGGATGAAAATAAGAAATAATGAAAAGACTGTCATACACTGTATACTTTTGTCTGATGTGTTACATGACCCTCTACAGACAGCACATGGCCCATAAGGTTTACTTGATTATTTTTAGGGAAGCTCAATTTTGGAAAACAAAGAGTATTGCAGAAACAATACTATCTGAATAGCAAGAAATAAAGGTGAGTGGTTGTTCGTTAAAATTGTCGAACATTCACCTAGCCTTGTAAAATTATTTCAAATTCCTTATTTCAACTAGGATAATCTGCCACACCAAATGAGGTTCACTTGCTAAAATACGCATCTGAATGATGTGAAATGCATCTTAAAGGGTGGTCAGATTAAAAAAAATAAGTGGTCATGTGATCACTTGTCAGATGTTTCATAATCACTCATTTTCAATGTATTTCTTGTATGATTTTAACATGAAAAAAATGTAAAAACATTAAATAATAGGGCTGGGCAATTAATCAAAAAGTATTCTAAATCAACATTCAGAACCTATAGTCGATCTAATTTTTTCAGGTCAATTTTTTCAATTACTTTCCCTAGTCACGTGACCCTCACATGGAGTCACATGACCCCGCGCTGTTAAGACTGAATTGCATGCACAGGTGTGGTTTGGCGCAGACTTTGCGCGGTTGCATACCTGCGCACCTCTCAAAAAGTGTAACTAAAGATGATTGGAAGCTGCATCAGAGATGCCTTGAGACGGCGTATTTTCCATTACAATAAAATTATTATTTATGTTAAAATTTTGGTTTGCAGAAGATTTAGGAATTCTCCGTTTAAAATATTATTTACAGGATATACAAGAGCTATTTTATTTAGAATAGATCCTGCTTATTTTCTACTTTTGATATGTTTTTTTCCAAAAGTGCAAGTTATTTTCACTTTTTTTTTTATAAGAAAAAAAGTGCCTGTTGGTCTCAGGCAATGTGTGTTTAAATTTCAGTTGTTCAGCGTTGATGTGTAATAAATAATCATAGATAGTAGATAGTGTGTTTCTCATTCAATTATTTTAAAATCGAATAATGCTTCCATCATTCGGAAATCTCTCACTTGTAATATGTGAGCAAATATACTGTACAAAATTTATCAGTGAACTACGAGGGCAAAAAAATTAAATAATAATCGTTCAATAATTGTAATGGAGTTAAAATGTTAAATTAATCAAGATTTTGATTTTAGGACAAATCGCCCAGCCCTATTAAATAACCACCAATCAAACATGTTTGCATGGAGTGCGAGTGCGTCCACTGATCAATCAGACATTAATGTCAATCACCATTAAAAATACCAAAGTTTTCTTGAGTGTATGTGCTATCGCTAGCTGAATTTTATGCTTAAGCAGATCAAATGTTATGGGCAGCCAATGAACTTAATAACCTGACATTATGCAAAAATCCCCATAGATCAGTAACAGAATATGGAATTGTTGATATGTTTCAGCATAGGGCTAGGCAATTTGGCCTACAATCAAAATCTCAATAAACTGAACATTTTAACTAGATTACGATTAATGAATGATTATTTGATTTATTTATTTTATTCTTTGCCTTCATAGTTCACTGACAAGATTTGTACAGTAAATAAGCTCACATATTACAAGTTAGGCATGGGCCGGTATAAGATTCTGACGGTATGATAAGGTTTCACGGTATTGTGATTACTGCTTTAAAATAAATGTCTTTTTAAATGTCTGGGTAAAAATAAAAACTTTTTTCACCCTTTGAACACAATATTTTTTATTTTAAGAAACATTTTAAATATTTTGGAGCATGCAGTAAACATGTCAGGCTAAATAGTTTAAATGAATCATTGACTTCTGCTGTCTTCATTTGTTTCAAAACACAGACTTTTTTTACAATTTAAAACAGCATCTTTGGAGATCTTTTCTGCTGAAGATACTGTTGTCCTAAAAATCGTACACATACCTTAGGAGCGGTACAGCAGAAAATTTTAAAGTTTTCCAAACCATGGTATGCCTTGAAAACGATTATCGTCCCGTGCCTATTACAAGTGAGAGATTTTTTAATGAAGGGTGCATTACTTAATTTTTAAATAATTGAAGGAAACACACTATAATCTATAATTATTTATTGAACGTCAACGTTAAACATGTTTAATGTTGAGAAAGAAAAAAAAAAAAAAAAACGACCTGTAAAAATTAGATCGATTATATGTTCTTAATGTCGATTTCGATTACTTCGATGAAGCGCCCAGACAAATTTCAGCAGTTCTGTATTCATTCTTTTCTAGGAGGCAACTATTGGCCCGTTTCCACTGAGTGGTACAGTACGGTACAGTAGGGGTCACCTTTATCAGGCTTGCAATTCCACTGCCAAAAGGGTACCAATGGTACCATTTTGGTGGGTGTGGTGTACGACAAAGCTACAGACGATATCATTCTCACTCGAGGAAATGTCAAAGCAAAGCTGTACGGGTCATTCACATATCATATGAGAAGCACTTCTCACAAAGCAGATGCTTTATACACACATAAATACTTGTGTATAACATTACTAACTTTTCTATGAACATGTTTTGATTGTAAGTGCAGATCAACGATCTGCGAAATGGCTTACTGTAACGTCTGCAGTTATATAAAATAAATAAATAAATAGACATATATGAACACATACAGCCCCTTACAGTCTCCAATATGTTAACAATTATTTAAAAAATTACACACAGCATACATGTCGTCCTTATTTGGGTTCAAAAACAACATGCAACATAGCCCACAGTCAGTCATCTGTATCTTAAGTAATTCCGTCATTCCAGAGTTCATAATAGTCCAAAAGGTGATAAGTTAAAGACGGCAGTTTATTCATGTTTTAGGTTGCAAAAAAAAAAAAAAACATTTGCTCCTTTGTTTTTCTGGCTTCTCCTTTGTTTTTTTCGAACTTCACTCTCCCGTTTGTTTGTTTCTGAAAGGATCGAATGTCAGAAGCACTTCAATAATCACACGCACGTTATTATCATCAGCTCAAGAAGTTCGTTATTTCATATATATATATATATATATATATATATATATATATATATATATATATATATATATATATATATATATATATATATATATATATATATATATATATATGATGCTCTCTGGAAAAAGTGAAACCGCTCGCACTTTTAGACGGGCTAAACAACAACAGGACACAGCAGATTTTGTTCTTCATGGCTTTGTGGCTGTTCATCAAGACGACGACAAGGTTTGTTTGAACTCGGGTTGACCATGGCTTGTTATTACATATGTATCTATTATAACGATGTAATGCATCGACTGTGTTAAATGCCGCTTCCTTTGTTTTCATTCTCCTGCTTGTCCACGAGCGAGTGACGAATCTCTGTAAACCAATAGCGTTCAGCTAGATGTCTAGCTCTGCCTTTTGGTACCCTTTTGTCATGCTACTGTAGGTACCCTTTGCAAAGGGTACCCAAAAAGTGGTACGGTTTTGCTTTTTGGTAACATTTTACAGTGGAAATGGCCATAAAAGCATATGGAACTGTACCCTACCGTACCACTCAGTGGAAACGGGCCATATGATTGTTGTGCACTTTGATGTTTAAAACTTTGCAGAGCTTTTATTCTCACATTGCATCACGCTGCATTTAAAGTAACATCAGCAAAAAAAAGCATGGGCACTTTTATTTTTTTAAAGTATTTAATTCTATGCTGCACAACAGCAACATTAAAAATGGCAGGTATTTTTTGAAAGAACTTATGTTGTTTGGACATTTTGATTAAATGAACAGAAGGTAGTGGACAAATACTCATGCATTTCACAAGAGGCTGCAAAAGGTAATTTCACTGAGGTAAAAGCTTGTTGCTTTACTCTGATTTAAAAAGTCCAGACTCAGCTTCTTGGCCAGCCTTTGAATTTGTCCGAAGGGACTGAAGTGCAAAGAAAAATGCAAACAATGTCTTGCAGGAGCAATGCACATTTCCATGAGCGGCTCAATGATGTCACCAGGTTTTAGTGAGGAGGACGGGAAGTTTAGGCCTCTGAGACTTAAAAGAAAGAAGGAAAAAGTGAATGGAAAAAGTGCTGGGGAAAAAGAGCTCCATCACACCCTCCTTCAGGGTGTTTTTGGTTCTTGATTATAATTTCTGCTGAATTTCATGCTGAAGGAAACAGCTAGACCACAGGCATGGAAATTCACTAATTAAGACTGTTGTGATATCCATCTAAACAGACCCTTAAACCACCCAGGACAGTCAGTTCATTACATATGTGGACTGTAGGCGAGACAAAAAAGACCACTTAACTACAATTAGAAGGGAACTTCTATGCTGTTTGCAGAAATCCAGTGAGATAACTTGTTTTTCTTTTTAATGATCTCAGAAAAGTAGCAAGCAGCAAAGAGGGCGCAGGAGTTCTCTCCGCAAAGTCGAACGGGTCATGATTTCCCCTGCATTAACACCTCCAAAGACAGGCTTCATGGTCCACAACAACACAAAAGAGCCCTATATTATTCAAGGGAGCAATCTGCCCATCATCAATAATAGATGTCTTCCAGTGGCAGCAGAACGTTAAGTGCTCATGTATTGTTAATGAGACTTGGGTAGAAGAGGAACTGCGTGCCACCTTGTGTTCTAAACGGCCGCCCATGGGGAATGATGGTTACGTATCCCCGTTAACACGCATGACTTCACCAGAACTGCCCCATCAACCTCCTCTCATGAAACCAACAGCTTGTCCAGACAGACCACACAAGGCGTTGGAAGACCGCAAAGCCCGCAGTGTTTAACACCGTTTGGAGTTCCTACTATGAATGAAAAAAAGGGAATGCATTGCTCATTATAAGTGCGAGTTTCTGTTTATTCAGTAATTGGGTTTCCACCATGTTTTGCGGTTTCTAAAAAGTTTCTTTTGTCATGGCGGCATTCAAAACACCAACTGAGGAATGTAGGTATGAGCTCAAGTTTTCTATAGTCTGCTAGAGGAAAAAAAAGAGAGAAGAATAAAGACAAATGGGCATTTTGAAAGTGAGTGAGAGCTGGGATATAATGAACTACTTCTATTGTCTTGGGTCAGTTTGCTGAGGTCTTGAAAAATCGTGACTTGAATGCAAACCAATTGTGACTGTCTCCTCTTTCCTCTCATGGCAGTGTTCGAACAGTCAGAAGTTGTGTATAACCGCTTCTTTAAAGAGCAGCTTTTTATTATTGTATAATACAACCAAGGATTTAATTCTGTTACTGACTGCAGATGTTCATGTAAACTTGTCAGCACTTCTACTTTATACTCTCTCTTCATAGGGAGAGTGAAGTAAATGTAATGTTTAAAGCAGTGCTTAATTTGTAAATGAATCATTCCCGGAACAAAACCAGGACATAAAAGTTACCGTGAACAATGTCCACCACACAATTTTAGTTTTCCCGGAACATGACGTCATTAAACATATGATAGCGCAAAAACAGAGCATCACATTTCTGAATGGTCTAGTATTTTTTTTTTGTCATATATAACGTTAGGTCAGTCATGGATAATAAAAACATGTAGCTACAAACATAAATCGTATGAACAATCACTAATCAGTTCACTTCACTTTTATGTGCCAAGTAAAAAATAATTAAATGACTCACTCAATCTAATCTTCAAGAAGAGCTCACAGTTACCTCTTCTGTCATGTTTTCTGGCTGACTTGAGATTGCTTTGCTTCTGTCTCCTGCTATCCTGATCCATTCAGGCAGTTTCGTCTTCTCAAGATCTCTTTTGATCAGGCTAATTATCAGATTTACTCATGGCTTTAACTAATGAAAATGTGTGACAAATATTATTTAGGTAGGCCACTTATGCCAATATTTATTTTCGCTGCTCACTACGCGCAAAACAATCACCAACCAATGAGAGTGATTGTAAACATAAGAAAGCCAATTGGCTGAAAATATTGATGAGGGCCAATAGTTTTGCTTTAACTTGCACATGGTGACTACCGTTGTGTGTGTGTGTATGTGTGTATGTATGTGTGTGTGTGTGTGTGTGTGTGTCCCCTTTGTGCTAAACAGAGAAAGAAAACTCAAACAGGTTTTGAACAAATGAGGTGTGAGTAAAAAAAAAATGGGAGAATTTTCATTTTGGGGTGAATTTTAGATAAAAATCTAAAGAAATCAACAGTCTTTGGTCAACACTTGGTCTAAACATTTTCACAGTGAAATTACGTTAAAACAAACTGTTAACATACAATATGCAAAAATGTTTTTAAATCTATGTTAAATAATCAGCCATAATTGAAGTCACACTGCCAGGCAATTTTGGAAAAAAAAGGCCTGCTGCCATAAGTCAAACATTGTCAAACAAATCATATTTAACTAAACTGATATCAAACAAGAATCAAGTTCCTTTGATTCAGAATATAATTGGGAAATCTGGCAGTATCAAAATGTAACGTTGGACACAAATAGTTAATTGAAAGTCTGATACAAATCCAAGTTTGCTAACTTGGTCACACCACTTCAGTGTAAATTGTTCTTGGTTTTTAAGCGGTGAAATAAGATTCTGCACACGCTTATTCTAAGGATTTAGTAAAGCAGCAGTTAACTTCATGCAGTATTGATCAAAATCACAATTTGTGTACTGTTGGGGAGGTTTGAATGTATAAAAGGATGACCGGAAGAGAAGCTAATAAAATGAACTTGCATATTTTACTCAATATAGAAGCATATAGAGCAAAAATTAAGACAAGTAATACTCATAAATTTACCCTCTGGAACAAACCATGACACACACTGTATCCTAAAAGTCTCAACGTTCAAATCTCTGCCCAGTTCCTCTCAAAGCCCACTCCAGCAGACACTAAAAATAAAACCTCTCAGACTCTTAATGATACTTCATGTCAAAGTGCATTAACATGGTGAGGCAAAGCCTTTACAAAGAATGCACTTTCGTTTAAAATGAAATGCCAAGTAATAGATACACACACACACAAACACACAGACAAAATCATTTATTCTTAATGAATCGCATCCACTGATTAAAAGAACAGGACCAGTAGCAAAACTCTGATCTTAAATACAGAGCATGAGTGCCATGCTTCAAAAACTAATTGAAAGGACAAATTTAATTAAAGTAAAAAAAAAAAAAAGACACTTATTCATTATCACTTAGGCATGGATAATTTTAATTGAATATCCATAGCATAATAACCACAAGAGATTAATAAGATTATAATTTTCTGATGAATGTTTCTAATTGTTTTAATAATAAATTGCATATATATATTATATATTATATTATAATTATATATATATATATATATATATATATATATATATATATATATTTTTTTTTTTTTATACTGTATACATTGTTAAATGATTGTTTGTATTAATTCAATAATTTGTTTTAGCCATTTTAGCAATTAGAAAAAAGTCAGAACAAAATAAGTTAAGTTTACACAATTCATTTAAAAATGTTGCAAAAAAGTTTTGGAAATGAACTAATATTTGTGTGTGTGGCTGTGAGGGTGCTTTTCCACTTAGATGTTTAAGAATCTGGTGCATTTCCCCTGTTAGCGGGGTTCATTTGGCATATGTGAATCCAGCAATCGCACTCTGATCTGCACTAAAAGAATGGGTCAGAGATCGCCTGAATAAGGTGGTCTCGGCTCCATTGAAACGAACTCTGGAGTGGATCAATTGTAGTAAGAAAGCAAAAAGATCCAACGAACTAAAGAACCAGGCTATATAACAGTGCGTTATGGATATGTATCCGCCATATTTACAGCTATATGAATGAGAATTGTGAGAAGGGTGGGATGTCATCATTCTTACAAGAAAATGTGTGGTTCATGTTGATTGTGAAACCATGGTGAAATATTAACTAGAGCTGTTTGTTGTTGACTGAAGCCACCATTTGATATTTTTTCCATATTTTAATCATATTATTTTGTATTAGGCCTATTGCTTGTTCATTTCTGTACTGACACCTTAAACGGAAGATCAACATTGATATGCTTCATGATCTGACAGCAGTCTTGATTCATCTGTTATTTCTCTCTATACAGTAATTTAAGCCTATAATGCAGAATTCTAGCTTACGTTTTTTAAGCTCATAATTAATAATAAAAACAAAGTTATTAAATGTTGTGTTCTTATAATTATGTTACCAAAAATGACAGGCAATTGATTTATTTAATAGACTGATTTGTACAAACCTTGACAACTGAAATGAGGCAATTTATGAGAAAGTCTTACATCTTATATGCGATTTATATTTTGTGAAGATTAAAATCAAAATTAAAGTTCACCTTTTTTCTTATAATGTATTATTGCTCATCAGCAATTAAAATAATGACGCATCACAACTGAGCGGAGTCCGTGGACTCTTAAAAAAATTAAACCCTGAGTTTACTCACATGTGACTTGTTTGAATTATTTTGGTCTGTTTAGAAACTTTGCAGTGTGAAAGTGAATCGCACCAAGAACAAAATGCATCATTGTAACAATTTTAATTCCTGTTTCGGAACAAAACCTCGACATCACAGTTCCTCAAAGCAAAGAAGGTCAAGGTGCTCCAGGATTGGCCAGCAGTCTCCAGACATGAATATTGAGCATGTCTGGGGTAAGATGGAGGAGCAGGCATTGAAGATAAATCCAAACAATCTTGTTGAATTTTGCCATTCCAGATGACTTTATTAATAAGTTAGAGTCATTGCAGAGATGTATGGATGCAGTCCTCCAAGCTCATGGGAGTCATACACAATATTAGTTCTTTTTCCACTGCACCATCACTTTATATTCTATACTGTACATTATTTTGGTTAAGTGACGACTTTTGTCTAAGCAAAGTCAGACCTTACTGTCTTAATGAAATAATTAAAAATCAAGGCATGATCATATTTTATTTGGTAAAATAAGTGTAATCTACAGGCATTTGCCGTTCATATAAGCCACTTCTGATACCAAATGATCAACTAGAAGTTATTATTTGTTGTTCCTAAAACTTGGATAGGCAACAAGATTTTAGTCAGGTAGTGTACATGCATGAGTAAAAACATTGTATATATTTGCATCATGATCTAGTATCAATTTATCCATGTTAATATTTGTAATTAAATTACTACAGTTGTATTATTTTATAATTATTTCTCTATCAACCAAGTGTATGAACAAATATTGTCTGCTCTATATTGTCATCCATTAATAAAGCACACCAAAAAACACTAGAAATGCACTCAGAGATGCTGGCAGCCTGCAGCAGGCCTGAATTAGAGATGCTGATTAAGGAGTTTGTGTTGGGCCGGCCGCACCCCTCTACAGTACAGTACATGCTGAGAAATGCAAAGCGAACATGGTGCTTTCCGTGATGAGAGATGCTGGGTCAGTGACGCAGTCTATGCACCAGTTACTTGAATGCTTTTTCCCCACACATCCACCGTGAGACCTCAGTTTGCTCTTGGCTACAGTGTTGTTGATTAAATTCCAACTGGATCCAACAAGGCAAGACGTGTCAATAAACGTGTGTATAGAAAGACTCAAGCATACACTGCGCAGTGAACAGAGTTGCCCTCCTGAAGATAGATTGAGTGCAAACATGACTTCCATCAGCCTCGCCACAAAGAGAGAGAGAGCATCTTTAACGCCAGCTGGCCATGCTCCTCCGAGGATAAGACACTACATGATCCAAGGAGCCAGAAAGAGAGGTTAGAACAGTTTCCCAAAAATAGACGCTCCACCGTCGACTGCTCGTCTTGCTTTCATACCACGACAACACCAGTCAATTTTCCGTAGGAGGATTCTTTGCTATTCCATTCCAAATCCATGCTGCTTTTTTTCCCCACAGTGATCCCTGGACAGGTTCTGCTTTAAAAGCATCCAGGTAGGAGCCACTGAACGAAAGGAGATAAATCTTCTATAACACAGAGGCTGATATCTGTGTTTCACAAGCATTTGCATATTCTCATTTTATAATCACTGCTTCACACCACTGTCTTGGGGCTGGGTAGATAAGGCTTGAATCAATGGGCTTGTTCATGAACCATCCCTTGCTAAATCAATCATGAACTCCCAGAATATACGAGAAAATTGGAAACTGGTACATTAAAGAAAGTTTCAAAAGAAAATTGTATTCACTTGCCCTTGCCAAGTATCAAAGAAAGCTAATGTGGGCCTTTTTTCTAATATAATAAATTACCCAATTTTTATCTTCTATATCATTTTTTTTTAAATCAAGAAAAAATGTTTATCCTACACTTATTATTATTATTATTATTTCCTCATTAAGCTTTTCTTTCTGTGCGCTATTCCAAGATGCAAATAAAAAATGTTGGACAGAAACCCAGCTAGTGAGTTACATTGTTCGTAGTGGATCAGAGTATCTCTTCAATTGTAATTTTTGTTGGGTTGAATCTGGTCAGGAGTGGTGAGAATTTACATTTAAAAAAAAAAAAAAAAAAAAAAAAAAAAGGGGGGGGGGGGGGGGGGGGGGGTATATCGTGGGTTTCAAACAAGGGTCGATGTTGCACAAGGCTAACTAAGGCTATCATTTCTGGTCTGAGACCACAGAAGGCGTACAGTGGTATGAATCACAGAAAAGTGCATTGATGCCTATTCGAGTAATGCAAGATAACACACGATGCATCACACTCTGCTGCTTATGTTATGAGGCTGTGTAGGCCAAGACAAATAATAGTCTATGATGACCCACTACTGAAAGTGGTACAGTACACTGAACACATTTGTAGGATTGCATCAGCTGTTCATAACATCGTGCTTACTCTGGAAAGCAAAGTCCACACTAGAGGCTTGTCTTAAATACATTAAGACAAACTCAATGGTGCATTGTAGAAATATTTAGAAGCGTGTAAGACGCAACTACACTGTAAAAACCAAAAGGTTAACGTAACTCAAACCA